>CM065714.1:125492851-125502851 GCA_033310375.1 Conus canariensis | reverse complement strand
GTCAGCATTGGCTAGAACTGTTGAAAAACAGACAATGTCAACAGATATGCAGAGTAAATAATATTACTGATAGGGTATCATTCTGAAGTAATGTGTATAGGTAACAGAGAGGGTTTTTTTAATGTTAACTTTAGAGTCCATTTTCTCAAACTGACAGTTTTACAATCATGTCGTTATTTGGGAAAGCGGGTCACAGGTCTGAGTAAAGATAATTTGATAAAATTTGGTATTTATATATATATAAAAATGGCTGGTGAACACAATAAGACATGTTAGAAAACTGTAACTGCTGTAGGTTTCATGAAAAAGAAATGAAAGTGTAAGAATCTATGTTCACCAGAAATTTTCTTAATTTTCAACTATCTGACATAAATACTAAAGCATGCACCAGTTGTTGGATTTATGTCTTATTGAGTTCCTTAGTCCTCTTTGTGAAATTCTATAACAAGAAAAAGTCAGGTGGTACTTTGGATTGGTAGCTACTGAAGTCCCAAAAACGCTGTAATAGAAAAATGTATAGTCTCTAATAACTTTTGTTCCAATGGTCAGCTTTACTTTAAAAAAAAAATCAAAAGACTACTGGGTCAGTATTACAAATGTATACCAAATTTCAAGAATGTACCTTCAGTAGAAGTCCAGAAACAAAAATGCACATTTTTAGACGCCGTGTGCCACAACTGACAGCAATTTATGACCCAGTGCCTGGGAATATTTCATGATATGTAGATTCTACAAGTACATTTGTACTAATTTAAACATCCTTGGCCTTAGACTTCCTTCCTTGTGAGATGACCAAGAGGTGGGGAGTTAGTCTTGTGTCATATGTGGCAATTAATGATAACAATGATGGGGAAATAGTCTGCTTAACACAACTGACAGCAATTCATGACACAGTGCCTGGTAATATATACTGATATGTGGACTCTACGAGTACATCTGCACTAATTTAAACTTCCTTGGCCTTAAACTTTCTTCCTTGTGAGATGACCAAACGGCGGGGAATTAGAGAGTTGTGTTATGGATGGATTTGAGAATTTCTGAATAAAAGTGAGGGACAATAATGATCAGTTACTGAGATCAATCACATTCAGACAAATGTACAGTACACTACATCCACTACTTCATTTTTAAACAAAACTGGGAATTTGGACTTGTTTTTGTCTATAATTATTTCATCTGAACATCCTTTCCAAGTTTGTCTTGTGCTGTAAAATTTCATTTTACGTATACAGATTACATACTGTGAAAGGTTATTTTTATTTGGTATGTTGATTATATATTAGGATTAAAAAAAAAAAAATTAAAATGTAGCAATTTGAACATCTTTTCACCATTCTTCACAGTGATGACATTTAATTACTGGATAAGTCTAGCTTACCTAAAGTGAAGATTAAAATGCAAAATTGTATCATTACTTTTACTGGTTTGGATAATGGTGGTTCTTATCATACAACGATTTAAGTTAACTTCATATTTGTTATTTGCCCTGGCTTGACCTGATTTCTACTGTTTGCATGTGTTGTAGCAGCCACAAACCACAGCAGAGTCACTGAACATAAGTAAAAACAATGATGAGCCAGTGGAACAATGACGTAAAACAAATAAAACACAGTACTGAATAATTCATTGTCCAAACAGATCTGTCTCAATGAACTCCCCATCACAAGTCTGTTGCCATAGCACCACCATTCTCCCCCCATTCTGTGTGTGTTTGTTGACTTAATTTTCAATGCAGAAGAGGAAGAAAAAAAATCTGTAATATTGTCAGAATCAATTTTCTTGCTTTATGGATGAGTTCTTTATCCCCTAAGCCACCTTTCCATTTTGTACCCCTTTCAAGCATAAACAGGATCTCCTTTCCCTGAATCACTTGCCTGAGCTGCCTGCAAGGACACCAGAGAGAAGGGACTGCTGGCTGACATCTGGTGGTTAGCTCCATTGGGAAGGGTCTGTAGGGACATGGTCAGGGCTTGTAATTGGCCTTTCAGCTGCTCGTTTTCTTTGCGACAGTCGACAAGCAAATCACCTGAATGAGGGAATAGTAAGTCAGTGATTATTTTGGACAAAAGTGTGTGTGTGAGCACTCTAAATAAACTACTAATAAAAAAAATGGAGACTGAAAAATACAATAAAATACAACTGAATCAGAAATATCAACACAATAAATACGGTCATGAGCAACCACTGACTTCTGTTTACTAATATACAACACTGGTGTCTTTTCGTTTCAGAGCAGTCTAGAGAAGCCAAAAAAAAAACTGGTCCCATAAAAAACAGCAACAACATAAAAACTGATACAGACACCTTTTTGCTTGAATGATTATTGATTTCCCTGAAAGAGATATTTCAGGTCAGTCATCTACATGCTTTTGTAAAGAGCTTACTGCCTTCATAATTATTGATGCTGAGTAAGTCCAAAGTATCAACTGGTGAAGACAGGTTAAAAAGCACACAAATCTGCCTGCATGTTCCATGATCCAGCTACTTGTGACACCGACACAAAATATGAAGAGCACTACCAATGGCAATTAAAGAATATGGGCAAAACAAGTCATATTTATAAAGTGCCTTGCCAAAGGTTCTAGGCGCCGACAAGGAACAACATATGTACAAACATTTCACATCAATAAACTTTATACAAACACTTATCCACCCACAAACACACACAAACTGCACGCACCAGGCATCAATCACATGGCGGGGAGGGGGGGAGGGAGGGGGGAGGGGGGGGGGATCTTACAAATAATACTATGGAGTAGAAATGTTTTGAGGTTGGACTTGAAGACAGCAAGAGAGCAAGAGTGTCTAATGTACAATGGAAGAGAGTTCAAAAGCTGCGGGGCATAGATTGAGAAGGAACAACAGCCATGACTTTTACGTTTGTAACATCCCTGGCGAAGCAGATGGGAATCGGAAGAAGAGCGGAAAATGTGAGATGGAATGTAGAGACTAACAAGTTTAGACAGAAAAGAAGGTACTGATCCCGTAATTACATGTATATGTAACTTTGTACTTAAATCGCTCTGAAACAGGGAGCCAGTGGACTTTCTTTAAGAGAGGAGGGCATGGCTGTTGACACTGTGACCTAAAAATAAAACGAGCAGCAGAATTCTGAACCTTTTGTAAAAGGTTGAAGCATGTTTTGGGGACAGCCAGAGAGCAAAACACTGCAGTAGTCAATTCATGACAAAAACACTTCTTCATTCTTCAGGACTGTCACCCCTCTGGGACAAGAAGTCCTGTCCAGCAAAAAGTGACATCCGTCAGCATTTTATTATGCATTTGCATGAAGGTAATAGCATGATAACTAATCTACAAATATTCTTCAAGTTGACAAAACTATGCCGAGCGCCAGGAACTTTCCTTCACTTTTGGCTCCAGTTTTTAAAACAAAGCAAAAGATTTATTAAAAACAAAACAAAACATCTGAATGTCAGAAAAATACATAAAGTGGGAAACACATTGAAAAAAGGACAGTCAGTGTTCCATTCTTGACAAAGTGCACACTTTCAGTCCTTTTGTGCCAGATTACAACGAAAAACACAGCTTGCTATAAATTCTACCACACAAAGATGTGTAAAGATTTGCTAGAACAAAGACAGGTAAATGGGCCACAAAGGCAAAAAAAAATAGTGGATGACAGTAAAGAAGGAAAAAAGAAAAAAAGACAGAAAAGACAGTCAAAGAGAGTGACAAAGGAAGAAGAAATTACCACTAACACTAGAATACAATTCCCAAGAGTCTGGAATATATTAAAAAAAAAAATAAAAAAAAAAAGGAACAGGAGTAAGTGGAACAGTATGTGTACATACATTGTGTATGTTGGTTCTGAATTTTCATTTCTTTTCATGAAATGAAGCCAAAAAAAAGCTTTTGTGTGTTTACCTGTAGAGCATTTATGTGTGTTGGGGAGGAAGGGGGAGGTAAGAGAGAAAGAGAAGGGGGGGGGGGGGGGGCAGAAAGGCAGAAGGGAGGGCATGGGCGAAGGGAAGTGGCTGTGGCACTTGGACAGCATGCCAGATCAAATAGACTTGAATATTCCTTATAAAAAGAAAGAATACTCACTCAAAGCTCTGAAGCCTCGCATACGACCCTCCAGAATTTTCTTGTCCTCACGCAGTCTGTTGATTTCGGTTCTCAGTTTGTCTTCGTTGGTGGTGGTGGTAGTGGTGGTGGTGGTGGTGGTGGAAGATGCAGAAACACTGGAGGCACCGGATTCTGTGGAATGGCTTATGTTGATGATGCTGTCACTGCTTGTGCTGCCACTCCCAGATGCTACCTCAAACATTGCAGACTGTGAATCCTAACAAAGAAGAGCTATCAGACACCTCAGAAGTGCAGAATACGCTGCCTGTTCTTGAAAGATGTCGGATGTGGTGCTTGTTCCTCTGACAGTTTCACAATCAGGAATGTTTGAGATTCGGTGCCTCCAGGTTAGCGTCAGGGCAGGTCCTGAAACAAATGTACACACAGATGCACTCAGTTTCAATTGCACATCAGAGATTAGCAAGTCATCCACGCTAAAAAAAAAAGAAAAAAAGAGCGTACATTTACTCTGTACTTCACTTAAAAATGTACAAAAAGAGCATACATCTACTCTGTACTTCACTTAACAATGTGATTCATAACCCAAGATAAGGAACCATGATGTTATTATTACCCACTCCTCAGCATATTCAGCTGGCAACAGGAATATGGCACTTCCAGTCTGCTTTCTTTCTTTCGTTGTGTGTGTGTGTGTGTGTGTGTGTGTGTGTGTGTGTGTGTGTGTGTATGTGTGTGTGTTTAAAGGAAAAAACAAATGCTCTTTACTGCTGTTTTTGCTGCCTACATGACAACACACAGATCCCTGAATGCAAGAACTGATGTAGTATCAATTGGTATTAAAACAAATGTGCAAAAATTACTTTGTTAGCAGCATCATATTCATACACTACAGAAAATAACTGAAATGGTGCAAAAGAGATCTGACAGGCATCAGCCACAGCAGTGCAGTCTAATAAAGTTACAAATAAAATACTGTCAAATATCCCATTAAAGACTGTGATTTACTTTAAACAACAACAACAACAACAACACTTTCATTCATAGACTTGTTTCCCTGGAAATTTTTTTTTATTTGCTCATATACAGTTACCTGCTACCAAAGACTTTCTCTTTTAGATAAACTTGTTTTTCAAAAACATTTTTGTCACTCCTACTCCTAGCAAAGATTACCTCCCTAATAAAGATTTGTTTCTTAGGAACATGTTTGTCTCTGTATAAAGTTTGCTCGCAACAAAGACTCCCGCCCTTATAAAAATTTATTTGCCCTAACCACTATTCACTTGTTGGGAGCATGTTTTTAATACTATTATTTTCTGCAACATTTTTAACTTTGCATACATTCATTTCCCAACAAGGGTTCCTTCCCTTTGAAAATCTGTTTCTCTGGAGCGTTCTTCTCTTCGTGTCCTTTTACAACCCAACAAAGACTCCCTCATTTAGAAAACAAAATTATGATTACAGGAACCTGACAAACCCTATCTTTTTCTGCTGACTCTAATTTTCTTATGATCTCCGGTAAACCTTTGTTGAAATGGCAAAAAATGGCGTCCTTGCCATAAGACTAGTGTAGGGTGCTGCATGCACTGTGTGTTAATGTGCAAACTGGATGAATGTGACTATTGATAAAGGCCCAGTCAGCAAACTGAGCATTGCATTAACAGGGTTTCCTCTGTGGAAATTTAATGGGATCCATGACCCTTCTTCCCCTCTCCCCCTGTTCCTCAACACACACACTTTCCCAGGTCAAAAAGTAAAACTTGCATACAAAATGATACAATCTGACCTAAATCTGAGCATCCAGTGGTGTATCAAGGCCCCCAGTTCACTTTTGTTGAAAAGGGCGGCCTCATCCTTACTCAGAAATTAAAAAGGGTATTTTCACTCTCAGCTCAACATTATCAAGGGTTTCCAACTTCAGTTTTAGCTGCAAAAAGCTATGCTGGAGGTAGATATTCAAGCACAGGACATGTTGTTCCTTCTCTCTATCACTCACTTTCCAACGACAGAGAGAGAAATGCAAAATGAGTCACCTTTTCTGATTGCAAACTCTGACAATGGGCTAGAGGTCCCATCAAATACTTAAGCATAAAACTTTTTTGGCTTTGCGAAACACACAGGCTGTAGCTCTGTTTCTGTTGTCTGCCTGAGAAGCACCATGACAAGCAAAGTCTGGGGACAAAACAGAGAAACTGAAGCAGCTTGCTTCCAATGCATTCTTATAAAAACTGTCATTCATGCAAGCTTTGACGACAATATAAATGTGAACATGTGTCCGTAGGACCTCTGGTAACGGGTAAGATTGACACGGTTCAAAGATTTCTTTATAGAGTACTTTCATGTATGTCATAATGAATGAAATTTGTAGATCTGTATAAGAAAAGGCAGCCTTGTGTAATTCCTTTTTTTTTTTTTGTCCAAGCATGAACATGGCCCACTTTTGCAGCACCTCATGTATGCAAGGAGCCCCACTTTGGTAAACAAATTTACACCACATGCCGTGACCTTAATGTAATCTGCTAGCATACTGAAAAGGAGGTCAGCACATTGTTCATTCCACTGCCCTCCCTCTAGCCCCCCCCCCCTTCCTACCCACCTATCCCAATTTTTTTCATTGTGATTTGTGTGTGTGTGTGTGTGTGTGTGTGTGTGTGTGTGTGTGTGTTTACATGTCTCTGAAATTCACAAAGTCGAGGAGAATGGGAGCCCTATTTTCAATGGTGCAACAACTATCAGTATCACTATTATCGGCCTTCACAAAAGGTTAGGGGAAAAAAAAGAGTGAAATCTGCCCACCAAACTTTTTCCCATGTATCATACACACATTTCTTCCCCTTTGCCTTGTAAAGATTTCTTCCTTAGCAACAGCTTTGTCTTTGTCATCAGAATTTTCTTCCAAACTCGCGTTTGAAGATTTCTTTCTCTGCAACATTTTTGCCATATCTACAGTGTACAGATTAATTCCAACAAAAGACTCACCCCTATACAGACTGATTCTCTACGAAATGTTTATTTTCATTACTTACTTCCAGACTCCCTCCCTATAAAGACTTGATTCTTTGGAACATGCTTGTTTTCCTTATGTACTTCCAAAGACTCCTTCCATATAAAGACTTCATTCTCAGGAAGATGGTTGTTTTCCCACTTCACTTCTAAAGACTCCCTTCCTCTAAGAATATTTGCCTGATTCTCAGGCACATGTTTATCTACCTCTAAGCAAATGTACTCTTACAAAGAAAGAAACTCTCACTAAAAGTGGAAAGACTTGATGCTTTAGAACTTGTTTGTCTTTGTCTCAATATATACATTTCCAAACAAAGAATTCCTCTCTATCAGCACAAAGACTTGATATTCTGAAATGTGTCTGTCTTCGTCTAACAGACATATACTACTAAAGAAAGACTCCCGCTTTGCTTTTTTTCCCGTAATATTTTCACTTTTTCTACCACCGTGTCAGCTCCCCACACATTTTTTATTTCATTGAATAGCTTACCCCCTTATTTATCCCCTTAAAGCTTTCTGAAGGGTGTAAATCTCAACTTTTTAGCGGGTATACAGACTACTGAAAACTTGTGGTCACCGCTTACTGAATGTTTGATGACCCCTCTGACAAAAGCAGTTCATCTTTTTGATTTAGTAGCCGAGCTTGCTGATTTGTTTATCTTGTAAACCAAATTCTTTAAGCCAAAACACTTGAAAGGATTCATCACAATGCACTTTTTTGGTGTGGGGCTGTGGCAGATGATGATTCAGTGACGGTGTCATCATGAAGCTCGTCATATTGTGAACTTGAATATTCTTCTTTGCTTCACCATCCTTTGTTTTTTTTTCCCCTCTCTGTGTGTGTGTGTGTGTGTGTGTGTGTGTGTGTGTGTGTGTGTGTGTGTGTGTGTGTGTGTTACTATGTGAGCGTGTGTGAGTGAGTCAATTCCCTTTGAAAACCTTCATCCAAAACCAATGACACACATAGAAGAAAACCTGTGAGAACAGCACTTCACTGTTCTGTGTAAGCTATAACCAGTGTGCTGAGCTTAATTGGTCCTTCATCAATTATCCCAACAACGTCTTATGAACAACCTTCTCAGTTTCCACCAGCCAGCTTATCGTGCTGGGCATAGAACAGAAACTGCCCTCATCTGATTCTTAAATGACATTCTGACATCTCTTCATGATGACAAAGTACAGTTCTTTTTCTCCTAGATCTGTCTGCAGCTTTCAACACAACTGATCTTGAAATTCTGCTTCCATGCCTTTAGAAGCTCTGCTCTCAACTGGCTTAGATTTTGTCTGTCAAACAGACAGCAGTTTGTCCTTATAAACAAGAAACAGCCTTCTAAAATGTCATCAGGCTTTGGCATTCCCCAAGGTTCTCTGCTAGGTCCGATACTTTTTATCATGTACACAACACCCCTGACTGAGATCATTAACAACAACCATTCTGCTCACCATGAAATGTTCGCTGACAACACTCAGCTCCAACATTCTAGCATGCTCTATAACTATGATAATCTTGTCAAAAATCTTCAAGATTGTGTCAAACAGTGGATGTCTAATTACATGATAAAATCAAACAACGATAAAATAGAAGCTGTCCAAAAATGTTGGTGTCTTCCTGTTTCCTGTCAAGATATGACTACTGCCATACTCTTCTCTGTTGTATACCTGCAGCCTTACTCCAGCCACTGCAGCATGTTCAAATTTCAGTGCAGCATGCTCGTCTTGTTGTCTACAAAGCACCAAAGCATCATACTTTGTATCTCTTGAATAAATTACACTGGCTCAAGATCAAGCACATGGTTCAGTATAAATCTGTGTGTGTATGTCTCTAGAAGATTATCACATGTGAAGCACCTGCTAATCTTTCTGACTTCTTCGTAATATATATATATTCCTACCAAGCCCCTCCTGCTCTTCCTCTTATGACCAAATTTTTTGAATTCCTTCATATAATCAAAAGCAGAACGGTTCTCGGTCATTCTCATTTTCTGCAGTGATACACTGGAATTCACTACCTTTCCAACAATGTCTTGCCCCTTCCTTCCTGACTCTCAAGTCTGCTCTTAAAACTTATCTGTTGGAATGCTGGTTTGCAGAATACAACCTGATGTGATACTAAATTGCTACCTGTCACATATACACATTTGCTTGTGCACAAATGGGCTGTTCACTACATTATACAGTGTGTTTATGTATGTGACACTATGACACTGTGTGCCATTGTGTGTGTGTGTGCCAGTGCGTGTGTGTGTGTGTGTGTGTGTGTGTGTGTGTGTGTGTGTGTGAGAGAGAGAGTGTGAGACAGACAGACAGACAGAGAGAGAGAGAGGGAGAATATATACATGTGCAAGTGAGTGCATATATTTATGCCTCATGAGTAAAGAAACCTCTGTGTGTATGTGTGTGTGTGTGTGTGTGTGTGTGTGTGTGTGTGTGTGCGTGTGTGTGTGTGTGTGTGTGTGTGTGTTTGCATATTTTCAGATATTGATTTGTTAAAAATTGTAAAGCATGCAGTAGCCTACATTGTTAGGATAGGCGCTACAGAAACTGTCTTCAATATTATGTTGCATCTACAATGGAAGAATATAACAAGAATATATACAATTAAGCTGTCCACAAATATTATTTGTCATCAATAACTGCTCAGCTCTGAAAGTACACAATAACAACACATATTTCCATGAGTCAACTTTTGTACACCCTTCATATCTGCTTTCCCAAGTATGTTTTGAAATTCAAATTTAAATTATACTAGTTTGGATGATGAAGCAGCAAGTAACGTCTGATGTCATGTTGTTTATAGCATGGTCTATGGGGGAGGCCACCACTGGACTGCTCTTAAATAAAATAAAAATAAATGCACAAACTGAAGTATCAAAACTATAATTCAAATCAAGCCACCTAATTAAAGACTGTGCAGATGTCATTTTTTTCCCCTCAGATTTAGGCCTGCAAGATT
>CM065714.1:125465351-125487851 GCA_033310375.1 Conus canariensis | reverse complement strand
GCTGCAATCTACGGGTGACAACTGAACTGTCTGACTAATGTTATAGCCGCCTTGCCTCCATGGCCACAGCCTTTACCCATCAGAATCTAATGCCATCAGTGACAGCTGTACCGACGCTCGGTTACATGATGTGTAAGGATTTTGACCGTTATTTCATTTTCCAAATACTCGCTCTCCTTTTAACTGCACGCCAATCGTCTCGAAAACACGACACTCAATTCAACATGACCGATTCACTCCTGTCACGTCTTTACTATATGTCAGTAATCTAGACAACGTGACATTGTTTCAGTTTCGCAGTTTCATTACACCAGTGAGCCCATTTCAAGAACATGATGACATGTCTTTTAACATCACCGAAAGCAGTTCTGAAAAAATGCGGACTTTTGACAAAACTGGTTTTTACTTGTCAAAGCCACTGATCACGGACCATGGCGGCAAAACAAGAAAGATGTGACAGCCGCTGTTCCAATGACGAGGAGTCCGTACGAGTCGTTGTCGAGTATCATACTTTAGCGCCAAACTTTAAAAAAACTCTCACCATATGTATTCAAACGTGGACTATCATCGTCGAGTTCATCTCTCACCATCAGACTGAGAAATTGTGCAAGAGGGAGGGCACCAACTTCAAGGCCGTACAAGGCGTCGAAAGCGGAGTGTTCTTTCGTACTGTGGTGTGTGTGTGTGTGTGTGTGTGTGTGTGTGTGTGTGTGTGTGTGTGTGTGTGTGTGTGTGTGTTGTGCGTGCGTGCGTGCGTGCGTGTGTGTGTGATTTTACATTTTGGGGGCTCATGTTAACTCTCATGTTAAGCTCACCTCTCTCAACTGATTAAAGTCAACTCTGCTTTATCCTGAATAAACATTTCTATAACGGAATGTTGATTTCGTGGTCGTCTTTGTCTCTTAGTGTAGCTATCCTGACTTGGCTGAAATTCCTGGAAAAATACTTTGTGAGTTTGAACAGCATTTGTTGTGCAATACAGCACGAGTAATTCGGAACTTGATCGACTTGGGCAGCTGAAGCATTTCACACAATTAAGCACAATAAGAACCTTCCCTCTCTCTACTTCCTCGACACTTCCCATTCCCCACCCCTTCCCATAATTCCTTTACATGTGTCGGTCTTCGGTGAGAATAGATGGCTGGGCAAGGCCATCGGGAAGGAAACATCATGCTGCAGTCTCAATCCACTCGTAACTCTGGAGGATGTGAATTGCGACAAAGCAATAATTGTTGCCAATATGGAATTTAACAGATCAGAGCTGTGGCGTTTAGTTGGTTTCAGAACAGACAGGCCTACCACAGAATATTACCGACGGTGGCAATCAAAGCAGTTATGTAGGGTCTACACTGGTTGATAGCCTCTAGGGCAACTTGAAACTGCAACGTTTGGACTGAATTAGGACGGGCTTAAGCATGGTTGCAGAACAGTATTAAAGTTATGCACTAACTGCGATGATTAAGCAGCAAAAAACTGTAATGCCAACACCACTTTTCCATCTCTTTCTACTTCTGATTAACAGACCTGTCACTCTTTTTTAAAAAACAAACAGAAAAAAACAAACAAACAAACAAAAAACACCACCGCCAACTCTTTTAAAGTAGGCCCTTACAAGAATCAGCGATCAAAAGAAAAACCAACATCGAAAACAAACTGATGCCCATTAAAATCAGCGGAATTGCACACAAACAAAAGTCAAATGGTATAGACCAAAAAAACAAGCAATGGAACACAAACGAACAAAAACAACTGTTAATACGAAAGGAATCAGGCACATTTCATATCAACCGGAACATCGTGTTCCAAACGGATATGCGCAACGCATCAAACGAATGTCCGTGACATAGCGATTTTTTTTTCATTTTTATTTTTTTTTTAATTTAATTTTTTTTTTATGCGGACACTCGAGAAACGTCGCACGTTCGTAACGACGAGTGACGATTTTCCACGCGGCTATTGGTATGTAGTCTGGTCCTGTACAAATAGTGTCCGCCCGCAGCCATGTTACAAGAAACATCCGGGTCGAAGGACTGTGGTTCAAATCAACATGGTCAGAGATTATGCGGTCTGTAGTGGGGTTTCTCCACCAGGAAGAAGGTTAACTAAAAGTGGATCGGGAACATGCTGATCTCTCTCTCTCTCTCTCCCCCCTCCCCCCCCCCCCCCCCCCCCCCCCCCCCCCCACCATCTTTTTTACAAGTAAAGAGCGGCCTAGCACTTTTCGCTTCCTCGTGCTCTCACACATCATTTCAGTTGAAAGCCTACTATAGGGCTAACAGATATGTCCGTTAAGTCTTCATATACAATGATCTTAATTGAGATTTTGTAAAGCGGTCCTAATTCTGACGAACCCGCACTGTCATTCAGCGACAAATGTCTGAACTGGGCCCAGTAAAGCGAAAAACCAGTGACAATATTATGATGTTGGTACTTTTGAAGTTCGGTGCCAGAATGATCAACACATTGAACTTGGGCCCTCCATAGAACTCGAGGAGCCGCTGAAAAGGGGCTCCAGGATAGGCTTACATTTTACCTTCATATGTTGAAATTGACTGGAGACTCGAATCTTGTGCATTTTGCCCCATGTCAGAGTCAGGTTTTGCTCTTGTGTTGAAGTATTCACTATGGTTACTGACTGGGTTTTCCAAACGGTAGCAGGCTCAGATTTAAGACCACGAAAGATTCAAAGATAGCTGACTGCAATGCTGTCTCTTCAGAGATTGAGGAGCGGGCGTCTTTTAAACCAGTGGCGGAACCAAAATGAAGTAGGGTGGTTGTGATACAACGTACTGATGAAAAAATACACATAAAGCGAGGGATTTGAAATTTTATTCGACTGTAATGCACATGCATCTTGGAAATTACTGTATGAAGCATTCGTTATGACGCTACCTCTGACCTTAGTTACACGTCCCAGCAAAATACACCCGTCCCTATGACCGGCAGCTAAAAAAAAAAAATCTACTTTTGCAAACGATATTTTTACTGGCTGTTCCCAGTTAACGCGGTCACAGATAATTATACTCTCATTTCTTCGATGACACTTCAAAATGTGTAACATACCCACCAATCGTGCTGTCAACTAATCTATCTCTGTATAAACAAACTAAACCTTAAATTAAAGATCTGTTAGGTCACTAAATTTGCGTTCATGGGGCATGTAAATGCAGCCTATTACTACACAGCAGATCTATAGACACAGTGCATTCACTTCCATAATTTCCGTCAGTTTTTTCCAGATCCTGTAATTCAAATAGGGAAATCTCCCATTCCAGCTGTCAAAGAGGCCAAATTCTTAGGAGTTATTTTTGACCAGAAACTCAACTTTCTCAGCCACATTAAAAACCTCAGAACTTCTTGCCAGAAAGCTTTGAATATTCTGCGGGTTGTAGCACACACTGACTGGGGCGCTGATAAGAAAACTTTGCTGCACCTCTACAGAGCCTTGGTCCGTTCCAAACTGGACTATGGTTGTGCTGTGTACGGCTCTGCAAGACCGTCTTACCTAAAACTCTTGGACCCTATCCACCATCAAGGGCTTCGTCTCTGTCTTGGAGCATTCCGCACCACTCCTGTGTACAGCCTGTATGCAGAGGCAGGTGAACCCTCACTGTCCAACCGCAGGCTGAAACTGTCTCTGAATTATTATATCAGACTGTTCTCGGAACCAGAAAACCCTGCCTATGACTGTGTTTTTGACCCTCCGTTCCAAAGTAAATTTGAAAACAACCCTAACTGTATTCCGCCGTTTGGTCTTCGTATGCAGCCTCACGTGCGGAATGCAGGTCTAGACTTAGGAGTTGTGTCCGATTTTTCCAAGTTTCCAGGTGAGCCTCCGTGGACCTTTTTCACACCAGAGATTTGTTTTGATCTTGCAGCTTTTCGTAAAGAGTCTACCAGCTCTCTGGCATACAAGGCATTGTATTCTGACCTCTGTTCAAAATTTCCATCTTATCAGAAAATTTTCACTGACGGTTCTAAGTCTGAGGATGGAGTGGCCTGTGCAGCCTACTGCCCTGGGGCTCCTTCTCAGATACTGTTAGAACATATACCTCCAGATGCTTCTGTCTATTCCGCTGAACTGACTGCTCTGGTTCTGGCATTGAAGATAATCTCACAATCTAAGAAGAGGGACTTTCTGGTTCTGTCAGATTCACTGTCAGCGTTGGAGGCCATAGCTGGCCGCAACCTTCAGCACCCAGAACTTTTACACTTTTTTGAACTTTTGACCAAGTTGAAAGCGGATGATTACAACATTATTTTGGCTTGGATTCCTGGTCATGTTGGCATTGGAGGGAACGAAATGGTTGATCGTTTAGCCAAGAATGCCACAAGAGAGAAACTGTCCAACATATATATCCCCTGCTCAGATCTGAAACCCAAAATTAACGATTATGTGAGAGACCTCTGGCAGGAGGATTGGAATACACAGACGGATAACAAACTCTTTCAGATCCGTCCAAACCTTAAGGAGTTCCTCCCATCTGCGTCTGGTGGTCGTAAAGAAGAAACAGTTCTGTGCCGGCTGCACACCGGCCATTCGTATTTTACCCATTCGTACCTTTTAAAGAGTGAAGAAGCTCCGTGGTGCATTCCATGTCATGTGCCACTCACAATGAAACATATTCTTTTAGAGTGTTGGGACTTGCACGATGTGAGACACAAACATTTTACAGCAGAGTCCATGAAAATCCTGTTCAGGGATGTCCCGCCTGACGTGATCTTTGAGTTTTTGAGAGAGATTAACGTTTTTCATCTGATTTAAGATTTTACGGATGAAAGATTTTTAACGAAGTTTCTGGGGCGTTTCTAGAAGATGTCTTTTAAAGAGATGTGTGAAAGGTGGGTTTTTTTTTTTTTTTTTTTTTTTTTTAAATGACTTGTGAGTTGATTTTAACGTGGTGACAGCCCTGATGTGGCCCCTTGCGGTCGGCTGGGCTATAAGCAACATTATCTTATCTTATCTAGGTCACTAAATTTGCGTTCATGGGGCATGTAAATGCAGCCTATTACTACACAGCAGATCTATAGGCAACTGAAGTGACTGGGTACAGTCTGTTGCCAAACAATCGCATTGTCCCTGGAAGCACAGGTTTTATTTTGCGATGTGCGAAATCAACCCTATTGACAGATACCACAAAGTGAACTCTGGTACGGCGGAATCATCCCGTTTCCAAAACTCTCTCGAGGTGAATAATGTAACTGACAAGAATGTCATGAAGCAGGTAGGCTAATATTCTAGAATGTAATACACGCTATCACACATATATTTTTCTTACACAAATTCCTAGCATGAAACTTGGTATTCTTCCGGGTCCTAAACAGTTACTTTTTGTTGAAATATGTACATATCATGCCTATGTAGCCTACTTCAAACTACTTCGGTCATTGCGACAGGTTCAATGGGTTGTCCCGCGGTAACACCGATATGTCCACCCAGTCCCGCAGCCGTTTAACAGTTCGAACAGGATCTTTGTTCAACCAAGCAAAAAACACACGCATGTTAAATGACAAAAAAAATGTGGTGGAACTCTCTCTATCTCTCTCTCACACGCGTGCGCGCGTATACATACATTAAAATTTTTTTTTTTTTTGCAAAGTCATTAATGTAAAGATGGAAGAATAATTGTTAGCCTGCACTTGTTTACCGCAACTTCTAAGTTGCTCAGCAGTACAGACACAAAGCTTGCTCTTATGTCTTAGATTGAAGAAATAGGGGGAGATAAGCGTTCATATCTGCAGTGGTAGATAATTCTGCCTAACTAACAATATATGCTTGAGTGGGTGAATGGGGAATAATAAATGCTTCTCAAAATGAGCCTTTAGCAAGCTTATAGTCTCCAAGGGGGAGACAATCTCCAATGGGGAGGAAACTCACTAACATGTATTCCAGGTCAGATACCAGTATTTCGAAATCTGATTGTTTCTCCTCAGTGACCGCGGAAAATGGTAACGTGACACCTCTGCCTTCTCGGTTTTAAGAAGAATGCTATCCCAGAAAAAGGCTGGTGTGCAATACTGTAGTATGTTTGTTGAGTTTTCAAAAAAAAAAAAAAAAAACACAACAAACAAACAAACAAAAAACCAAAGGTGCCACCTAAGAAGCAAAAGAAAATCATGAAAGAGCAAAACAAACTACATTTTCTTGTGAAAAGTTGAAAATATAAAAAGATAACCTCTTAAGACACAAGTGCTGAGGGCCAGTTCTTGGAATGAATCTGCAAGGGACTAAATTACAATAAACTAATAAATTCCAAGGAATTATAACCAAGCACCATTCCAGCAACTTACAGAGCAGCTTGGTGTTGCAGTGACTGCAAGAAATATTCAATTACAAACAAAGCTTGCTCTTATGTCTTAGATTGAAGAAATAGGGGGAGATAAGCGTTCATATCTGCAGTGGTAGATAATTCTGCCTAACTAACAGTATGTGCTTGAGTGGGTGAATGGGGAATAATAAATGCTTCTCAAAATGAGCCTTCAGCAAGCTTATAGTCTCCAAGGGGGAGGCAATCTCCAATGGGGAGGAAACTCACTAACATGTAACTCCTGGTCAGATACCGGTATTTCGAAACCTGATTGTTTCTCCTCAGTGACCGCGGAAAGTGGTAACTTGACTCCTCTGCCTCATCTCCCCCTATTTCTTCAATCTAAGACATAAGAGCAAGCTTTGTTTATAATTGAATATTTCTTGCAGTCATTGCAACACCAAGCTGCTCTGTAAGTTGCTGGAATGGTGCTCGGTTATAATTCCTTGGAATTTATTAGTTTAATGTATAGTTTATTGTTATTATATATATATATATATATATATATATATATATAATATATATAATATATATATATATATATATATATATATATATATATATACTGACCAGGAGTTATATGTTAGTGGGTTTTCTCCCAATTGGAGATCGTCTCCCACTTGGAGACTATAAGCTTGGCAAAGGCTCATTTTGAGAAGCATTTATTTTATTTTTCCCCATTCACCCACTCAAGCACATACTGTTAGTTGGCAGAATGATCTACCACTGCAGATATGAATGCTTATCTCCCCCTATTTCTTCAATCTAAGACATAAGAGCAAGCTTTGTTTATAATTGAATATATATATATATATATATATATATACATACATATACATACATACCTTGTGTCATTTACCCCTAGGAAGGCAATAGGCCGAAACATTGGTAAAAAGTCAATACACATGTTGTGTGTCTTCTTTTTTATCTATCTGTTTTCGGAACCATCGTATATTTCATTCCTGACCGCCAAAAGTCGAAGTAAAGAGCATTCATACTTTTTTTACAAACAGAAATTAATGTATATGAATTATAGTTATAAAAAAAAAATTATACTACTCAAAAGAACATACGGGCTCCTCTCCATTTTTTTTCTTCTAACTTTAAAAATCTCTCGTCAAAATCTGACGGTTCAGTTCGGATAATATGCAAAAGCTTAAACATTCTCAAGTAGGCCCTACTTGTGATTCAAGTGTACCTTTGTTTGGCGAAAACTTCTATAGCTTACAAACAGGAAAGTGTTTCACTTTTTCTTTCAACGATCATACTTTCGCAAACTGTCAGGAATCTTGGTTTCTACCTAGACGAAACCTTGTCTATGGAAGCACATGTCAAACAACTATGTCGTACTCTGTACTATCAGTTACGCAGAATAGGTAAGATCCCCTCCTTTCTATCTACCGATGCTGCCATCGAACTTGCTGTCTTCTTCATGCTGTCCAGACTAGACTACTGTAACTCTCTACTTGCTGGTCTCCCCGACAATCAACTAAATAAACTTCAACACATACAGAATCATGCGGCTCGCCTTGTTCTCCGCAAGCCCAGACGTGAGAGTGCAAAATCTCTTCTCAGAACTCTTCATTGGCTTCCTGTAAAGGTCAGAATTCAGTATAAAGTTGCCTGTCTCTGCTTCCTGTGTATTTATCATGAAAACATGCCATCTTATCTTTCCAATCTCCTGCAGATAAACAAACCTCCTCGAACACTCCGTTCTTCTGATACCTCATTGCTGACTGTTCCTCGCTTCTCTCTTGATACCCTTGGTAAAAAGTCCTTCTCTGTCTTTGGCCAAAATGTATGGAACTCTCTACCACTGTCTCTAAGGAAAACAAACTGCTTCTCAACTTTCAAACGGCCTCTGAAAACCTACATCTTTCAAACTCATCTATCCCGAAAAACTGAAATGTGCAAGTCCTTCCTAATTAGATTTATTCTCCTGCCTGTATGTTTCTAGACCAGTAATTGTGTGTGCGTGCGTGTGTGTGTGTGTGTGTGTGTGTGTGTGTGTGTGTGTGTGTGTGTGTGTGTGTGTGTGTGCGTGTGTGTGAGTGTAAAGGCGTGAAGTAGTTTGTAGAGGATTTAAGAAAGAGACTTTTTTGTGAAATTTCTTATGTGATTTGTTTTTAAATTATTACGTGTTAATTGTGAATGCAATGTGATTTGTTTTAGTGTTGATATACAATGTGTTAATCAAGGATCTTAGTGAGTGTGATTTATATAATGTTCTGTGATAAGTTTTCTTAGTTAAAAAATGAATTTTTGGGTGATATGTTTTTATTGTCAATATTCAATTATTAATGTTAGTAATATGAATAATTGTGATATTTGTAAGGTTATTACGTACAAATACACACAAATGTGCGCATACACGCACATGCACACATGCGTACATGCACGCGAACACACACACCTCCGCGCACACACTGCTGCTGCGCGCACACATATGCACGCACAATGCACACACATGCATACATACAGTAGAGGCCTCTGACCGAAACTGATGTGAGTTAGTACTAAGGTGCATGTTTATATACTATTTGATTTAGTGCAAGTCAGTATTTGATATTTCCAGGCTTTGTGTGTGTGTGTTTTTCAATGTGCATGACTTTTATCTCTTATTTTTTACCGTTTGTTCTTTCTTGAAATGTAAAGCGCTGTTGAGCATTTTTATGGAATATGCGCTATAGAAATAAACATTATCATCATAAACATTATTATAATGAAACTAAGCTTTTCTTGATAAACGTAACACGTAGAACATCATTCTTATCCTGCCAGAGAACCTACGCTGTGACTTGCGCTTGCTCTTTGCATTTGTTGATTCCAAGTTGTGGCAGCAAGCATGCCACTTATCGTAAGGTTATCGAAGCCAGTGACGAAAGACATTCTTAAACATTTAACGGTAGTGCTGTTAAAAAAAAAAAAATCGGGGAAAATGTATTGCCAGGTCCTCAAATTTGCAGTGCAGGATTGCAAGAATGGAAATTGTAACAACTGACAGTAGGTCACTTATACACAAAGTTTTGTTGTTTCCAATTCTGTAGAAAGTTATCTACCATTGTATTGGGAAAGTTTCATCGTCACGGTTTTTACTTTTCACAACAAACCCTTCAGTCACGCGTGCCTTCCCCCCCCCCCCCCCCCCCCCCCCCCCCCCCCCCCTAGATGAGCTGGTCTTTTTGTACGCAGATTCTAAATAAGTGTACGATCAGACGGGAAAGATTTCCTTTCGGCAACTGACTGCTCCCCTTTCCAAGAACTGAACTGATTCCCATCAAACCAAACACACAACTACTTCAACGCTTTGTGCAAAGAGAAACGGTGCTTTATCCGAGTTTCGCCTACCACTTATAACAAAATAACGTCGTAAAGTTGGTTTCAGATTCAGGCAAAGCTTTTCATTAATCATGGGGAGTACGAATTTGGAAACGATCGAGGATAGTATTAAACTGTCACGAACTTGAGAACGATGCGTTCTTTACAAGTCTGGTAAGAAAAAAAAAATTGTGGCTGAAAATTGTTGACGATCGTCAGTGATAAAAATATTCAGATTCCCTACGTGACATTCTGGTGGTAATAACCATTTATGCGAGACACAAATTGGGGTTACGTGTGCACGCGGAGCTACGAGATCTGAAACAATTGTAACCTTTTTTCCCTGCCAACTCGGACCACATTTTGTTTGAAATGTTGACCACCACAAGACCCTTGAAAAGAAACAAAGTTCCTGCATGCATTTTCAGTGCCAGTTATAAATTTCTTGACAGAGATGATTTCAGAACAAAATAATACTGAAATTCCTACTTACCATTGCCTCGCTAGTCCGGTATGTCAATCCAATAAGTTGTAGGGAAGGCATCGAAGAAGTTAATTCACTTTCGCAACCATGATGAAGGTTTTGGACTTTGTAGCTTCTTTGGAAAGCTTCTCAAGCGCTTCTCTGCCCTGAAAGTTGACACACAAAACAATACAAATAAATTAATAAATCAATGGATACAAAAAGTAAACAAAAATGCATCTCCTCTTTCAGACACTGAAATATCATACGAAATACGCTACTCATACCTGTACCAAACAGCGCACACAAATGACCACGAACATGAAAGAAATCTGCACTATCAGCTCTACGATGTGACTGGTTTGCTTCAACTGACAGCCCTTTAAACATTCAAACCGCAAAGGTCAAATGTGCTGGTCGGCGCTTTGAAGCTGTGGGAAATTCTGACGCGGTACTTCACCTAACAGCAGCATTCCGAAAGTAGAGCTGTTTTCCGAGAAAAAACGACTTTCTGTATGAAAAGTCATATCACTGTGGGCCTTTGTCACTGACTGGGCGGTAAATTCAGATAACACCACACCATCTTGACCCTGGTGAAGGCATATTCCAAGTGCGCGCGCGCGCGCGCGCGCACGCACACACACACACACACACACACACACACACACACACACACACACACACACGCACGCACGCACGAACGAGCGCGCTACGCATTTGGACGTCAGTTTTTTTACGAGTTTCCTTGCATCGGCATGCAGGTTATGCTTAAACCCACGTGTGTTGGCGTGTCTATCAGCAAAATGACGCAAAAACTACACGACTGATCTTAACAAAATTTGGTGGACGGCTCAATCGTGGCCGCAGGACGAATCCACTAAATTTAGGTACGAATCTTCTTCTTCTTCTTTGTTATCTGCCCGCCTTCATCGAGCTGAAGATTCTGGCATCTACAAAGGTCTGTGCTGCAGATCCAGATGAAAGGCCACAGTCAAGATCCGTTCAGCAAAGATTCCGCAGAAACTAACCAACCGCTTTTCAAGTAAGGAAACTCGGATAGGACGAACACATTAGATTCTGCTGCGGATCAGTCGTTGATCGCAGACAAGATCCAGGATCGGTTCAGCCGTGGTGGAAGTCTATACGCCTTTCTGGACGCAGACTGTTCGGGACATTTGGACATGGGAGTTTTATGTGTATGCATACAGCAACGAAGCCCAGGGAAAAGGGTTGTTTAGGCTACTACTGCGTGAATGTCGATGGCTTTAATGCCCGTTTTTCTGTAGATTTGTGAAATCATAATGGCCTTTTTTGTGTGTCGCTTTCTCTTTTAGTTGCCTCCCCTACATCTGTAGGTTTGATACACTGCCGGCAAGATGACGCAAACACGACTGGACCGATCTTCACGAAACTGGGTGTGGGACAGGTATATGGCCAGAGGACGGACACATTATCTTTTGGTGCGAATACCGTGAAGCGGATCCGGATCAAAGTGCAGAGCCAGGATCCGCTCAACATCATCTGCGCTTTCTCGAGTGCCTGTCTATTCAATAATGTTCCCCATTACGTGACGGATCTACAGATTACACGGTAACCGTGGTGGCTTGTGTTATACACAAGAGAAAGAAAATAAGATCATCTCACTCTGTCTGTCTGTCTTTCTCTGTCACACACACACACGCGCGGGCGCACACACACACACACACACACACACACACACACACACACACACACACACACACACACACATCACATCACATCATATCACATGGCACACTTCACATGGCAGACAAGAACGGCGATGCTCACGCTTCGATTTTTCTTTGCAAAAACAAAACAAAACAAAACAAAAACAAAAACAAACAAACAAAAAAAAAAACGTTTGTCAGGCATGTTAGTGGGAAACGGGAATGCTGAACGGTGCTCATCTCCCCTCGAAATATCCTGATGCACGCCAGGTCATTTCGGGGGGAAAAAAAAGAAGAAACGAAAAGTATTAAAAAAAAAAAAAAAAAAAAAGAATGGGGGAAAAATAGCAATAAAAAGGGGACAAAAAAGCCCTTCGTTCTCAAAACCCACCGAAACGTTGAAATGGTTCACAGAATATTCAATGGATCAATCTTGTGTGTGTGTGCCTATTCATCATTGAGCTGATTGTCAACGCACGAAAGGCCGGGATTCTGACAATTGGGCTGATTGTCAACGCACAACAAGCCGGGATTCTGTCAATAGCAGGTATTCTTCACATGGGACAGGAAAAATCCTACTGCATAATGGTATCTGTCCTCGCTTGCTTGCAGTCTCTACATTGGCGGCCTGAATCTCTTACAACTAATGCTCTCTGACGCATGTGCATTAGCAAACTTTGTCGCTTCCTGTCTGTGGGACTGTCCTCACTTCTAGACCCTCCTCCTGTTCCGTTCTCTGCATTCCGCGTCAGATAGCCTCTTCTTCCCAAATCTCAGATTTCAACACTCAGCTGGCGTCCGCGGACTGTTCTTTGTCTCTGGCTCACAAAAGTGGAACAAGCTTCCTCTTCCTCCAAACCCGATACTAGGTGCTTTTTATGACAACCTCAGAGCCTTGCTTTTGCCCTATCTGATTTTTTGGCCCCTCTATTATTCTATCGCTCTTTGTTCAGGGTATCTGAGTTTTCTTTTTAAGGCATGGTAAGCATATTTGCAAATGATGCGTGGAAGTGGTTTGAACTGAACTTCGCGTGGATAAAATGCAATATCAATATCATAATTGTTCTCATCATCATCATCATCATCATCATCATCATCATCGTTATCATCATTATTCAATATCAACATCATCATTAATATCATTACTATCATCCTCATTCTCATGCTCCTCATTATTATAATCATCATTATTATTACCATTATCATCATAACTCTCTGTTCCCTCTAACAGACAATAGACCCGCTCTCTGTACTTTCTCACAGACAACAGGCTCACTCACTCTTGCCTCCAACAGACAACAGACCCACTCTGTGGCCTCCCACAGACAATGGACTGACACTCTGTCGTGGACTAGGATCGCTTTGCTTTGAATCTAAAGTACATCTGTTGCTTCTACAAGCGTAAGATAGACCTGTTCATTCCTCGTTGCCTTCGGTAGGCTTAGGCTTGCCTCCACTAGCGTCCGTCATTCAAAACAACCACCGTCGGTTGCTTCTTTCACTCAGCAGGCTCGTTCAAATCTTTGTCTATCGTGTCTGTAATTGCTCATTTATCAACTTCTTCATTGCTGACCTTTACTGAAAGCAAGCTGCGATGCACAGATTTGAAAGAAAATACTTGTACTTTGTGTACTATTTCCTATCTCGTAAGACATGAGAGGAGATAGACGACGTGGCGGTGTTGTGGGGTAACACAATCAGTCTTGCCCCATCTCATCACACAGATTGTACGGTCTACAGCTTACAAACATACTCGTCATGAGTTTAATCACAGGCGTAACAGATTGAAAGACACAAAATTGGTTGACATGTTGACCTTGGCTGCCATCAAGAAGAAGACGAAGAAGATGAGAGAAAGAAAGAAAGAAAGAAAGAAGAAGAAGAAGAAGAAGAAGAAGAAGAAGAAGAAGAGCAACAACAACAACAACAACAACAACAACAACAACTGTTCGCACGGAAAAGTCCGAACATACAATGAGGGAGCAGAATTAAGACATCTAATCGTCTGTGCAATAAAAACGGACATGTATCTCTGTTTACACTCGGGTTTCATTCATTTCCTTCTTTTCATTGTTGCTGTTGCTTTTCTTTGTTTTTAAACCCGTATTCAAACAGACCTTATAGCTTATCTCCAACCGCCATAATCCTACTGATGATTTGGAGGTAGAATCTGCCACCAATCTGTTAGACAGCTCCATGTCTTTTGCAGTCTGTGGGCATTTGTAAATCGAAAGGTCGTTTTTTCTTTTTATTCTTTACCTTTGCGCGCACATGAAGCTGGGTTTCCCAGCTCCAGCGGTGTTTTTTTTTTTTTTAATTCCCCGCCCCCCCCCCTCTCTCTCTCTCTCTCCCCTCCTCCTCCCCAGTCCGTCTGTTTATCTCTGTGTGTGTGTTGTGTGTGTGTGTGTGTGTGTGTGTGTGTGTGTGTGTGTGTGTGTGAGCGAGAGAGAGAGAGAGAGAGAGAGAGAGAGAGAGAGAGAGAGAGAGACAGACAGACAGAGAAAGATAGAGAGACAGACAGACAGAGAGAGAGAGAGAGGACAGAGAGAGAGAGAGAGAGAGAGAGAGAGAGAGAGAGAGAGAGAGAGAGAGACGGAGACAGAGAGTGAGACAAAAAAGTGTTTTGTTATGAGCTCTAAGTTTTCTTTTTTGTTTGTTTGTTTTTTTTCAGTAGGCAATGTTGGCTATAGTTTTCATGTTGGCTATAGTTTTCATTTTTCTCTCTCTTTCTCCTATCCAACAGTGTTTCTCAGTCTCTCAATAAAGTCGTCAATACCTCACGCTCCGGGCACTGTTATGTCAGTAGCATTCTTCTCCCTCATCCATGTCCAAAGGGAAAACCCTGTGGCCTGTGCTTGCAGAAGGTTTCCTGCAGCTCAGGCTGACCATTGTTGCCTTCACAATGAATGCCGTCAGAAACTCTACTATCATCCGTTCAATGAGGCGGCCAGGACCGACAAGACTATTGTACCTAAGCGAGATGTGTGCCAAGAAGACGTTCGTCTTGTCAAGCTTGAAGTTGCTGGGCAGGCACATGTCTATGCCCGAGCATACTGTGAAAACTGTCGAACGTTTCCTATACCAGGTAGTTACGTCCAGCTATCGTTCTTTGGGGAAGGCGAGCGCTCTGAGTACGCATGCAAGGGTTGTATGCTCTGCACTTTATACAGCTCTGGGTGTTCTTTCAAGTCGCTACCACCAATGAACCTTCTGCTAGAATGAACAGTCACCATCAGACTGTCATTAATTATGCTCTGCACGTAAGTGTCAGTTTAGAGTAATAGCTGATCATAGAATTAAAGGGTATAATTCACGGCTTGTCCCATCGCCTCTAATAGTCTGCCATATGCTGAATCGACACAAGACTTTGACTCGTGGGGACGGATCCGGTAGTGTTGGAGATGATTAGGACTCAACACACAAAACCCCCACTTCAATATAAAAGCTATGAAAATGGAGGGGGTTGGGGGGAGGTAAAAAAAAATCAAGATTGTTTACGGATACAGCCGTGGAGTCCGTCTGAGCTAAGTGCCGGAATTAACAACGCCTGCGTCATGCCAGAATTACAAAACCTGTTATGTCGGAATCATAAAATCTATACATCCCAGAATTACAAAGCCTGCTTGCCTATGCTGCTTGAAATACAGTCTGTGTAATCTCGATTATTACAACGCCTATGTAATGTATGAATCACATATACAGACCTACCATGCATCCTGAACTTTTCAGTGTATTTCATTAGTAATCACTCTCTCTGTCTGTCTGTCTGTCTTCTCTCTCTGTCTGTCTGTCTCTCTCTGTCTCCCTCTCTCTCTACTAGTGTGTGTGTGTGTGTGTGTGTGTGTGTGTGTGTGTGTGTGTGTGTGTGTGTGTGTGTGTGTAAATGGATGCGTACTCGCACATATATGTGTGTCCGCGCAAAGGTTACGAGTGGGTATTAGGCTAACATTTGTGCGCTTATTGGAAAGATGGAAAGAGGAGAGAGAGAGAGAGAGAGAGAGAGAGAGAGAGAGAGAGAGAGAGAGAGAGAGAGAGAATATTTACACTGAACACTGCTAGCTCTGTGTGTGTGTGTGTGTGTGTGTGTGTGTGTGTGTGTGTGTGTGTGTGTGTGCGCGCGCGCGCGCGCGGCGTTCATGTATGTGTGTGTGTGTATGTGCTCGTGCTCTTGTGTGTGTATGTGTGTGTGTGTGTGTGTGTGTGTGTGTGTGTGTGTGTGTGTGTGTGTGTGTACTTGTACTTTGTGTACAATTTCCTATCTCGTAAGACATGAGAGGAGACAGACGATGTGGCGGCGCACACACACACGGGAACACACACACACACACACACACACACACACACACACACACACACACACACACACAACACACACACACAATGCAGTGTGTGTGCGTGCGCGCACGCCCGTGCACATACGCGCGCATGCATGCGAACCTACTCATGCACGCGCGCATGCATGGAGAGAGAGAGAGAGAGAGAGAGAGAGAGAGAGAGAGAGAGAGAGAGAGCAGTCATATTCACCATAGAACCAACACAACAACCGTGGCAAAAAATCAATATTTCACACACATGCACACGGCAAGCACGAACAGACCGATGTCAGACAACAAGCGGAAACAGGCTGTGCTGTTATATATAACGTGGAAGAAAAACAGAACCGCTCCTTTACTGATGATACACAATAGGGACTAAATCAGTCAGCCATGTAAGCACTACCGTTTGGGGATTGTGCATGACACGAACCATTGAAAAATGTGCACTCATGCTGCACGCCTCCACAGACTACTGCGTGTGTATATTTCCTGTGTAGGCCTGCATGTGCTCCCACGACCGTTTATCTTCTGTTTCGTAAATAATGCCGACATCACAGGCGCTCCCATTTTGGATTTTCAGCTACCATACACATAATATCTATTTTAACATATCAAGGGGAGAAACTCCAGCAGTGTGACCTAGTTTCTCACTGGATCGAAAACACAGCTGACAGGAGCACAGCTCTGTCATAGTACTTACTGCGTATAAAACTCATAGTTGAGGCGCTCACAATTGTTCGCAGTCTGATTCAACAAAGTGATTTCTAAGGCGCAGAATGCCCGTACTTTCCGTCAGGTTCTGAATTTAGACTGGTTAGCCAACTAAGCCTCGTTAAGCAAGTGTTTCTTCCGCTTGAGTAACTTTTTTCCCCTCTCTGTCTTCAATGACGTCTAATTATACTATTCATAACAGCTACGTAGGGCGGGACATACAGAATATTATGTTCACTGAGTAGTGTCGCCTGTACGTGCTGTGTACTTACGTTGACTATCATCAAAGTCAGCCATACGAAACTCTCTCTCTCTCTCTCTCTCTAAACAAAGTCCGGATCGGCCCATGTACTTATCTATTTCACAGTCTGTGGGTTCGGCCGCATGAGCTATACATCGCCGAAGACTAACATGTCACTGAATGTAAGAAGAATTATTCAGACATCCTTGTAATTTAATTAGACCTTTTAGCATGCTGTGAGTCACGTGTGTGTGTGTGTGTGTGTGTGTGTGTGTGTGTGTGTGTGTGTGTGTGTGTGTGTGTGTGTGTCCACGTGTATGTGTGTTCTGTGTGTGTGTGTGTGTGTGTGTGTGTGTGTGTGTGTGCGCGCGCGCGCGCTTGTGTGTGTGTGTGTGTGTGTGTGTGTGCGGCGCGCGTGTGTGTGCTGACGGCGCGGCGGGAGTGTGGATGAGAAGAGAGAGAGAGAGAGAGAGAGACAGAGAGAGAGAGAGAGAGAGAGAGATCTGAAACTCGACCATGGCCCAAGAGTTGCTGTCAGAGCACTAGGTCTGGTGACACTACAATCCAGCGATCGGAATAGACTTTGTTCTTTCAAGGAGTTGTCAGGTACACCAATCTGGTTGTGACGACTGTCAGTACAGCATGTGGATGTGAAAATGAACAATAAACCAAAAGTCAAGAAGTGTGGGTGATCTTCTCCCAGTACCGAAAACCAAAACCGAAAACGTCGTGAATCTCCTAAGCAACATGGCTCCTGTAAGCACGAACCAAAGAGGAAGTTCGCACGTCAGGCCTACGACGTGTTTGGTGTGCTGCGCAGCAGCCAATACAAGCGGAGCGGACGGACGGACGGGGGAAATTTTTCGCTCATCTCTATCGTCTCGGTCGGAAAATCAAGCAGATTTTCATTAAAGGAAGAAGAAAAAGGGATCGTTCAATGTTAAACAGGTTATTTTCATCAATCCTTAAAGTAAAATACACAGAAAAGAGAAAAATAACACACACAGTCTACTTACAGTCTTCAGTTTCACGTCGTGCATGTAGTCTGCTGTAACCTCATTGGACAATCCGAAAAGGGAAACCCCATTCAGGTGGGAGCAGTTCCTGTATAAACTTTGTACTTTCGAATTACGTTGGCGCCCAACAAGCCGTTTTCAGTACCCAAACATCCTTTTATGTTGTCTTTCTGGTGGAGCTGTGCAGAACAAGATCGGCGACATACCTAACTCTCTCGGAATTAGAAAGGGCCGCGGAGTGTGTGTGTGTGTGTGTGTGTGTGTGTGTGTGTGTGGGGTGTGTGTGTGTGTGTGTGTGTGTGTGTGTGTGGGGGGTGGTGTGTGTGTGGTGGTGTGTGTGGTGTTGTGTGTCGCGCGCGCGCGCTCGCGCGTGTGCGTGAGTGAGTCGTGCGTGCGTGCTTGTGTGTGGGTGTATGTGTGTGTGTGTGTGTGTGTTGTGTGTTGTGTGTGCACGTACACACTCACACACACACACACACACCACACCACACACCATCGCACACACACACACACACACACCACACACGCATGCACGCACGCACACACACACACACACACACACACACACACACACACACACACCTCTCGCGCGTATGTGCACGCATACTCTCTCTCTCTCTCTCTCTCTCTCTCCCCCCCCCTCTCTCTCTCTCTCTCTCTCTCTGTTTTCCTCTTCCTCCCCTCCGTCTGTCTGTCTGTCGCTCTCTTTCTCTCTGGTTCAGTTTCAGCTACTAGACTTGAAAATTGGCTGGTATATGTAAATTATACTGATAAACACAATGGTGGCATCAGAAAATAGGTATGTCATACTTTCTGTGCTGTGAATTTTTGTGTGTGGCTAAGCGAAAGTAGTATATTCCACCAAACGTGATCATATACAATGAGCTGTCTAAGGCACCAGATAACTCACATATATCCTATTGTGTAGTTTGGAACAGGTACTTTCACAGGAAAATGCTTTTTTTCTACCAAAGAAATTTAGGCTCAAGTGGTATATTTATTTCGGCCAGTAAAAAAAACTTATAGATTTTTTCTCAGGCATCAAGTAAAGCTGAAGATCTTGAAATTTTGCACATCTACTTCTTTTTACATGTTTTTAAAATGTGCAAAATTTCATAAGTGTACATGTAACAGTTCCTGAGAAGCAAAAATGACCAAAAATTCACTAACGGTGCCACCTTAATTTATCTCAGACTGTTGCTCACGCTCTGTCTTGCGCTTTTTTTTTTTTTTTTTTTTTTGCATTGGTCTCTTTCTCTGTCTGCATCTTTTTGTTATCATCTCTCTAATGAAGAAAAAGATACTCCCTAAAGTGCGAGTCGGACCCAGAAAAGTACTGCCGTCAACTGTCATACCAACCAACTGGGAAACAATTCTGCTCCACCCTTGAAAGCTGTCTTCACAACGAGTTCACGCATGCAAAGGGCATTCCATTAAGACGTCTCTGGGCATAACTGATTCCTAGCACATACCACTGTGTAATGGCCACTAGACGTGACGCGACAGAACACGGGAGTGTTCCCTTGGGTGCACCAGCCCATATTTCATGACTGCAGAGCCCACCGGCGAAAAACGCCACCGTCAAGCCACTGCCGTGTGCATCCCGCAGCCACACTCGTCGCCACACCGTTGACAAAAGAAGACAGCACAACTGCAGACATGGCCAAACTTTCGCAATGAGGTCTTACGTACCCTCTGAAGAGGATCCCAGGTTACAGTCTTTCCTGCTGTCAGCAGGACTTTCCCTGCTGTCAACAGGACTTTCCCTGCGGTCAGTGAGTCTTTCCTCACCGTCACTGGACCTTTCCCCAGAGTCGGCCGAAAGGCAGACAAGAAATAGATACACGCGAAAGTGGAAGTGGGACCCGGAGAAGTATTGCCTTCAACTGCCTAGCCAACCAGCTGGGAGAAATCCTGCACCACCCTTGGAAGCCTGCGCTTGTGTTCACGTAGAGTGCAGGCACGCACAGGGCATTCCATTAAATAGTTAGCTAAAGGGACATAACTGCACCCTGTCATCCCTGTCAGATGCCATTGTGGAAGTTACTCCTCTGCATATGCTACTCATCTGCCCCAGTGGAACATGGTCGCACTGGATCTTAGCTGGATGGAACGGGGGCCTGACAGACCTAGGCCGTATTGGTACTAGACCCTTCTAGGTTTGGACACTGTAAGGCCTGGGCCCAACTGAGCTTGGGCTGTAATGGGACTGGGCCCTATTGAGCCTGGGGCCTAAAGGAACCTGGACCCTCATGTTATGGGTGATCCCTATTAGAACTAAGCCGTAAAGGGACTGGGTCTTAATGGTACCGGCCCCTAAAGGGCCACTTCACTTACCATGTGCAAGCGTAACTATCCCTATTCAACCGGGGGAGGGAGGGGGGGGGGGGGAGGGGGGCGATGAAGGGAGTGTGTTCTGCACGCCAGGAATCCCCGTCTTCCTCCTTTGCCGTCCCCACCCCCTCGCCCCGACTCTCTCCCCCCCGTCCCCTGCAATTTCTTCCCTTCCTGCCTTCCCTCCCTGACAGTGGCCTACATCTGGACACACAGGCAGATGCAGTCTGCTTCCTTTTGAGCACGTGAAGCGGCAGCATGCAGTGGTTGAATCTTTATGGGTAATCGTCGAATGTGTGTTGGTTACAGCGCCGCCAGGCAGTGGTGTGGAGACAAAGTGTGTGTGTGTGTGTGTGTGTGTGTGTGTGTGTGTGTGTGTGTGTGTGTGTGTTGTGTGTGTGTGTGTGTGTGTGTGTGTGTGTGTGTGTGTGTGTGTGTGTGTGTGTGTGCTGAACTAGCCCTGTTGTCCTGGTCTTATTTATTTATTTATTAATTATTTTTATTTATTTATTTATTTTTATTTTTTATTTATTTTATTTTATTTTATTTTATTTATTATTTTTATTTTTTTGGGGGGGGGGGGGGGGGGGGGTCCGTTAATTCAGGCACTGACTGACAGGCTCTGCAGAACAGCTTGAACAGTCTGTCCAGCAATGTGAAGTTTTCGGTTGATTTTAGACCAGCCCTTGGACAACCTGGAGGGCCGGAAGAGGGGGTGCGGTGCGAGGGGAGGGGGAGGGGAGGGACCCGGGAAGCTTAAAGACATTTTTGATACCTCCCTTCTCTCCTCCTCCTCCCCCAGTGATTTGTTTTTCCTGCGGTGGACTGGGGTGGTGGTCGCCCCTAGTCCATTCCCCGTTTCCTACGCCAGTGTGTGTCATTCGCTACCCTGTTTGGGGCAGATGGGTTAGCTCTTTGGAAGCGAACATTTAGCTTACCGTCGGACATTTCGAGCTGTTTGCTGATAACTTCTCTGGCGCTCCATGTTTAGAATTAGATGTAGCCTATTAGTTGTGGGCCTTCAGCCCAGATCGATTACCATAAGCGGCCCAGGCTAGGGTATAAAAAGCTTGGTCGGAGCGCAGCTGACGCTGAAAATCCTGTTTGCGTCAGCCAGCAGCTTCGAGGCGCAGTTGTTACGTCTAGCTCCGTCTTGTCGTGTCTCTGTGTCTGTGAGTCGGCTGCACGCTGTGTTGTGCTCACCGATCGATAGCCCCTATAACTAGATCAGTGAAGACACAAGGAGGCTGTGACACGAACAGAACTCCCGCATAGGGTGCTGACCGGAGCCGAGTCGCTCAGGTAGGCTACTAGGTGACACCTCGCTTTGAGTGTTCTGCAAGCAGTAAGCTTCTTTACGACAGCAGGTCTCCCATCCCCCCCCCCACCACCCCCCGCCGTCCCCCATCCGTCCTCCGTATGATCACTTTACCCTGAATTACAAATGTTTAGGAATTCATGTTCACAATGATGACCTAGCCTCCATATTCGTTATCTCATGTGTGAGCCTGAGCGGCGGTCAACCATCGACCTTTTTTTTTTTCTTCTTTTTTTTCATAGATGGCTTGATGTAAAAAAAGCAGATATGCTGCTTATTCAATGTTTCCATCTCTAAATAAAATTTTGACTTTGACTTTGACATACACATCCAACCCAGTGGGCAGCCGACTCACAAACACTGACAAACGAGAAGACGGAGCTATCCTTCGGTGAGGTTAATCAAGGTTATGTTGCTTATTGGTTATAGCCCAACCGACCGCATAGGGCCAGATCAGGGCTGTCACCGCGCTAAAGTCAACTCACAAGTCATATCTTTAAAAAACAAAAAAACAAAAACACACAACAACAACAACAACAACAACAACAAAACCTCATTCACCCAACCCTTTGCAATACACCTTCTAAAAACACACTGGACATTTTGTGAAAAATCTTTCATCTGTAAAATCTTAGATCAGACGAAAAATGTTAATCTTTTTCAGAAATTTGGAGTCAGCAGCGGTGGCGATCATGGCACTGTGCAGACACGACAGTAAATAAGGGGAAACAACTGCAGAATTTGATGTGATTTAGTCTAGATAGAGTTTATTCCCCTAGTATAATTA
>CM065714.1:125445351-125447851 GCA_033310375.1 Conus canariensis | reverse complement strand
TGATGGTAAAAAGATTCAAACTGCCATTTATGTGAGAAGGGATCTAAATTATTGTCTTCTGAACCCTCCTACTCCCACTAATGCTGAAGTTTTCGCAACTGGGGTTACTGTAAAACTGAACAAGCAGACAAATTTAAACATCATTTCTGCTTACTGTCCCAGTGGCCCAAAGGCAGATAATACAGACTGGATAAAAAACCTTCCTTTGTCAAACAACAAATGGGTAATACTGGGAGATTTCAATGCGCATGCTCCATTTTGGGAATATGGTTGCACCACTATAACTTGCAACCGTTTAGTTGAAAATATTGTTGACTCCAAATTGGTTTTATTAAACGATGGTAATGTTACCAGACTGCCAGACATTTCCACTCATAAACCTACTTCTATTGATTTATCTTTAATTTCTCCGGAGTTGGCAGTAAACTCGGTATGGTCAACAGAGGATGATACTTTGGGCAGCGATCATTTCCCAATCGTCATACAGTTAAAGGAGCATATTGAAAATGAAGAAGATGGAAATGAAGATAGCATCCCAAAGTTTTCATATAAAAATGCAAATTGGTCTCTGTATGAATCGATCTTGTCCAATACACATTTCCGTAGTATTGAAAATGAAGGTATAGATGCATATTATACAGAGTTTTGTCAACATGTCTTACAGGCTGCCGGAAAATCTATTCCTATTTGTAAAGATGCCCAACAGTGGAAATATGTTGGTAATTCATGGTGGAATTTAGATTGTGCGATAGCTGTAGCTCTTAAAAAAGAAGCTTATAAAGCTTGGCTGAAAGTGAGAACAGATGAAAATTTCCTAGCGATGAAACATGCCAAAAATAACAGTAACAGAGTCGTTGCCCGAGCGAAAAGAATACATTTCTCAGAATTTTGTAGATCCAAAATATCGGAATCAAAAGATATCCATAAGGTTTGGAAAATGGTTAAAAAATTGAAAAATGGTTATTGCTTGCAACAGTACCCAATTAAGTTAGATAATAATGCTCTTCCATCCTCACAGGAGAAAGCTGAAGCATTCGTCAAAATATTTTCAGAAAATAACTTGCTGTCTAGTCTCAGTCCATCTATCAGGTGTTTTAGAGAGAAGGAAGAAAAACGAACTATCTATCAGGATCCACCACCAAATCATTTCCATTATTTAAACGCTCCTATTACATATGATGAATTTTATGTGACGTTAGAATCTTTTTCTTCAAATTCAAGTGCTGTTGGCCTAGATGGTATATCCTATCAACTGTTATACCACTTACCTTCATATTGGAAACGATTACTGCATTCATTTTACCAAAAATGTTGGTTTAATGGAACTCTCCCTAGTATCTGGAAGAGATCTGTTGTAGTCCCAGTTCCAAAACAAGGTAAGCCCAGGTCAGACATTGGTAGCTACAGGCCAATAGCACTAACCTCTCACGTTGGAAAGTTGTTAGAAAAGATTATCCAAAGACGTCTTTTATATTTTTGTGAAAAAGAAAATATAATCCCAGTGAATCAAGCGGGATTTCGCAAAGGTCGATGTGCAATAGATCATTTGGTGAGACTTACAAGTCAAATTAAAAAAGCAGTTTGCTAGACGGAAAAGTACACTTGCTACCTTTTTTGATATCAGAAAAGCGTATGATAGTATCTGGCACGCTAGACTACTATATAAATTGAAAGAAATAGGAATTAATGGAACGATGTTTCAATACTTTAAAAGCTTTTTATCGCAGAGATCCATATGTACAAGAATAGGGAAAGTTTACTCGTCTTTTCAGAGCATTGATATCGGAATTCCACAGGGTTCTATTATAGCCCCCATGTTGTTTAACATTCTTATTTATGATCTTCCAAAGATATTATCAAAAAGTGTGAGTTTAGTACAATATGCCGATGACATTGCTATGTGGATAAATACAAATATTCGAAAGCATACTGGCAAGAGAATTACGAATCATGTACAGAAGATATATCAGTTAGAAATAGATAAATTAAACAACTTTATGGAAAATAACGGGCTTATTCTCTCAGGTGAAAAAACACAATTAATGTTTTTCAATAATGGAGACAATCCAATGTATTTGCCAAGCTTCAAATTGAATGGTTCTGAATTGCAGTACTCACAAAGCATAAAATTTCTGGGTGTGAATTTAACCCCTAAACTTAACTGGCGTTTTTACATTGAAAGTTTGATAGCTAAAACAAGGAAACGTTTAAACTTATTGAAAATTATTTGTATTCAACCGTGGGCTCAAGATACAAAAACCCTCCTGCACCTAGCTGTTTCTCTAATAAGATCAAAACTAGTGTACGGACAAGAAGTTTATTTTTCAGCTCCTCAAAGTCTACTGAAAAAATTGCAAAGTATAGACAGCAAAGCTATCAAATTAGCGCTTGGTGTCCCAGTGCACACAAACACATTGAAGGTGTACAAAGAAATTGATATGCTATCACTGTCAGATCAACGTAGATTAGCTGTGGCCAAATATATTGCAAGAAGTCTTTC
>CM065714.1:125420351-125440351 GCA_033310375.1 Conus canariensis | reverse complement strand
TTCAACCCCCCCTTCCCCCCTCCCCCACCTCCCCCATCTCTCTCTCTCTCTCTCTCTCTCTCTCTCTCTCTCTCTCTCTCTCTCTCTCTCTCTCTTCTGTCATGTTTGGTTCCAGTTCAGATTTTGATGAATATTATGATAGGGAACCCGTACATACTGACTGCGACTTTTTGAATCAACCTATTTCTGTTACCGAAATTGAAGCTGCAATTCGAGCAATAAAGAGTAATAAGGCAGCTGGCCCAGATAAGCTTATTGGAGAGTTTTACAAGTACAGTAGACAAGTCATTATGCCTTTCCTTGTTAAATTTCTCAATACAATTTTTGATGAGGGGTTGTTTCCGGAAGATTGGTCAGTCTCTATCTTGCAACCACTATTTAAGAAGGGTGATAGAAATTGTCCAGATAACTACCGTGGAATCTCTTTGTTGAACATTTGTAGTAAAATATATAGCTTTGTTCTCAATAGAAGGTTAACCAAATGGATTGAAATGAACAATATTCTTGGGGAGGAACAAGCTGGTTTTCGTGACAAACGATGTACAACAGATCACATTTTCACTTTACTGGCAATGATTCAGAAGCAGTTGTTAAGACACAAAATGCTCTATGTCGCATTTATAGACTTTAGGAAGGCTTTTGACCTAGTAAGTAGGGATAAATTGTGGAAGGTTCTCTCTGTTAGTGTTCTTAATGGAAAATTCTTGAAAGCATTGCAAAGTATGTATAATGTTGAGAAGACTTGCGTTCGAACTAGTGGTGACCTTATTGATACTTTTCTATGCCCACGGGGCCTAAAACAAGGTGAGGTGTGTTCACCTGTGCTTTTTTCACTGTTCATCAATGAACTAACTAAAGATATTAACACTTTTGGTAGACATGGTATTCAGCTTTCTCCAGACCTCATTGAACTTTTGATTCTGTTATTTGCTGATGATGTTGCATTATTTTCTGATACTGTTATTGGTTTGCAAACCCAACTGAATGTCTTGTATAATACTTCAAAACGATTAGATTTACTTGTGAATCTGGAAAAGTCAAATATTGTTGTATTCAGGAATGGGGGTTACCTTGCTTCGAATGAAAATTGGACTTTTGGTGATGCTCAACTTTCCACTGTTAACATGTATAAGTATCTTGGTATAACACTGACTACAAGATTATCTTTCCAACCAACTATGTGTGACCTAGCAAACAGAGCAAAGAAAGGATTAACTGCTATCAACAGAATGCTATGGTCAATAGGTGAACATTCTCCTGGTATTTTCTTTAAGCTATTCGATTGCCAAATACAACCTATCTTAACTTATGGAGCAGAGATTTGGGGACTGTCATCTAACCAGGAACAAATTGAAAGGGTGCACTTAGCTGCTATTAAAAGATTTCTTGGTGTAAGTTCAAAAGCTCCTAGGCACTTAGTGTACGGCGAATCTGGAAGATACCCTCTTTATGTAAATACTTATGCAAAATGCATCAGATTTTGGCTTCGTGTTGCTTGTATGGATAATAACAGACTCCCAAAGAAAGCCTATGACATGTTGCTGCATCTGCAGAATCAAAATTATATTACCTGGACGACTAATGTTTGCTATGTTCTTTATAGATTCGGGTTTGGAATTGTATGGGGAATGCAAAGTGTTGGTAATGTGAAAGCTTTTATTGTAGAATTTAAGAAACGTTTAAGTGATTGTTACATCCAAGACTGGCATTCAGCTATTGAATCGCATGAGTTGTACGATGTTTATCGGTCATATAACCAGTCTCTTGTTCGAAGTCCCTACCTCTGTGTAATTAAACATGTTAACATCCGCAGGTTACTTTCAAGGTTTCGGTTAGGAATGTCGCCTTTACGATGCCACTTTTTACGATATACTGATCGCAATAGAAACTATGACATTTTCTGTCCACACTGTAAGGAAGCACCGGAAACTGAGCTTCATTTTCTACTGGTTTGTCCTTTGTACGAGAAGTTGCGCCTTGAGTTGATTCCAGCTAAATATTACAAACACCCTTCTCTATTCAAAATGTCCATGTTGTTAGCCTGTTCTATTGAGACCATTATTACGAGTGTTGGTAATTTCATTTATAGAGCTATGGCTGTTAGGAACGGAATAATTAATGCTGCAATTGCTTCATGAATGTCTTCTTTGTTAACTGTGAACACCATTCAGCTGAGGTTTCGTTAAGAGTAGCTTGTACCGATTTATTTTGACCTTGTTCACTCACTTTGATATGGGCCTGTGGCCTGTCAAATAAAATATTCTGAGTTCTGAGTTCTGTCATGTTTGGCTGCCTGGATCCCAGTCTGTTAACCCTCTACTTCTATCTCTCTCTCTCCCTCTAACCTCTCTCTCTCCTCTCTCTCCTTTTCTTCCTCCCTCTCTTTCTCAATGCCTATTCTCACCCCCCCCCCCCCCCCCTGTGTCTCTCTTCCTCCCTCTTTGTCTGCCTGTCTGCCTACCTGGCTTTTTTTTCTCTCCCCCCCCCCCCTCACTCTGTGCCTCTCTCTCTATCACTTTTTCCACCCCCCCCCCCCTTACTCCTTTCTTTCCCTCTCTGCCTCCCCCTCCTTCTCGATATGACCATAGGATTAAATAGTGGGTAACAAACCATATTCATTATGTGGCAGGATATGTTCTCGTATATGTTTTTTAACATATCTGTATGTTATTCCTTGTAAACCACAGTGGACAGTTATGCTATGACGTCACACTGTTTGAACTTACGACTTAATGGAAAGTATATGATTTTTTAACTTGGACATTCCCTACAGTTTAAAATATGGTAACGTTTTATGTCGTATATTGTGTTATCTCTTTGAGATCTTCAACTGTACTGCTGAGGCACACTTTTGTCTGGAAATCTGTCTTTCATGGAACTTTTTGTTGTCTTAGACAAGGACATTTTATACAGACAAAAATACTGTTCTTGGGATCGTTGAAAAAGAAATACTTGAGATGTACTCGTGCCCCCTAATTCCCCTCTCCCCTGTTTTTCCCCCCTTCCCACCCCCCCCACCCACCCCCTTTTTTCCCTCCACCTCCTCCCTCCCTTCCCTCTCTCTTTCTTTCTCCCTCCCTGTCGCTCTCGCTCTCTCTCAGCTCGCCCCTCTCACTTAAATTATTCCTCCCTCTCTCTGTACCAAAACTTGCCGACTCCCGGGGTTTTCCTCCCTCTGCACTTGTTTTTCCCCCCTCCCTTCTCCCCCCCCCCCCCCCCCTTTTTTTTTTCATCCCTCGCCCTCTCTCTTGTGCGCGCAGGCGGTTTCTCTCTCTCTCTCTCTCTCTCTCTCTCTCTCTCTCTCTCTCTCTCTCTCTCTCTCCTCTCTCTCTCTCTCTCTCCTCTCTCTGCCTCTGTCTCTCCTACCCCTATTTTCTCGTGTTCTCCGTAGCTTACTACCCTTCCATCGTTGTCCTTTCTCTAACCTTTGGAACTGTGGTGAACTGTTTTTAAAAAAAAGTGTGAACGGAGGCTGCTACATGCAATTCTATCATTAAAGTCCCTTGAGGAAGACCAAAAGTGGTCGAAATATGGGGAAAGTTTTTACGTGATTGTTGTTGAATTCTTTGTTTGGATGTTTATATATATAATATATATATATATATATATATTATATATATATATATATATATATAATTGCTTTCCATTTAGCATTACTAAGTTTGTCTGTAAGAAATAACCAAAAGAAGATCAAAAGTGAATCAAACTCTGGTTTAATTTGTATAATGAGTGAATAGAGTCAGATTGCGCTGCGTGCGGATGATCATGACGTCTCTGTGTATGCATGGGGTATGCATGTAAATACGGTCGTGTGACAGAGTATGATGCCAGATTTACTCTGAGAGAGAGAGAGAGAGAGAGAGAGGAGAGAGAGAGAGAGAGGAGAGAGAGAGAGAAGAATATGACGATGATGATGGTGGTAGTTGTGACGACGACGACGATGATGATGATGATGATGTTGATAATGATGACGATGATGAGCATGACCATGATGATCATGATGATGATGATGATGACGATGATGACGACGACGACGACAATGATGATGATGATATTGATGTTGATGACGATGATGATGATGACGATGATGACGATGATGATGATGATGATTAATTTCTTAGGGTCATTACCCTCACGAAGAGGGTAAAGTGTACAAAATGTAATGCATTTATGCACAAAAGTAAAGATCACGAATAGTTTCTTGTAACGGTAAAAATCACATCATTTCCTGAAACACCACGTTTTAACCCTGTCATGATGAGTTCCGAATGCTTGGTTAAATCCATTCTAGACATGTCTTGGCATCGTATACGTATACAGGTATATACATCAAACCTGTATTTCGCGTCAACATAACAATTCTCATCTTGCCATCTCTATGAAATCTCTCTCTCTCTCTCTCTCTCTCTCTCTCTCTCTCTCTCTCTCTCTCTCTCTCTCTCTCTCTTTCTCGTTGTGTCTGTTTCAAATCACTTGGTCATCTTTGACTCCCTGGTTTGATCATGCGTATCCAATTGATGCAGTTTGTAACGAATACTAAACGGACATTTTTTTGAAAAAAAAAATTTAAACCAAATAACATTTTGTAAACGGTAGTCCGTAATCATTCGTTGTGTGTCTGACGTTGAGAGATAGAGAGAGGGAGAGAGAGAGAGAGAGAGAGAGAGAGAGAGAGAGAGAGAGAGAGAGAGAGAGAGAGAGAGTGTGTATGAGTGAGTATGAGAAAGAAAAGGAGAGGAGAGAGAGAGAGAGAGAGAGAGAGAGAGAGGAATGGAGGGGGGGGGGTGAGAGGTTGCTTGCACACGCATATGTTCTTGACACATATGATTCATTTTACCTTTGTATACTGTTTCTTACGGTCCATACAGTTCCCACGCGATCAGGTAGCTGCCAGTGGTTTCCAGTTCAAGTTTGGTACCTGTGTAAATCTGACCGTATGTTGCAGACCGTGTTTGACGCCCAGGTCGACTATGACAGACAACAGCAAGCTATGCTGATCTTCGCTGGCTCCTTCCAAGCTCCTGTCAGTAGAACTGTGATCGATTATGCCAAGGTGAGTTGAACACGCAACTAAGCGCACAAAGCACCGTGCAAAGTAAAGCTTGCTTCACACACTTTACGGAAAAGACAAATCAATTTCCGACACATGTTTGTTCACCAGACGTCACAACCAACAACCAGAGCAATGGACACAGACACAGACAGACACGCACACACACACACACACACACACACACACACACACACACACACACACACACACACACACAGAGTCTCTCTCTCCCTCACACACACAGACACAGACACACACACACAAACACAAACACACACTCACACACACCTCTCCCCCCCCCCCTACACACACACACACAAACTGCCCGCATCGCAGTCATTATGTCCCGGTGAGTCAAAAGAAAACCAAATGAAAATGTAAGAATTACGCATAGCAGCCATACTGGAAAAGAACGAAATGTAATCAGAAACTGAGCGAATCAGCCGAAACGACATTCCGTGCAGGCGAGTAAACAAGTCAGCAGCAAACAAATAAAACAGAAAAATACCTACATAATGAGAGTCAGTATCAAATATCTTTAGAGTTGTATGAGTGTCTTCTGACATAAAATAGAGTGGACAATATATACAGATAAAGGAAACTGTGGATATCATTTACTTGTGTGCAGGGATTTCAAAAACGCCCAGTAGAGAGTGATTCATGTAGAGCCAGAGAGTTCTTGTGATTCATGTGTTAGGAAAAAACATTCTGCTCAATAGCCAGTCCGCACACCGGAGTATCGAAATTACCGGTATATGTATTCACAGTCGAATGTCTTGCAACATTTGTTAATTGACTCCACAAACATTGTGTTAGAGAGTCAAGCTGACACTAAAAAAAAATGTTCATGAGTGGGAACCCTGCCTTACGTATAAGCTGCACGTCAATTTTTACATGTATGTCTGCTCAAAGCTCCGCTTGCATGTGGTATGTCTCTGCTCGTTGTATGATCAGCATGCAGTCCTGTACACACAGATTATTGAGTCTCAGACAAATGTCCATGAATTTCAGAATTTGATAATTACATCCCGCTTACCACCCTCCACCCCCCCCCCCCCCTTCCTCTTTGTCCATCCCAAATAATGCCAGAGACTCACACTGACTCTAAGAAAAAAAATGCAGCGTCGGAAACGCTGTCCTGTGTGCCGGCTACAAGTTGTCGTTGTATGTGATGCTCTTCAGGGATCTATACTGGGCTTGTGTTGAATGCATTTCATTCTTATCTAGCTCTGTTTTGCAGTACGTGTGACTTCCGTAAATAAGCAAAAGACATTTCCATAGATGCGCAGACGACACAAAATTCGTCAGATAATTTGCGACTTGGTGAATACTTGATATCAGTCCAGCACTCATCACTCATCTACTTTTCTCTGCGAATTTCCTGAGCTTTTAGCTTCTTATGCTGATTCTCGCCATGATGTGTCTTTCATTGGGGACTTTAATTTTCACTTCGATGACTGTTGTGATAATCAGGTTAAACACTAAGAGCTAATGGATAGCCACGGTTATGAGCATCAATGGGGATACAATCACCACAGACCTTCACGCTAAATCCACGGATACTCACATGTACCTACCCTTCAACTCCTGCCACCCTAGACACTGTCTGAGAGGCATCCCCTATGGGCAGACTATCCGCCTGCGAAGAATCTGTTGTAAAGATGATGTGTTCCTGACACGATGCAGAGAGCTGAGAACCCACCTACATAACCGTGGCTATCCATTAGCTCTGGTGGACTCTGCCATCAACAAGGCACAGACACTTCCAGGAAGGATGCACTCCAGTACCAACGGAGGAACCATCAGTCAGACAGGGTGCCATTTGTTATCCGCCATAACCCTTCCAACCCTCCTCTGGCCTTTTGGCTGAAGGAAAAAATGACGGAGCTCCACAGAAGTAGACGCATGAAGAGAGCCATTCCCAAACCTCCCATTGTTGGTGAGCGTAACTGTCGCAATCTGAGGAACCTTCTGATGCCCAGCAAACCACCAGCAGTGCAACATCAAGCGTCTGCTACAGATTCATTGGTACCAGGTTGCTTCAAATGCACAGCGAAACGATGTGTTCTGTGCAAGGAACACCTGGAGGAAACGACCACGTTCAAGAGTGTTCGCACGGGTCACCAGTTCCACATAAGGGACTCAGCTACATGTAAAAGTACCAACCTAGTGTACCTGATCAACTGTGGACATTGCCAGGATGTACAGTATGTTGGTGAGACGGGAAACACCCTACAAACACGCTTCAGTGGTCATCGCTCTGACATCATCAGAAAGCAAGATACACTCCTGGCACGCCATTTCTGTGGACCTGGACACCAGCTGTCAGATTTGAAATGTTGTGTGATTGAACTCATAAAGTCCACAGATGTACAGAAAAGAAAAGACAGAGAGAGGATGTGGAGACACAAGTTGAAGACCAACTACCCTTTTGGTCTAAATGTGTGGGATTAGTTGGTTTCACGTGAACAATCTGCCCTGGGAACTTTGCCCTTCGCTGAACCAAGACTTCACCCTGGCATCACTATTTATCATACGGGGGGGGGGGGGGGGGGGGGGGGGGGGAGGTTAATGACGTAAAAAACACACATTACGTCAAATAGTTTTGACGCCGACTTCCATGGTCAGCTGAGGAAGGTTTGCAAAAACCGAAAGCGCTTCTTTAAAATGCTTTGGGTGTTTGTTGTTTTTTTTATTTGAATTATGTTATGCCACATGGTTTTGTGAGAAACGACAGTGCATTCACTTTGTAGTGGATCCATTTCGCCATTTCGTCCCTTTCGTTTGGCCATTCTTCGTCATGGACAGCAATTCGTATCAAAGTGCATCCAGTTGCTCTGGATCTGGCCACTTCAGTACAGGGACAGGCTATGGACTGCATTTGGTATCAAAACTAGAACGTTATAAATCTCATTACCAATTTCTGGGAACCTGCTTGAACCGTGATGTCACGCCAAAAGGTATGAGATTGTTTTTCCCCTTCTCTGCTCTTCCCCCAACGACAACTTTAACACAGAAAATACAGACTCTACTGAGGAATACAGAAAGAAACATTCTTCGGTTGTGTCTTAGCTTTTATGAAAAAGCTGTTGAGGACCTGGAGAACAATTTAATCCGTGTTCGGGTAGCCTTAACGGACAATTTGGATCAAGAGACTCTTGCAAAGTCTCTCCAGAAAATAGACTCAGTGCAAAGATCCGTCAGATCACGCTGTAGCGACACGAAAAAGAAAAAGATATCAGCCTTATTTCAGGATAGCGGCAAAAGACCAAAACCTCCGTTTAGTTTACAAACTGAACTCTCATCCCAGAAAACTAAAAGAAACCGCCATTTCAGACGTCGTGTTCCGTTAATAAAAACAGATCCCTCACAAGTCATTAACATTTCATCATACCAACTCACTGATGCCCAGACAAGGTTACTGGCTATGGGACCCAAGTTTTGCCCAACACCCTCAACTTATGATGAAACAGAGCTGCTTCAAGACACGTTTGAAGGAATCCGCCGTCTGCGCTTAAGGGAATTCTTCCATGATGATGATGCTCCCACTCTCATTCCCAAAAAGCTGAAATTCTACAAGAAGTTTTGGTGTCCCCCTAAGGGAAGAGATGAGGCTCTTGATGCTTTCTGTTCCACTATTCTATCCAGAGTGGAATCCCATATCTCACAACCTACCAAGCGACAAAACTTAAACAAAGAACAACGTGCTGATTTGAGAGAACTGAAAAAACTTGTGAATACCAGGGTCCTACGAATATCACCAGCAGATAAAGGTGGAGCAATTGTGGTGCAAGATTTCAATAAATATGTAGAGGAAGCACACAGACAGCTTCACAACACAACTCACTATGAGCATCTGACGGCTGATCCCACCACAGATATTGCATCAAAATCAAACCACCTAATTGAAAAGCACCTTTGAGTGCGGATGCTCACATGTACCTACCCTTCAACTCCTGCCACCCTAGACACTGTCTGAGAGGCATCCCCTATGGGCAGACTATCCGCCTGCGAAGAATCTGTTGTAAAGATGATGTGTTACCAACGTCAGGTTTTACACACAAAAAAACCCCGAAAAAACTGATAGTTTTTACAGTTGTCTCAAATCAGCACGTTTATCACCAGCAGATAAAGGTGGAGCAATTGTGGTGCAAGCATGAGAGGTTTAAACATCATCTTTACAACAGATTCTTCTCTCAGGCTCCAGCACACCCCACCTGTAGCAGTCATCGTCGATATGGTCCTTTGAGTGCAGCTCAAAGCAAAAAAAGCATGAGAGGTTTTTTTTTTTTTTTTTTTTTTTTTTTTTTTGCTCTCCCTATGAGCATCTGACAGCATGTTTCAATACTTCACTTGCCAGAGGCTGTTGAGTGATTTTCCATTCTTCCAAGATGTTCAGGAAGTGAGTTGTGTCTTTGATGTAGGACGTCAGGTTTTACACAAAAAAAGCATGAGAGGTTTTTTTTTTTTTTTTTTTTTTTTTTTTTGCTCTCCCTTTGAAAACACACACACACGAAATGAAAAAAAAAACACACACAAGAGGTTAGTCACTAAAAAAAAACTCGGCTCGCTGATCAACAGTCCCTCCGAATCGGTGTCCACCCGGACGAGCACAAGCAATTGACCCCACGACTTGAATCTGGTGTTGTACACCTCCCACACCCGACCCCACAAAAAAGTTTCCAAGGGAGAATATAACAGCTGATGATAGTTCAGTCTGCCGCCGCCGACGTTGTCGAAGCTGTCAAAGCCCCCTCTGGCACGACGTCGCTCATCAGCGGCCCTGTGTTTCCCCTGATCGCGCCAGTCGTTGGAACATAAGTATACTATGGTGCGAACCATACACAGCTCCACGCACTCGCCAATGTCAGTCAGCAGAGAGTACACAGACTCGTCAAAGTTTTTCAGAATGGATTTCACCTCGACGCTACACTCCATGGCCCGCTTAAAAAACATCCAGCCCGCGTCCATATCCCTAAATGTGTCGGTTTGGTCATCTTCGATCGCTGATTTCACAACGGGAAAAAGGCGTTTCCACAACGCCTCGTACAGGCAATGAGACAGGGGCGTTCTGTCGATTAATAGGCGGATCTTTTCACCACCACTAGTCAACAGCGCTTTAGTAATCAAGCTAAGCCAATTGCCGGTGCTAATGCCCGATTGGGCACAGTCTAACGGCGACTCAGGCACATTGTTAAAAAAATAGTAGGGTTTGGTCACGCTACCCGGGTCAGTGTTCACAAACGCACAATCCCGCTGACCTCATCTTTTTTGTTTTTGAATGAACGAGGTCTTGCCGCAAGCAGCTTGTCCTTCCATTGCCTCGATACTCAATGTAGAACCCATTTTTTTTTTTCACAACCCCCCTCCCATCCCTGACAGTCGCTTATTCCTTCTTTCCCTTTTTCTTTTTTTTTTTCTTTGGTGGCTCATCGCCGCCGTTGCCGCTGCTGCCACCAGACGAATCAGTCACCAAGTCTTTTAACTCGATCAGAGCCTCCCATTCTTCTTTACTCACAGTGATGCCTTTTTTCGTGGGAATGTACCTGGCGTGCTCTTCATCAGAGTCCGAGGAGGAAGGAGAAGAAATGGGGTCGGCTTTTCTGCAGCGTTTAATGTGCACTAGTTGAACACCTTTCCATTCGCTCATGGGCACAAAAGTATCTCTGGATCCCACTCTATGAAGCGGCTGACCGCGGTAATATTTTCCCTTTCGACTCATTGTCCAAAGGGAAAATAAAATAAAATAAGACAACTAACCTCTTGCCAAAAAAAAAAAAAAAAAAAAAAAAAAAGTGGTGAAAGGCGGACGGCAGTGGCGAATAAAGGCGGTGGTCCTTAGCTCCTCGCTCTGCCGGCCCGAGTTTTATACATGTCGACCGGGGCACATTATCTCGATGAAGAACTGCTACTACGTGTCAACGATCAAAGCCTCCCAGTGCTTTGTCAATGACATCTAGGATAATGGTGCAATTATATTCCTGTAATCAGATCAATTTTGCCTGACAATAGAGCAACAAGTACTAATTATGCGTCTGAGCGTAAAAGGGGGGTGGTAGCGGGAAGGAGGAAGGGGGTCCTGGTCCCTATGCGCGCTCCCGTCCTTAACGAGTTGTCGCCTCCTCTTTTCTTCTTGCTCTCTGTTGATACAGTGTTGCACCATTTGCAACTCGTCTAAGATGCGATCGGACTGCTGTATCAGTTTCTGCAATTGGTCCCGATCCAGGGAAGGGATTTTCTTACTGGGTTTCAGTCGCCCTCCTTTCACGTTAGCCGGTCTGGCATACAGTCTGATATCGGCCGTCGCTTTGCCTCGGCACTTTCGGACGATCACAAACGCATTTTGGCCTAAAGGGTACATAGTTAAAAAAAAATTTTTTTAATCTTTTAAGAGCACGATCGCTGCACTAGGCGATACACCAGACGGTCGTTCCTTCGTGGATGGAGAGGGTGAAAGGGGGCCGTGAGTCGTTTCAGTGACAGTCCTTTGCTCTTGCACAGCACGAAATAGACGACGTACAAACCGCAGGCGGAACTGGCGAGATGTTGAAGTAGTCTGGTATTATGCACGCTTTTCTGACTGTTTCTCTAAGGGGAGGCAATCCAAAACTGTCAAAATATTCTCCCTTACCTTGCCCGTCAAAGTAAACGACCACCCAATGCTCGCCCTTCCCACGACTGGAATCGGTGTTGATGACGTAGGCGCACGGGATTAGCGGGGGAATACGAGCGGGTAGCAAGTCCTTGGGATAGACCCCCCCCCCCGAAATAGTCGTCGTCCGGGGAGTCGGTGGGTCAGGAGCCCGGTGATTTGACGGTTGTTCATACCGCGAAGTCGGTGATCACCTGCCGGCTCTTGTCCACCTCGATCAGCCCGTCCAGCTCCCCGTAGACGAGGACTACCACGGGAGTAGCCAAGACCTGGCCAAACTTCAGCTCCAGTCTCATGGGCGCCGATTTCACCAGCTCGAACTGATTCCCGTCCAACAGACTGGGGCTGAGGTCGAAGCAAAAGATGGCGTAGCCCCTGGAAAAATGATCCAAGGAAAGCCCTGTGGCCTTGTTCGTGTGGAGAAGTCCGGCTCCCTCCAGGGTGGTCAAATAGGCTCTGGTCACGCTACGAGTGTCCTCACCAAAGTTGGGCGTCAAAGGTTTGGCCGGGACGTGCTTGCCATCCAAAGTGACGCTTAAATATTCGAGGTTGTGATGGTGAAAGTTAAAGGGGTTTCTGTCGTAGCGCCCATTCAAGGCCCCGCTTTCCACCATGGCGATGATGATCCTGTTGGGCGTCTGGCTGAGAAACAGTTTGTCTTGGATGGCGCTGACGTTGCCCGTGGGCACGGTGAAACTCTTGATGACCGCTCTCTTGATGGGATATTTAGCCATCGCCTTTTCCAGAGCTCTGGCGTGGCCCAGGGCGATGCCCGGGTTCACTTTGACCTTCCTCACGAACAGGCTGCAGCAGACGATCTCCACGCGACTGGACGGGTTAGCTCCGTCCTCCATGAGGCAAAAGCTGTTCTTGGAAGAGATCAGTCTGATTTTGACCTCCACTCCGTTCAGCAGGAGCCGTTCCTGGCGGGTCATATCCGTGTGTAGCCTGCCCATCATGTCCACGATTCGGCTTCCGGCCGCCAGAGTGCGTCGGTCTCTCAGCCCGCGGTTGTTGTCCCCCTGGGTGACTTCCATGTGCCCCGGGGTGTCGGCTTGAAAAAGGGCGCATTCCAGGAGCGCGTGCTTTTGGGCGTCCGGCGCGTAGGTCAGCAGGGTCTCCAGCGTGGCGCGATAAGGGTAGGTGTTTTCCGAGTTGGTGACCAACACGCCATTCATGGCCATATCATCTGAGTTTTAGGCTGTGCAAAAAGTTGTTCACGGGGGCAACTTCTTGGCCGGCGTCCAAATCGGTTCCGTCGACCTTGGTGACTTTGGCTTGAACGTGCAGTAGGGTGTTGGCGAGGTCGGTCATCTCCGCGGTCCCTCCCGTGATGACAAATTCAATGGGAGCGTCTGGCGAGTGGCTAGCTAAAGGAAAAATTTCCACGTACTGTCCTCCTTCCTCCGAGGTCTGGGTAAGGGGCAAGGAAAACAGATCCAGCAACATCTGGACGCTTTCTGAGGATAGGTGATGTAAAAGAGCCATTTTTTTTCTAGTTAAAGGTGTCTTTGACTCTCTTCTTCTTGGCCGGCTGTCTCTTCCGTCTTTTAGCTGCTGCTGCTGGCTGCTCGCGTTTCTTGGGCCCAGATGCGAGTCCGCCCAAAGCCCGCTTAAGCAATCGCTGTCCCGATTCGGTCGCCCGCCTTTTAAGAGCAGTCTTGGGGCTGTCGCCAGTCAGCAAGTCCCGAACGACGTTGGTCCCGGATCGGACGCCTTCTTTCAGTAGGGCTTTTCCTCCCGACTTATCAGAGGCATGACCATTCGACCTATACCGACCAAAATGGTCCCTATACCCCTGCCCCTGTAGTTGGGCACCCCGGCGAAAATGGGCAGGCCATGCCCGGCTTGATGACAATAATATTGTTCTTAAAAGCAACAGTCCGGTTTATGGGGGGTCAGGCGGCGGGACATTTGTGTGGCGTGTGGTGGGGGTGGGGGGGGGGGGGGGGGACTACAAAATGGATCTGGGGTGAAGGTGAAGGTGAGTGGTCGTTGGAGGCGTACAACCCCCCCCCGCGCATCTCGACGGTGTGCGTGATAGGAGTGACGTAGAGGCCTCTGCCCGAGTGAGCCTCTCGGGGGTTTATCGCGGGCAGGCTGGCCCGTTGGGCTTTCAGGGAAGGGGTGGTGTACTTTATCCAGATATCATCTTCCACATTAATGTACTTGTTGGTAAACTGAATCTTGGACAATCCGACTTCCCACGATCCGTCCAGGTCGATTTCTCGAGGAGATGCGTGGTAAAGCTGCAGCGTGTTTATCCGGAAAAAAAACTTGAACGAACTGTTGCTGGGAAGTGTGAGGTAAAAAGCCATATTTTTTTTTATTTCTGTTGAGTGACGGATTGGGTAAGACGTACCCGAGGCAAGATCTAACAGAGCCGTCCACAGTCGACTGTCTCCCTGTCCTCGCGACAGATTAATCAGAGAGACGGCCACCCCACGTATTTAAACATTGGCAAAAGCGATCTGCTCCTGGGCAACGTTTCCCAAACACTTCCAGAGAGGGGAGTCGATGCGCTCCTCCCCCTCCTCCTTCTCCTCCCTTTCTCTCCTGAGTGGCGGTTCTTGATTCATGATGATACAAGTCGGTCTCCTTTACCAAGAGTTAAACGAAGGGGGGTAACCCCACCACTTGACGAAATATTGCGTCGCCCTCGCCTGTCTTTCTTGGTTTTCAGCACCGTTTCTATCCTGTAGGTTCGGGTTCGCCGACTTTCTGAAGCTCCCTCTCGTAAAAGGTCCCTTTTAGGACGTCATCGGCCAGGTCTCTGATGACGTAGGTCACCGGATTGGTGAAGTTCACTCGATGCACGACGAACAGCTCTTCCGTCCAAGAAGGGAGTTAGCCCTTTTTAAACGTTCTTCTGGCTTTGCTAATTCTGACTTTGTCTCCTACTATCAGTTTAGGCAGGCTCGTCCCTCCTTCCTGCTGACCGTACAAAGCCTCCCACACGCGTTCCTGGTTGCACCTATCCACTAGGTCGGAGCCGTCTTGATGCTGCGATGATAGGAATCGTTGTAGGCCTTCACCAAATCCTCTAGCACGTCCTGTGTAGGTGAGAGTGTTGGTGTAAGTAAAATAGTGCCACATCTCTTTCAGCGTGCGATTAAAGCGTTCTACTATGGCTGCTTTAATATCCTCGTTTTCCGTGACAAAAAAACTCGATTCCTCTTTCTCTCAGGTAGTTTTGAAAGTTTTTATTGGTAAATTCCGACCCTTTGTCCGTTTGCAGGCGTTGGGGTTGTCTCCCGCTTCCCAGTATGGTTTTCAGGGCCGCAACCAAAGTCGACCCCGTCTCGTCTTTGAGGGGCACGACCCAGGCGAACTTGCTAAACACGTCGATGCGGGTGAGCAAGTAGTTGTATCCCCGATTATATTTCTGGATATTTTTGACATCAATCAAATCGCACTGCCACTGAGCGTCGATCCCGCTCACGATGGTTTTTCTTCTGGGAAAACGTCTTACCACTTTTTTGTGCAGGGTATAGGCATCTTGAAAACTCAACTAGTCTTTCAGGTCGCGTTGACTTATCTCCTTAAAATGTCTTTCTAGTTTTTGCGCGCCACCGAATGCTGAGGGGAGGGTCGGAGTGTAATAGAGTCGTTTTAATCGTCCATCTCTTCCCATGTCGACTTAATTTTTTTTTCTTTTTTGTTTTTTGGCCGATGGGGAGGGGATCCGGCTTTTTTCCCTCCGTTGTCATAAACCGATGTCGGTCGGGATTTCCTATCCAGTCTGTCGGTGTGTTCATACCCCCGAGGGCGGTGGCAAAGGTTTTCCACCCGGGGGGGACTAGCGACCCTTTCCTCTTCCTTAGCACGTCGTTAACCAGGTCAGTTAGGTTAGAGTTAGGCACTAACCGACCTTGATAAATCACCCGGCCTCGGTCGTCCCAGGTAAGGTTCTTGTCGCGTTTGATCCGATCGAGCAAAAGCCTAGCCGTTTTCTTCATAGACGAAGGCACGCTGCGCACCACTTCCTTGACGATACTGTCGTCGTCGTGGTCGTCGTCGTCGGCGGAGGGAGGAAACGGAGGAGGAGGAGCTGATGATGGTGGTGGTGGAGCGGGCTGCTTGACTTGGTTGTATCTGTTCAAAAACCTAAACAATAACTGCTGTAGTTCGGTGGCACTGACGCTAGGATGTTGTTGTTGTTGTTGTTGGTTATGGGCCGCCTCCTTTTTCTGTCCGGCTAGCTGTCTCAGGCTCTCTACGTTCGCATCCGGAACGGGATCGGTCAGACTGGACAGGTTTTCTAACAGTTTGGGGTCGACCAACACCATTTTCTTCGCCATTTTTTTTTTTAAAGGCTGGACAACGCACCGAGAATGGGTGGCAGCAAGAGTGGAAGAAAACCCCTTTCTGCAACAGCTGCCTCTTCCTTTTGGCCGGGGTGGTTTTCTTGGTCAGGGCTCTCAAGGACTGTTTGTATTTGCGGAGGTTTTTCTTCTGCCTGGGAGTCAGGGCGACATTGCCTTTTAAGACATTCAGGCAGCACTCGCAGAGGACTCGAATCACTTCGGGGGGAGCGTCTTTTAACACAGCCTTGGCGACGGCGGGTTTGGCCACAGACAGCATTTTCAACGTAGGCAAAAACTTCTTCACTCTGGCAGACATGTTTACTTAGGGACGTAAACAACCCGCGTTGATAAGGAAAAAGGTCGGTTCTTAGGCGATAAAGCTCGGGAGTGTCTTGCTTCAGATCCACCAGCAAATAGCCGTGAGGACGGGCGGTGGCCTCTTTATATGCCTCCAGCATATACTTGGTTCTACCCGGCATCATTTGCCTGGCTAAATAGGTGACCTGGGTAGCGTCTCTGGGATTTTTAAACATCACGATGTAATGGCTGTTTAAGTGAATGGTCCTGGTTTCTTTGTTTTTGGAAAAGAGATTTTGTGTAATATAGACGACGCTCATATCTTTATGATGGCTGCCTTTGGTAAACAATTTTGTAACGCGCTCGTCTGTTTCCGTCATGAGATAGTCAATGATCACCAAACGTCGCTTGTCCGGCCGCCAGTCGTCCATGTCCGACGGAATTCCTTCTATGAATCGGACATTTTTTAAATCGGCATAGCCAGGTTGCCATTTCCCGTAGCACCAGACAATTTCCTCTGGAATGAGATCTATCATTTCTTCTCGGTATTGTAGCAGTTTCTTGACAAATTCCGTTTTCCCGCAGGGCGTGGGTCCGGCGACCACACAGGTAAACGGATGGCAAAATCTGAGATCCATTCCGTTCAGCTTCGGTGCATAAAGTAAAGATGAACAGGTCGTGTCTTCCCGTTTAAGGACGGGTGATACGGCTAAGGACACGAGGGTGGATGGTGGAGGGCGTTAAAATTGCCGTTTGTCCTGATTGCGTATTCGCCGTTAGAAAAAAATTATGGAAATATGATCAGGCCTATTCAGCGTGTGTGAGATCGGCTAGCAGGTGGAGAGTGGAGTTTTCTCACCACAATAAAAGGCTTAACGACCCCACCTCTCTCTCTCTCTTCTCTCTCTCTCTCTCTCTCTCTCTCTGGCTGGATAATAACTACGATTGAGTCCGCACTCGTGCTCGTTTATGCAGACAGACTGACAAAAAGATAAAGAGAGCGAGAAAAAGCACCGATATATGTGTGTCTATACCATCGCGCGCGTGTTCGCTGAAAAAAACAACTTAAGCACCATCAGTCTCTTTTTACAACTCGTAATACACAAAAATAATAAACACGTTCAGACACGCACGCGCATTCTCTCTCTCTCTCTCTCTCTCTCTCTCTCTCTCTCTCTCTCTCTCTCTCTCTGGCGTGCTTTGTTATTGTCCAACACACACGCACATACGGCCTGACACGGGCAATGCTTAATACTGCATAATTTTCTCTCTCTCTCTCTCTCTCTCTCTCTCTCTCTCTCTCTCTCTCTCTGATGGACCCTTGATAGAGCGGTCATTGACCGAGCATCGTCCACCCGGGGAGGTAATAGCCCGTCATTAGCCGCCCCCGGGTGAGGCGAGGCTTTCGTGGCTGCCATCTGGACATCATGTGACCTGCATACGGGGCATAAACGCAAACATGTCGGCCTCCCTTAAAGCCGCCATCTTAGATGACGTGGCCACCACATACGGGCATCGACCAATATGGCGCCGTTCGTGAGGCGGCCATCTTGCGTCACATGACCAAGATGGCGGCGATATCATGTCGCCAAAAGTGTCCAAAAAACGTGCTGGAAGTTGACACCGGAAGTCCATGGGCGCCGCCATGTTGGCCACGTGGTGCATGGGCGCCGCCATCTTGGTCACGTGACGCAAGATGGACGCCTCCGACCAATAGCCACTTATGAGGCGGCCATCTTGCGTCAAGTGACCAATATGGCGGCGCCCATGCACCACGTGGCCAACATGGCGGCGCCCATGGACTTACGGTGTCAATTTCCTGCACGTTTTTTGGACACTTTTGGTGACATGATATACTACTAACATTGTCTGCATCATTATAATCATTGGATGTTTGCGTAAAGATGACTACGAGAGGCCAGATTAGCGCCCACTTTTTACTTGCCAGCTCTTAGAGTCGGGACTTAATTTATTGCTTTTCCGACGGATGATTTACACGGTACAAATACAGCCTCTTGACAAGAGAAAAGAAAGCAAAAGCATGCATGTATTTTATACCACTACGAAACATTGTCCAGTTCTGGATAGTAAAGCTCAACACAGTAGTTTGCTTCGAATCAGTGATCTTTCTTTCTTTCTTTTTTGGTTTCCCTGTTTCCCACGTAAGGAAGCACAATGATATGTTCAAGCTGTTACTTTGTATGTGAAGAGAACGATCAATGATATAAGAAAGTTCGACATGCAGTATATTGCTTGAATTGCACTATGATGATGATGATAATGATGATTATGATGATCATGATAATTCTTAAAAAAGCTTATGTTATAAATCCGCCACACATGAACAAACGAATCTCAAGACAAAACACGACGCGTTTCCACCTCTTAGGTCTTCTTCAGGCAAGACAAACAACACTCAGGACAACGAAAATGGAGAACGAGCAATCACTTATCTTATCAAATTCAAATGATGATGATGGTAGTTATGATGATGATGATGATGACGACGACGATGATGATGATGATGATGATGATTATGATGACAACGATGATGATGATGAAGAGTATGATGATGATGATAATGATTATGATAATGGTGATGATCATCATTATCACCATTATTTCCATCATTATTAGTATTATATATTATGTCACTATTATTATCATCATCAATGGTAGTGGTAGTGGTGTAGGTGTTGGTGGTAGCAGCAGTAGTAGTAGTAGTAGTAGCAGTAGCAGCAGCAGCAGCAGTAGAGGTAGCAGCAGCAGCAGCAGCAGTAGTAGCAGCAGCAGCAGCAGCAGCAGCAGAGTAGTAGTAGTAGTAGTGTTGTTGTTGTAGCAATACTAGCAGTGGTAGGAGCAGTAGCAGTAGCGGTAGCAACATATTTCCGCCCTTTACTAACCAAGATAAAAATCACACGCACACAACACTAACCATTGAACATGTTACAACCGTTGCAGAAAATGATGTACACGGTGCCACCGAACAATGCCAGCTGCGCCAAGACGCCACTCGACCTGCCGATGATTCGCTGCATTCCTGGTTAGCGTTGGTTTTGCTCTGATAGCTGGGTAATTGATTGACATCGTTGGCGATGCAACAAGGGCTTCTTGGCACATGAAGGGTTATCTGTCTATCATCTGTCTGTCTGTCTGTCTCTGTCTGTGACTGTATCTGTGTCTATCTGTCAGTCTGTCTCTCTGTCTGCCTGTCTGTCCGTTTCTCTGTCCCTGTCTCTGTCTGTCTGTCTGCCTGTCTAGGCTTTTGTTTATTACATAACTTTGTTTGTACGGACTTTCTGACAAACTCTTTACGACTACCGTTCCGCTTCAGTTCTTTCTCCCTCCCCTCTCTGTCTGTCTGTCTGCCTGCTTCTCGGTCCCTGTCTCTGTCTGTCTGTCTGCTTGCCTGTCTGTCTGTCTGTCAGTCTGTCTGTCTCTTCTCTTCTCTCTCTCTCTCTCCTCTCTCTCTCTCTCACACACACACACACACACACACACACACACACAACACCTAACCCAAAAATTCATGTTCTAAGTTTAATCAGCCCTCTTACCTCTAGATCCGTTCGTCCAGCTTCGAATATGACTCCAGCTCCGTTCTACGTATGTTGTTTTAAACGAAAAGAAAGCATGAAAACATTTAAGTAATCGTACTCTTGGGAGTACATCCAACCGTTACGTTCTACCA
>CM065714.1:125405351-125407851 GCA_033310375.1 Conus canariensis | reverse complement strand
AGTGTACACGTGAAAAATACTGAGTGCATATTTTTATAACCATTTATTGTTTCTTGTTGTCTATGAAGAAGTTTTACTTTCAGTTTCATCCAGGAGGCGTCACTGCGTGCAGACTAGTCCAAATACGGTACACCACATCCGCTGCGTTTTGAGACCAATGCGTTGGTCAGACCTTGAGTACCTGCTAGTTTAGTATAGTCTATGAAAGAAACACCTTAAACAAAACCATTGAATCGGACTGTCTTGTCCCTGTTAAAAAATGTCAAAAGCATACACATTTCATACTACTGCGTACTACAGAAAAGCCTGTATGGGTTATTGTTTTCTTTTTGGCCGGGTGGTGGGGGGGGGGGGGGGGGGGGGAGAGAATTCCTTAAAATCATTACATTTTTCGAAAGAAGGGGAATTACACATAAAATTAATTGAATAAAAACTTAACTTTATTCATTCCAGTTTAGATAATCAAAAGATTATTAATCAGTTGTTCCATTGACAAATGATCTAGAAATCAAGATTCTTTCTTACATGTGTATACTTGTGTATAAACAGTTTAAACACTGCTGACTTCCTGTTTTTCCCCCTAAAAGAAATGATTGGGCTTCACACAACCAGCTTGGCAACATGCTTTTGTTTACGAAGTAAGATCATCATAAATGTTATTGCTCTTGCCTGTCAAGGGAGCGAAATCTCTCACAAAGGGCCTTAAGCGCTTTATAGGACAAGAATTTCGAGCGTCGTGGAGGAATGGGTAACTGGCCGATTAGCAGTAGCGCCCTCACCCAGCGCACATGTTTGATCTGTGTGAGGGAGGTCGAACTTGTCAGGTAGACAATTGCCAGGCGACAGTAGTCAGCGAGGTTGTCTGGTAGACAATTGCCAGGCGACAGTAGTCAGCGAGGTTGTTGGGTAGACAATTGTCAGGCGACAGTAGTCAGCGAGGTTGTCTGGTAGACAATTGCCAGGCGACAGTAGTCAGCGAGGTTGTCTGGTAGACAATGGCCGGGCGACAGTAGTCAGCGAGGTTGTCTGGTAGACAATTGCCAGGCGACAGTAGTCAGTGAGGTTGTCTGGTAGACAATTGCCAGGCGACAGTAGTCAGCGAGGTTGTCGTGTAGACAATTGCCAGGCGACAGTAGTCAGCGAGGTTGTCTGGTAGACAATCGCCAGGCGACATTAGTCAGCGAGGCGGTGAGGACTCCCGAGTTCGAACCTTCCCTGATAGCGGAAGGGAGACAATTTATCCACGCGGACCTCGGAGCATCAAGTAGGTGCAAGGGACTCAGTCAGGTGAAGTTGTGTAGTAAACAGACCGAGCCCATCACCTTGAGGAACAGCAGTCTTTTGCTTGTTCATGGTGTTGCTGTAAAGCACTGAGTTGATGTTATTGTCAGGCTGATTGGAATGTGTGTGGACGACGTTGTCGTAGCTTTCTATGAGACATTACCGTGTGAAAGTGACCCCCGAAGTGATCAGGAGTGTTCGATGTCATTTGGCGAGTAGTGGTTGGTTGTTAGGCTCTCATGTACGAATGCGTGTAAATGCTGATATGTGAAAGAATGCAGTTAGAGAGGAATTCAATGTGGATGTGAACAATGTGGTAGAGAAGCAAAATGGACAAAGGCGTGGCCTAGGGGAGATTCTTTGTTTCTATCCCTGTATAATCTGAACGGAGAACGAGAAAGGAGAAGAGAACAACAACACGACACGACAGAGAGAGAGAAAAGAGAGAGCAGGACAGATTGGGGTCCGAAAGATACATGACCTGGGCGACAGAAGTGGAAGCAAGGTCTTCAACGCAGGACTTCGGCGTCAAACATAAACTGAGAAACAAAGGCGAGGTCCAAAAGCCAGAGGTGGGTGAAGAAGAAACAAAGAAGGATGCTACCCGTCGATGACCACGAAGTCCAAAGCCCAGGGGTGGGGGGGAGAAGAAAGGCAGAAGAATACTTCTACGTCAAAGAACAGTCCCCAGAGACGACCACGGACACCCAGCTCTGGAACCTGGTGCCAGGCAACCCGAGGCGTCACCATCACCCCAGTGCTGAAACAATTTGAAGTGATTTGTTTGTGGTGTATTGTGCAAGTGTGTGTCTGTGTGGAAACTTGGCCAGATAAGAAGCCATTGTAGCATATAACCCGGGATTAGGAAGTGTTGATCTCTTGTGTTTTGATTATAATCTTTTTTTAGTGTATTTGGATTTTTATGTGTAGTCATAAGTAGAGTACAAAAACTGCACTTCTTGTTCTCAGTCATGTCGGGAGAGAAGCGAATGCGTGACACTCCATTCCTAGAGAGAGGTGAATCTTTGGCGGGTGCGCATATGCGTGTAAGAGTGCGGAGATGACTTTGGTGTGTTAAGCCTGACTAATACATCAACTTACTTCACTAAGCAATACCATCACGATTTCCTCATCCTGGACAATGCCATTCAACTGGAACTTCTTTAGTGAAGCTCAGGCTTTTTGTACAAGAAAAAAAACACACCTTATCTGTTCTGAG
>CM065714.1:125377851-125385351 GCA_033310375.1 Conus canariensis | reverse complement strand
ACGAGTCAAGGTTCACCCTCAGGTTCAACGACGGGCGGGTTCGCGTCTGGCGACGTCCTGGAGAACGCTACGTTGACGCTGCCGTCAGGGAGCATGACCGCTATGGAGGTGGGTCCGTGATGGTGTGGGGTGGGTTCAGCCTACGTCACAGGACCCCCCTACACCGTGTTGAAGGCCGCCTGACCGGTGCCACCTACCGCGACACCATCATCCGCCCCCTTGTGATGCCCGCCCTGAGGGCAGTTGGCCAGGGCGCCCAGTTCCAGGACGACAACGCGCCGTGCCACCGCGCCGCCATCGTGAATCAGTTCCTATAAGGGCAGCAGGTGACAACAATGGACTGGCCTGCCAGGTCACCAGATTTGAACCCCATAGAGCATCTGTGGGACGTACTGGGGAGGCGAGTGCGGGCCCACAACCTCCAGCAGACACCGTGGACCAGCTGTTTCAGTTGCTGGAGCAGGAGTGGCAGGCGATCCCCCAGGACACTCTCCGCCGCCTGGTGCACTCCATGAGACGTCGATGTGACGCTTGTTTGAACGCGAACGGTGGTCATACCCGTTATTAACATCATGACATCTACCATAGACTCTTGTTACTTTTCATTTTGGGGGTATGCCTCTTTAATCAAGTGTAAAACAAAGATAATTTTTTGTCACGGTGTTTGAATAAATTTGAATGGATTGAGGAATAATAAAAATAAAATATCCAATCATTAACTTATGTTCAGCTTTGTTTTCTTTCGAATGACAGCAGTTTTCCTAAGTGGTACTTCAATTGTTTTGAGTAGTATATATATATTATTATTTTAAAAACTCATGTATGCTGTTGATACTAGCATACAATACACATGTTTTCTATTTCATTTCCCTCATCGTATTATCGTTTACATATACAGTGAAGACCTTTCTAAACCTGCGTCGTATAATTCTCCATGCGACAATTGATAATAGTCATAAATATTTATAATGCAACCAGTCTATGAAGTATCGCTCTAAATATTTTAACAATTCAACATGTATTCCACCACAAGCAATCTTATCCTTTGACCCAAAATGTTAACATACAATAATTGAAAACTTTAGCTAGGCAACTACTCTTAGAACCATCTATAATGAGGTATTAGCGTTCAAACCCGTACTAACAAAATGTATCAATCGTAGTAATCCATAAATCATTTTCAAACATAAACATTACTTCCACATACACCAACCCATCTATTCGCATAGGTTCCTAGTTGAAACTATTCTGCATGTATCTATTACATCGCTGTGTAAGACTAGGTCTGGATCTACTATTTTCTCTACTTAGTCTGTTTCAGTTACCGTCATATAGCCTAACTTATTTTATTAATAGGCAGTGGTCATCCGACCAGGCCCGGACAAACAATCGCGGGGCCACCCGTCCGCTACCCAGGTAACCGCACGACATGGCGAACGAACCGCCCCACAGCCACCCATCCGGACCCGGCCTACTTCTTCTACTACTTCTACTGAGAGAGAGAGAGAGAGAGAGAGAGAGAGAGAGAGAGAGAGAGAGAGAGAGAGAGAGAGAGAGAGAATTGCACAATATGGGAACGGAGTGTGTGTGTGTGTGTGTGAACATGCATTAGTGTGTGTGTGTGTGTGTGTGTGTGTGTGTGTGTGTGTGTGTGTGTGTGTGTGTGTGTGTCTGTGTGTGTGTGTGTGTGCGTTCGCATGTGTGTATGTGTGTGTGTGTGTGTGTGTGTGTGTGTGTGTGTGTACGTGCGTCTGTGCGTGCGTGCGTGCGCTCGTGTGTGTTGTGTGTGTGTGTGTGTGTGTGTGTGTGTGTGTGTGTGTGTGTGTGTGTGTGTGCACGCGCGCACTCGCGCATGTGTGTGTATCTTTGAGTGTTTGTGTGTGCGCAGCAAGACTCCATTCCTCATTGAATGCACTGAATTAGTGCAAGCGACACTGTTTCCTGATAAGCGATGAAATACGCAATTGCTGAGGGAAATGTCTGTACTGTTGCAATCCAACACACATAGTCATGACCTGTTGTTTGACGTGGAAACACAAGACGAGGAAAACAACACTGGGAGAACAATAATCAAACTATAACAGTAGTATTCTTTCTATTATTTTGTGATAGTCATCAGACTTCATTCACACACACACACACACACACACACACACACACACACACACACGGACACCAGAATTGAATCCTTTCCCATCACTAAACTTCGTCAATTCCGTAACAATAGAATGGGAGTCCCGTGAATCTCGTGACAGTGACATGCTCTCGTGATCGAATCTGTCGCAGTAGCCTACTTAGACCTATAAAGGTACCCCAACGGCGTCCGTCGTGTGACAAACATCGCCACTCGACCCATAGGGCAGATAGTGACAAGAGTGTGGTAAACGTTTAGTGTTCAGCAAGCTTGTAGCAGCACAGTCTCTCTGCTTTCTTGACTCCTGCAAACATGATGGAGAAAGCCGCTCTCTTCGTTGCTGTTGTCACAGCTCTGGCGTTTTGTGCAGTCAGCGGGAACCCTGTCAAAGGTCCACAGAGGTGTTGCTTGCCGAAGCAATGGTCCAGCTACATGACTGACCTAGGAACCGTCAACAACGCTAAAATCGTAAGTTTGATGATTGAAGTAATGAGAGTGCAGTATTAAGCTATTTAGTATCAACCTCTTCTTATCTTTCTTGGTGTCACTGTCATTTCCCAGTGATGTAAATACCCGCGCACGCGCGCGCGCGCGCGCGCGCGCGCGCGTGTGTGTGTGTGTGTGTGTGTGTGAGAGAGAGAGAGAGAGAGAGAGAGAGAGAGAGAGAGAGAGAAGGTACACAGATTCACATGCTTAACTCTAGCAGCCTATATGGTTCAGTTTCAGTTTTATCAAGGAAGTGTCACTGCGTGGAGAGTAATCCATATATGCTACAGCGCATGACTTAAAGCTGATGGACAAATGACTTAATGACAAATATGAGAGAATGGAAGTAGAGAGTCTTGTGGCTAGGACTTAGCAGATGTCTGACATAGCATAAACCCAATGCACTGGTCAGACCTTGAGTACTATATGGTTACTAGAGTTAAGCAGGTAACAAGATTACATACTTCAAACTGGAGCCTTTATGTCCCTCATGGATTCTGTCCCCGTGTGTTGCAGACTATACTGGCACTTCAGATGGACTTCGACAGAAAGCAGCAAGTGTTCTTAAACTACACGGGTTCCTTTGAAACGCCACAGAGTAAAATTCTGATTGATTTCGAGAAGGTGAGTTGAATTTAAATCTACAAACAGACAAGCCAAAGGTAACTGAAACTAGCAATTACAGTTTGTATGGTTAGAAGGTGAGTTAAATTTAACTCTACAAACAGACAGGCCAAAGGTAATTGAAACTAGCAATTACAGTTTGTATGGTTAGAAGGTGAGTTAAATTTAACTCTACAAACAGACAGGCCAAAGGTAATTGAAACTAGCAATTACAGTTTGTATGGTTAGCTACGCTTTCCACACATCTACAGTCATAAACTGAGAGTGTGAGCTCGCCAAACTTGTCATTGGGAGGGAAATAAAGTGATTGTAAACTATAAAAAAAACCGACTCCAGTGGGTGGATTAAAAGTCGAACCTTAGTATATGAATAAAGGAAACTAAAGTTTATGTAATGGCTTTTTTAAATGGGAGGGAGTTTTAATTAGTATATATATGTAAAGGGTGTGATAGAGAAGGAGAAAGGTCTAAATAAACTGAACCAACCGAACGTGCATCAGAAAGCCATGTACGCATAGTTGTAAACGATACCTTCCTTTCTCTTGAGAGATTGTTATGAACATTTACTCTTTATCCTTATTAATCTTATCATCATCACCATCATCATCATCATCATCATCATTATCATCTTCTTCTTCTTTATCATTCTCATCAATCGTAGCAGTAGTATAAGCGACAGCAGCAGCAGCAGCAGTAGTAGTAGTAGCTGCGGTAGAAGTAGTAGTAGTAATAGTGGTAGCAGTAGTAGTCTTGTTATCATTATTATCTTTAGTCGTAGTAGTAGTGGTGGTGGTAGTTGCAGTAGTAGTAATAGGTGTAGCGGTAGCCGTAGTAATAATGGCAGCAGCAGCAGCAGCAGCAGTGCTAGTAATGGCAGCATTCAAAGCACATTTTGTGTGTCCATAGGTATGTGTGCCTGTATTCTTGCTCCTTACACAAACCCACAGTTAACATTCAATCTTCTTGTAATTTAGCCTGGTTACTAATTCGCTAACGAGGCAGATCACGAGTTAATCGATTTGTGCTAGCGAAGAAAGCGATGTTGGGGTTCGAACTGGTCTGAGGGAAACTACTGTGATCAAACACATCGAGAGGGAGTAGAAGGGGAGGTAAGAGAGGAGGAGAGTGGGGGCAAGACACAGACAACTGGTGGCGGTGGTGGGGGAGGGGGGGGGGGGGAGGGAATAACGGATCAAAGAGCTAGTAGCACATATTTTATTCTTTTCCTGGTTGTGTAAATCAAAACGAATGAGCATTGACCATACCTTTTGTTTCTATGTGTGTTGCAGAACATGATGTATGTAGTTCTGGCGATGGACCCCGAGAAGTGCAACAAGATTCCACTCGAACTGCCTTTGATTCAATGCATCCCAGGTTCCAGCTTTTGCTTTGCTCACTGTTTTGTTGACATGTTAAGCTGTATGGGTTTGCGCCATGTACAATAGGAGGTAAATCACACACTGAAATAAGAAAAAAACACAGGAAGACCTTGAAAGGGCGTGGATGTGTTACTGGAAAAGAAAATCTTATTGCATGGTTCACCAAAATTGCTTTAAGGAGTGCTGAGAGGTGAGTGTTGAGTGGTGATTGCATTCACCAATGGTCAGCTGCTGATGTGAAAGGTCTTCAGTTTTTTTTACCCTGTCCTACATCTCCAAAGCCAAAGTATTCATGCATTGTCTAATTTATGAAGATGTCATTGGGTAACATAAACGGACGAGTTTTGTTCTAGCAATATTAAGGCTAACCCCCAAATACTCCTACCCCACCTCTCCCATGTATTTCCTCTCTCCCGTCCTCCAACATCCCCCCCCCACCCCCACCCCAACCCCGTTGCCTTTGTGCAAAAATTAACTGGTACGCTGTGAGTTTGGTTGCAAAGACAGAACTCATGATGGGTACCTATCCGCCACAACAGTCTCCAGTGACACTGCCCTCAGTGACGTGAAATCTGCTTGGGAGGACGCATGTAGAATGGGTGACCCCGCTTTTTCACCCCCACCCCCCAGCCCTATCCCCTTTGCCATACTCATCAGGAAAAAGCTGACACCTTCATCTCTTGCTTCCAGACAACGCGGAGTATCTGGGCAGCACCTACCTGGGTTCCCTGGCAGATGGCAAGCTGCCCTACGATGGCTGGAGGATGAACTTCACCACCAGCGGTATCACCACCATCAGCACCCTGGCTATGACCCAAAAGGGATGTGTGCCGTTGATCGAAGGGGTATCTTATCCCCAGAATCGTAAGTATCTGTCTGTCTATGTCTGTCTGTCTGTCTCTCTTTCTCCTTTCGCCTATGTCTGTCTGTTTCTTTCTCTCTCCCTCTCCCTTCCTCTGTCTGTCTGTCTGCCTGTCTATCTGCCTGCCTGCGTGCATGTCTGTCTGTCTGTCTCCCGCTCTCTCTCTCTCTCTTTCTGCCTCTCTATCCCTTCCTCTCTCTCTGTCTGCCTCTCTCTCTCTCTCTCTCTCTCTCTCTCTCTACGTCTCTGTCAGTGTATCTGCCTGCCTGCCTGCCCGCCTGTCTGTCTAACTTTCTCTCTCTCTCTCTCTGTTTCTTTCTCTCTCTCTCTCTCTCTCTCTCTCTCTCTCTCTCTCTCTCTCTCTCTCTCTCTCCCCCCCCCCCTCTCTCCGTCTCTTTTTCTCTGTGCACAAGTGCACGTAATGTGTGTGCTTGCATGCGCGTGCACTCGTGTGTGTGTGTGTATGTGTGTGTGTGTGTGTGTGTGTGTGTGTGTGTGTTGTGTGTGTGTGTGTGTGTGTGTGTGTGTGTGTGTGTGTGTGTGTGTGTGTGTGCGGATTGAGTGTGGAGGCGGGAAGGGTGGAGGGGTGAAAAGGGAAAGAGAGGAGGAGCAGAGGCAGAAGAGTGTGGGTGTGTGGATGTATGAATGTATTTGGAAGGGAAATGGAGGGAGGGAAATGGAAGGGTGTGTGTGTGTGTGTGTGTGTGTGTGTGTGTGTGTGTTGCGCGCGCGCGCTTTTGTGTGTGTGTGTGTGTGTGTGTGGACGCGTCTGTTGCATTATGTTTAAATTTGATTTTTAAAAACGGTCGTTGATAAGGAGATGGTATAACGTAGAACTGTGCATTTTTGTCAGCATGTCTGGAAATCTCTCTCTCTCTCTCTCTCTCTCTCTCTCTCTCTCTCTCTCTCTCTCCTCTCTCTCTCAAACAAGAGATTATCTGAATGGATCGAATTAAAAAACATAACTGGTGAATACCAAGCAGGTTTTAAGAAGGGTTGTAGTACAATCGATCATTTGTTCACTCTACTGGCTGCTGTTCAGAAGCAGTTTTCAAATAATCGTAAATTATATGTTGCATTTATAGACTTAGAAAAGGCCTTTGATTCTATTTCTAGAAAGCTTCTGTGGCCAATACTGGCAAAACACTGTGGAAAAGGAAAACTATTTAAATGTGTTAAATGTATGTATGATGATGTTAAAGCTAATATAAGGTGTGGTGCAAAATTTAGTGAGTACATTAGATGTACACAGGGTGTTAAGCAGGGTGATGTTTGTAGTCCTGTTTTATTCTCTTTGTTTATTAACGAATTAGCTTTGGAAATTATCGAGAAGGGAAAACACGGTGTTTCATTTGATTTGATTGAAATATTCATTCTACTTTTTGCAGATGATATCGTTTTACTGTCTGAAACTGTTATAGGGCTTCAAAACCAGTTGAACAATTTGTGCTCAGCGGCGCAGAGATTACATCTCAAAGTAAACATGGACAAAACAAACATAGTTTTTCAAAAGGGTGGATATTTGTCGTCGCGTGAAAAATGGTTTTATGGAAATTCTAAAATTGCGATTGTAAACGCCTACAAATATCTGGGTTTATATTTTTCTACAAAACTTAAGTTTTTCGTTTGCCTGCCAAGATCTTGTGGGTAAAGGGAAATGTGCTGTTATGGCCATTTTAAGCGTCTTGTATAAGTTTGAAAACGAGTCAGTAAAATTATTTTTCAGAATGTTTGATACCCAGGTCCAGCCTATAGTCCAATATGGCGCTGAGATTTGGGGTTTGGAGAAAGGACATGACATAGAGAAATTGCACTTATTTGCTATGAAACGGTTTTTGAATGTCGATAGGCGTACTCCAAATGACTTGACTTATGGAGAACTTGGTAGATTCCCTATTTATTTGAATTCATATATAAAATGTGTAAGATACTGGCTTAAACTGTTACGTATGGGGCAACATAGACTGCCAGCCAAAGCTTATAAAACACTGTTTGACCTGGATATGAGAGGGAAAA
>CM065714.1:125367851-125372851 GCA_033310375.1 Conus canariensis | reverse complement strand
GTAGCAGTAGTAGTCTTATTATTATTGTTATCTTTAGTCGTAGTAGTAGCGGTGGTGGTAGTTTCAGTAGTAGTTATAGTTGTTGTGGTAGTCGTAGTAATAATGGCAGCCAGCAGCAGCAGCAGCAGCAGCAGCAGCAGCAGCAGCAGTGGTAGTAGTAGTAGCATTCAAAGCAGATTTTGTGTGTCCATGTGTATATGTGCCTGTATTCTTGAGGGGAATAATGGATCATAGAGCTAGTAGCACATATTCTATTCTTTTCCTTGAAGTGTAAATCAAAACGAATGAACATTGACCATTACCCTTTTTTCTATGTGTGTTGCAGAACATGATGTATGTAGTTCTGACCAAGGACCCCGAGAAGTGCTACAAGATTCCAGTCGAATTGCCTTTGGTTCGCTGCATCCCAGGTTCCAGCTTTTGCTTTGCTCACTGTGTTGTTGACACGTTAAGCTGTATGCGTTTTGCGTTATGTACAATAGGAGGTAAATCACACACTGAAATAAGAAAAAAAAACAACACAGGAAAACCTTGAAAGGGCGTGGATGTGTAACTGAAAACGAAAATCTTATTGCAGGGTTTACCGAAATTGCTTTAAGGAGTGCTGAGAGATGAGTGTTGAGTGGTGATTGCAGTCACCAATGGTCAGCTGCTGATGTGAAAGGTCTTCATTTTTTCTTCCTGTCCTACATCTCCAAAGCCAAAGTATTCATGCCATGCATTGTCTAATCTTTGAAGATGTCATTGGGTAACATAACGGAAGTTTTGTTCTAGCAATATTAAGGCTAACCCCAAATACTCCTACCCCACCTCTCCCATGTATTTCCTCTCTCCCGTCCTCCAACATCCCCCCACCCCCCACCCGTTGCCGTGTACAAAAATTGACTGGTACGCTGTTACCGTTATACCGTTACTAACGGCTGTAACGGCCTGTAACGCTTTTTCTTCTCTATGGAATATCTCAGAAAGTACTTGGCCGATCTTTGTGAACATTAGCAGGTATGTTCATTATGGGTCACGGATGATGCCCGATATCTTAGTTTACCCCGTTATAGCCGTTACTAACGGCTGTAACAGCCTGTAACGGTTTTTCTTCTTTATAGAATATCTCAGAAAGTACTTGGCCGATCTTTCTGAAAAATTTGTAGGTATGTTCATTATGGGTCACAAATAATGCCTGATGTTTTAGTTTACCATATATACTGTTACTAACGGCTGTAACGGCCTGTAACGCTTTTTTCTTCTTCATGGAATATCTCAGAAAGTACTTGGCCGATCTTAGTTAACATTAGCAGGTATGTTCATTATGGGGCACGAATAATGCCCGATGTTTTAGTTTACCGTTATAGCCGTTACAAACGGCTGTAACGGCCTGTAACGGTTGTTTTTCTTCATGGAATATCTGAGAAGTACTTGGCCGATCTTTGTGAAAATTAGCAGGTATGTTCATTATGGGTCACGGATGATGCCCGATGTTTTAGTTTACCGCTATAGCCATTACTAACGGCTGTAACGGCCTGTAACATTTTTTTCTTTATGGAATATCTCGGAAAGTACTTGGCCGATCTTTGTGAACATTAGCAGGTATGTTCACTATGGGTTACGGATGATGCCCGATGTTTAAGTTTACCGTTATACCGTTACTAACGGCTGTAACGGCCTGTAACGCTTTTTCTTCTTTATGGAATATCTCAGAATGTACTTGGCCGATCTTTGTGAAAATTAGCATGTATGTTCATTATGGGTTACGGACGATGCCCGATGTTTTAGTTTACCGTTATAGCCGTTACAAACGGCTGTAACGGCCTGTAACGGTTTTTCTTCTTATGGAATATCAGAAAGTACTTGGCCGATCTTTCTGAAAATTTGTAGGCATGTTCATTATGGGTCACGGATGATGCCCGATGTTTAAGTTTACCGTTATAGCCATTACTAACGGCCCATAATGGTTTTCTTCTTTATGGAAAATCTCAGAAAGTTCTTGGCCGATCTTTCTGAAAATTTGTAAGTATGTTCATTATAGGTCACAGACGATGGCCGATGTTTACCAGAATAGCCATTACTAACGGTTACACCAGTCCAAGACGGTTTTTCCTCTTTATGGAATATCTCACGCGTATTCAGGATAAACTGGGAGTACGTTTATATGCTTTGCATCTTGTTTATACTCTGGTGGAAAAGTATGGAACAAGTTACCAACACGCTTTAAAAGTATAAACAATAAAATCCAGTTTAAAAATAATCTGAAAAGGTATTTCATGAATGGTTCATAATTTGTATTTTTCCAAACCCTTTGAAATAACGCTTTATGATTTTACACAGTGTATGCATGTGTACATGTATATCCATGTACATGCTCGTGCATGAGTGTGTGTGCCTCAAAGGAAAGGGTATGTCAGTGTCTATAGTATTCTTGGAATATACATACAGTGCACAATTTGTGAAGACAATGTGCATATTGTACATAACCAATCTCTCTCTCTCTCTCTCTCTCTCTCTCTCTCTCTCTCTCTCTCTCTCTCTCTCTCTCTCTCTCTCATTACTTTCTGGATTTTCCCCCTTCTCATTTGTACACTCCCTACCTCCCCACCTCCCCCGCCTCCCACCCCAATCCATTTCTCCTCTGGTTTCTGTTTTGTTTATTGTCTTTGATTTTCATAAATTTCTGTGATTTTTCGTCGTTTCATCTAATTTTTTTTTAATGGATGGCTTGATATATATATAAAAAAAAGCAGATTTATTGCTTATTCAAAGTTCCATCTAAAAATAAAATTTTGACTTTGACTTTGACTTTGACCCCAACCAACCAAAGACTATATTCAAGAAAATCATATGGTAACCAAACCACAGAAATCTTCCAGGCTGATCGGACTTGGCTGCGCTGGAGCCATTTCGCATGATTTGTCGCCCGCATTTCCCAACCCCAACCAAATGCCCTCCAAAAAGGCAATGAAAATAATGTACAGAATCATCTGGGCAAACAGACTGCAGAATAGACAATCCAGTATCTGCTCAGAACAGTGAAAACGCTCTACCTAATCAAAAATAGTCGCCAGTTTACAACAACAACAACAACAACAACAAAAGGGATATTTCTGAAAAGTGAGAAGTGTTAAAAGATCTAACATGAACAACAACAATGGCGATGACGAGAAAGACAGAGAAATTGTCCACAAACGCAGAAAAAGGTAATAGAGATTAAAGAAAGAAAGACACAACGCAGAAAAAGGTAATAGAGATTAAAGAAAGGAAGACACAACGCAGAAAAAGGTAATAGAGATTAAAGAAAGAAAGGAAGACACAATGCAGAAAAAGGTAATAGAGATTAAAGAGAGAAAGGGAGACACAACGCAGAAAAAGGTAATAGAGATTAAAGAAAGAAAGGGAGACACAATGCAGAAAAAGGTAATAGAGATTAAAGAGAGAAAGGGAGACACAACGCAGAAAAAGGTAATAGAGATTAAAGAAAGGAAGAAAGACACAACGCAGAAAAAGGTAATAGAGATTAAGAAAGAAAGGAAGAAAGACACAACGCAGAAAAAGGTAATAGAGATTAAAGAAAGAAAGGAAGAAAGACACAACGCAGAAAAAGGTAATAGAGATTAAAGAAAGGAAGAAAGACACAACGCAGAAAAAGGTAATAGAGATTAAAGAAAGGAAGAAAGACACAATGCAGAAAAAGGTAATAGAGATTAAAGAGAGAAAGGAAGACAACATACAGAAAAAGGTAATAGAGATTAAAGAAAGGGAAAGACACAATACAGAAAAAGGTAATAGAGATTAAAGAAAGAAAGACACAACGCAGAAAAAGGTAATAGAGATTAAAGAGAGAAAGGAAGACACAATACAGAAAAAGGTAATAGAGATTAAAGAAAGGGAGACACAATGCAGAAAAAGGTAATAGAGATTAAAGAGAGAAAGGAAGACACAATACAGAAAAAGGTAATAGAGATTAAAGAGAGAAAGGAAGACACAACAGAAAAGGTATAGAGATTAAAGAAAGGGAGACACAAGCAGAAAAAGGTAATAGAGATTAAAGAGAGAAAGGAAGACACAAACGCAGAAAAAGGTAATAGAGATTAAAGAGAAAGGAAGACACAACGCAGAAAAAGGTAACAGAGATTAAAGAAAGAGGAGACACAACGCAGAAAAAGGTAATAGAGATTAAAGAAAGGAAGACACAACGCAGAAAAAGGTAATAGAGATTAAAGAAAGAAAGGAAGAAAGACACAACGCAGAAAAAGGTAATAGAGATTAAAGAAAGGAGAAGACACAACGCAGAAAAAGGTAATAGAGATTAAAGAAAGGAAGAAAAGACACAAGCAGAAAAAGGTAATAGAGATTAAGAGAGAAAGGAAGAAAGACACAACGCAGAAAAAGGTAATAGAGATTAAAGAAGAAAGGAAGAAAGACACAACGCAGAAAAAGGTAATAGAGATTAAAGAAGAAGAGAAAGACACAACGCAGAAAAAGGTAATAGAGATTAAAGAAAGAAAGGAAGAAAGACACAATGCAGAAAAAGGTAATAGAGATTAAAGAAAGGAAGAAAGACACAACGCAGAAAAAGGTAATAGAGATTAAAGAAAGAAAGGAAGAAAGACACAACGCAGAAAAAGGTAATAGAGATTAAAGAAAGGGAGACACAACGCAGAAAAAGGTAATAGAGATTAAAGAAAGAAAGGAAGAAAGACACAACGCAGAAAAAGGTAATAGAGATTAAAGAGAGAAAGGAAGAAAGACACAACGCAGAAAAAGGTAATAGAGATTAAAGAAAGAAAGGAAGAAAGACACAACGCAGAAAAAGGTAATAGAGATTAAAGAAAGAGGGAAAGACACAACGCAGAAAAAGGTAATAGAGATTAAAGAAAGAAGGAAAGACACAAGCAGAAAAAGGTAATAGAGATTAAAGAAGGAGACAAAGGAGAACAGATGAGAAAGAAAGAAGAAAGTAAATAGGTGATTAAAGAGAGGGAGACACAATGCAGAAAAAGGTAATAGAG
>CM065714.1:125350351-125362851 GCA_033310375.1 Conus canariensis | reverse complement strand
TCTGTACTTATCCCACATATGGTCCAGTTGCAAAATGACAGTTGCAGACATCATGCAGACATATATATATATATATATATATATATTCAATTATAAACAAAGCTCGCTCTTATGTCTTAGATTGAAAAAATAGGGGGAGATAAGCATTCATATCTGCAGTGGTAGATCATTCTGCCTAACTAACAGTATGTGCTTGAGTGGGTGAATGGGGAAAAAATAAAATAAATGCTTCTCAAAATGAGCCTTCAGCAAGCTTATAGTCTCCAAGTGGGAGACGATCTCCAATAGGGAGGAAACCCACTAACATATAACTCCTGGTCAGATACCGATATTTCGAAACCTGATTGTTTCTCCTCAGTGACCGCGGAAAGTGGTAATTTGACTCCTCTGCCTTTTTGGTTTTAAGAAGAATGCTATCCCAGAAAAGGCTGGTGTGCAATACCGTAGTATGTTTGTTGAGTTTTCAAAAAACCAACCAAAGGTGCCACCTAAGAAGCAAAAGAAAATCATGAAAGAGCAAAACAAGCTACATTTTCTTGTGAAAAGTAGAAAATATAAAAAGATAACCTCTTAAGACACAAGTGCTGAGGGCCAGTTCTTGGAATGAATCCACAAGGGACTAAATTACAATAAACTAATAAATTCCAAGGATAAGTACCGAGCACCATTCCAGCAACTTACAGAGCAGCTTGGTGTTGCAATGACTGCAAGAAATATTCAATTATAAACAAAGCTTGCTCTTATGTCTTAGATTGAAGAAATAGGGGGAGATAAGCATTCATATCTGCAGTGGTAGATCATTCTGCCTAACTAACAGTATGTGCTTGAGTGGGTGAATGGGGAAAAAAAAAAAAAAATATATATATATATATATATACACATATTCAATTATAAACAAAGCTTGCTCTTATGTCTTAGATTGAAAAAATAGGGGAGATAAGCATTCATATCTGCAGTGGTAGATCATTCTGCCTAACTAACAGTATGTGCTTGAGTGGGTGAATGGGAAAAAAGTGAAATAAATGCTTCTCAAAATGAGCCTTCAGCAAGCTTATAGTCTCCAAGGGGAGACATTCTCCAATAGGGAGAAAACTCACTAGCATATAACTCCTGGTCAGATACCGATATTTCGAAACCTGATTGTTTCTCCTCAGTGACCGCGGAAAGTGGTAATTTGACTCCTCTGCCTTTTCGGTTTTAACAAGAATGCTATCCTAGAAAAGTCTGGTGTGCAATACCGTAGTATGTTTGGTGAGTTTTCAAAAACCCAACCAAAGGTGCCACCTAAGAAGCAAAAGAAAATCATGAAAGAGCAAAACAAGCTACATTTTCTTATGAAAAGTAGAAAATATAAAAAGATAACCTCTTAGACACAAGTGCTGAGGGCCAGTTCTTGGAATGAATCCGCAAGGGACTAAATTACAACAAACTAATAAATTCGAAGGATAAATACCGAGCACCATTCCAGCAACTTACAGAGCAGCTTGGTGTTGCAATGATTGCATGAAATATTCAATTATAAACAAAGCTTGCTCTTATGTCTTAGATTGAAAAAATAGGGGGAGATAAGCATTCATATCTGCAGTGGTAGATCATTCTGCCTAACTAACAGTATGTGCTTAAGTGGGTGAATGGGAAAAAAATGAAATAAATGCTTCTCAAAATGAGCCTTCAGCAAGCTTATAGTCTCCAAGGGGGAGACATTCTCCAATAGGGAGAAAACTCACTAGCATATAACTCCTGGTCAGATACCGATATTTCGAAACCTGATTGTTTCTCCTCAGTGACCGCGGAAAGTGGTAATTTGACTCCTCTGCCTTTTCGGTTTTAACAAGAATGCTATCCTAGAAAAGTCTGGTGTGCAATACCGTAGTATGTTTGGTGAGTTTTCAAAAACCCAACCAAAGGTGCCACCTAAGAAGCAAAAGAAAATCATGAAAGAGCAAAACAAGCTACATTTTCTTATGAAAAGTAGAAAATATAAAAAGATAGCCTCTTAAGACACAAGTGCTGAGGGCCAGTTCTTGGAATGAATCCGCAAGGGACTAAATTACAACAAACTAATAAATTCCAAGGATAAATACCGAGCACCATTCCAGCAACTTACAGAGCAGCTTGGTGTTGCAATGATTGCATGAAATATTCAATTATAAACAAAGCTTGCTCTTATGTCTTAGATTGAAAAAATAGGGGGAGATAAGCATTCATATCTGCAGTGGTAGATCATTCTGCCTAACTAACAGTATGTGCTTAAGTGGGTGAATGGGAAAAAAATGAAATAAATGCTTCTCAAAATGAGCCTTCAGCAAGCTTATAGTCTCCAAGGGGGAGACATTCTCCAATAGGGAGAAAACTCACTAGCATATAACTCCTGGTCAGATACCGATATTTCGAAACCTGATTGTTTCTCCTCAGTGACCGCGGAAAGTGGTAATTTGACTCCTCTGCCTTTTCGGTTTTAACAAGAATGCTATCCTAGAAAAGTCTGGTGTGCATACATAATATATCTATAAATACATAATATATATATAAATGGCAAATTCTGTGTGTGTGTGTGTGTGTGTGTGTGTGTGTGTGTGTGTGTGTGTGTGTGTGTGTGTGTGTGTGTGTGTGTGTGTACGCTATAGACTCAAAAACGGCTCAACCGATTGTAATAAAATTTGGCAGGAACGTCTGTTGTGACCCGAGGATGGTTTTGGGCTAATCTCTAAAAAAATAAAACCGTTAAAAACCGTTAAAAAGCTGTTATAACGGTTTCAAAGACATCTTTTTCCTCTGCTTTTCTTCAAATAGCCGTTGTGACATTGCACAGGTACAGGACTACTTCTCTAAAATTAGAACCGTTATTTGGCAGTTAAAAAACGTTATTTATAACAGTTAAAAACCGTTAAAAACACCAAACCCTATAAAAGAAACTGTTTAAAACCCGATCTTCTTGAAATTTAGCAGGTACGTCTGTTGTGACCCGAGGATGGTTTGGGGCTAATCTCTAAAAAAAATAAAACCGTTAAAAACCGTTAAAAAAACTGTTATAACGGTTTCAAAGACATCTTTTTCCTCTGCTTTTCATCAAATGGACGTTGTGACATTGCACAGGTACAGGGCTACTTCTCGAAAATTAGAACCGTTATTTGGCAGTTAAGAAACGTTATTTATAACAGTTAAAAACCGTTAAAAACACCAAACCCTATAAAAACTGTTTAAAACCCGATCTTCTGAGGTTGGCGGCCACGAGAGTTATCGGATCGCCACCAAACTTGACATAAGCCTACAGGAACATCCAACGGGTAACATAGGGTCATTAGATAGTCATTATGACCATTAAATTTGACCGTTAAAACCCGTTATTTTCAAAATTTAGGCTGTTCTTGATGAAATTCGGTATACATGTGCAGTTTTAAATGCCGAAAAATGATATACAACTTTTACAAACCGAAATTTAAAATTGACAGTTAAAAAACGTTATTTTATAAATTTAGAGTATTCTTGAAGAAATTCGATATACATGTGCAGTTTTGAACGCTAAACAATGATGTACAATTTTCAAGATCCGAAACTTAACATTGACCGTTAAAAACCGTTATTTTCTGAATTTCTAAATTTTCACCGTTCTTGATAACATTCCGTATGCACGTACAGTTTTAAGCGCTGAACAATGTTATGCAAATTTTACGAACCAAAACTTAACATTGACCGTTAAAAACCGTTATTTTCTAAATTTACACCGCTACTGAAAAAAATTCGGTATGCGTATGTCCAGTAACGGTAAGTAATTTTGCAACATGGACGGGACAGGGTAGGGGGATGAAAAGGGAGGAATGAGAGGGGCCAGAAAAATGATTATACAGTGCAAAGCCTGATACAGTATTTTTACATTAGACACAGACCCGTTGAAATAAATTACTTCTGCACAAAGTCTATTCCTACAAAATTAAGAGCAATCAGAAGAATGGGAATGGGAACAGTGAGTGCAGGCGGAAAATCGAGCGAGAAAAGCATCTCGACGTGCTAGGGAAGATCCAGAGGAAAGGGGCCAGAGGCAGGCGGAAAACAATAGAATGTATAAGAGAGAGAGAGAGAGAGAGAGAGAGGAGAGAGAGAGAGAGAGAGAGAGAGAGAGAGAGAGGAGAGAGAGGAGAGAATGTGTATTTGTGTGGGGGGAGGGGGTGGGAAGATGTTGGGGGGGGGGGGGGTTGATTGTAAATCAAAATAATTAATACATATTTGCCGTCACGTGAGTATCGCAAAGAATGTTCATATCCCGGTCAACGCCGGGTGCCCCTGCTAGTAATATATATATATATATATATATATATATCAACACACACACACACACACCACACACACACACACACACACACACAAGGAGGAGAGAGAGAGAGAGAGGAGAGAGAGAGAGAGAGAGAGAGAGAGAGGAGAGAGAGAAGATTTCACACAGACGGGCTGTTTCAGTTTACATGGATTTTGGATCTCAAAGTAAATTACTTCGACGGTGTACAGCCTTTTCGTGCAGATAGGCCAAACAGGCATTGGATTCGCTGACAGAATGAGATGACGAGTCAGTGTTTGGTTATTAACATTGTTACAGAATGTAGGTGATGATGTCCATTGTGTGTGTGATTTATGAACATTGTTACAGAATGTAGATGACTATGTCCATTGTGTGTGTGTTTATGAACATTTTACAGAATGTAGATGACGTATGTCCATTGTGTGTGTGGTTTATGAACATGTTACAGAATGTACATGACTATGTCCATTGTGTGTGTGGTTTATGAACATTGTTACAAATGTAGATGACTGTATGTCCATTGTGTGTGTGGTTTATGAACATTGTTACAGAATGTAGATGACGTATGTCCATTGTGTGTGTGGTTTATGAACATTGTTACAGAATGTAGATGACGTATGTCCATTGTGTGTGTGGTTTATAACATTGTTACAGAATGTAGATGACGTATGTCAATTGTGTGGTGTGTGTGGTTATCAACATGAATTATGAGTCATTGGTGTGTGGTTTATAATTGTTACAGATGTAGATGTAGTCCATTGTGTGGTGGTTATGACATTGTTACAGAATGTAGATGACGTATGTCCATTGTGGGTTCAACATGTTACAGAATGTAGATGATCATGTGTGATGTGGATCATTGTGTGTTTGTTTCATTGTTTTACAAATGTAGATGATGTATGCTTGGTGTGGTTTATAACTTGTACAAGTGTGATATTCCATGTGTGTTGTTATATGCAGATGTAGATGAGTATGCATTGTGTTGTTTATAACATGTTAGATGTAGAGAGTATGTTGTGTGTGGTTATACTGTACAGAAGTATGTTTTTTGTTAAGAATGTAGATGAGATGCTGTGTGTTTATACATTGTAGATGTAGATGAGTATGTCCATTGTGTGTGTGGTTTATTACATGTTACAGAATGTTTACAGAATGTAGATGATGTATGTCCATTGTGTGTGTGGTTTATTAACATTGTTACAGGATGTAGATGTATGTCCATTGTGTGTGTGGTTTATGAACATTGTTACAGAATGTAGATGACGTATGTCCATTGTGTGTGTGGTTTATCAACATTGTTACAGAATGTAGATGATGTATGTTCATCGTGTGTGGTTTATGAACATTGTTACAGAATGTAGATGACGTATCTCCATTGTGTGTTGTTTATTGCAGAATGTAGATGACGTATGTCTATTGTGTTTCTGGTTTATCAACATTGTTACAGAGTGTAGATACGATGCTGTTGCGTGTGTGTGGGTTTATTAACATTGTTACAGAATGTAGATGACGTATGTCCATTGTGTGTGTGGTTTATTAACATTGTTACAGAATGTAGATGATGTATGCCCATTGTGTGTGTGGTTTATAAACATTGTTAAGAATGTAGATGACGTATGTCCATTGTGTGTGTGGTTTATAACATTGTTACAGAATGTAGATGATAGTATGTCCATGTGTTGTGTTTATAAACATTGGTACAAAGAGTGAAGTATGTCCATCGTGAGGGTTTATCAACAATGTTACAGAATGTAGATGATGTATGTCCATTGTGTGTGGGTTATCTACATTGTTACAGAATGTAGATGACGTATGTCCATTGTGTTGTGTGGTTTAATCACAATTGTTACAGAATGTAAGAGAATGTCCATTGTTGTGTGTGGTTATTAACATTGTTACAGAATATAGATGATGTATGTCCATTGTGTGTGTGGTTTATTAACATTGTTGCAGAAAGTAGATGACGTAATGTCCATTGTGTGTGTGGTTTATGAACATTGTTTACAGAATGTAGATGACGTATGTCCATTGTGTGTGTGGTTTATGACATTGTTACAGATACCCATCTCAGCCGGACATGGGCATAAAGAGACATGCGTTCTGCTAATGCTTCTCTTCTCTATTCTTGTGGATGACATCAACAGCATAAGTGAACGCACGTGCGCGCGCACACAAGCAATGCACTCACCACGCACGCACGCACGCACGCACGCGCGTGCGCGCACACGCACACGACACACACACCACACACACACACACACCACACACACACACACACACACACTGGATGATATGATACTGTAATAGTTTGCCGCCCATACAACACGTGCATCATACACGTAGCATGCATGACCAAGTACTACATCACCACACAAATACATTCATTTGTGTATGCAGTATTCTTGACACTTTCACGGTACTGTGGATTTCTCTTCCTTCCTTGATTTGAAATTAGAGCGTTTGAGTCATTAGCAATTCATCAGTCAAGAAATCACTTTTTTTTAAATAAACCTATCAGTTTCAGTCACGAATGGTAAACAGCGACCACATTTGTTTAGACATTTCTTTATCCAGCCATGGCTGTTATTTGGATGTTCTCTTCTGCTGCCGTCGTCAAAAACAGGAGCAGCGAAAGTGTATATATTCACTTATAATTATTATTATCTGTTTATGATTGCTGGTTAGCGTGTGATTCCGACGCCCCCCTCCCCCCCCCCCCAACTCACCAGTATCTCTCTCCCACTGCTTTACCTTTCTTAAGCCCCACCCCCCGACCCTCATCCTGTTCCTTTTTTTCCCATCTTTTACTCTTTCTGCCTTTTGTTTACCGTGACACATAAAGTCAAATTCAGCTCCTGACTACATCTCTGCCAAACGGTGTGTGTGTGTGTGTGTGTGTGTGTGTGTGTGTGCATGGTGTTTATATTTTGTTTGCTTTGGTATTGTTGTTGTTCTTGTTCTTTCATTATGTCTTTCTTTTCCAATGTATGTAATTCAATGGCAGATGATTATGTACTTGTTCATATGATTACTGTATGGACTGAATGGTGTTTTTTTCTGTATGTTTTCATGTTTGTATAAAAAGAAAATCTGCCAAATGCGGGTCAAGAGAGGGGTATGATGGTTTTGATGGTATCACGGTTGAAGAAGAGGACACTTCGTGAACCAGTCTTAAGATCAGCCCCATTTTGTTATGTTGCAGACACGTCTATATATTGCTTTATGCAGTCCTCATGTATGTTTATCTTCACTTCAGCCAAGGCTCTTTTTTATCTTTTTTTTCATCGCTCTCAAGTTGTTTCATGCACCTCTTTGGCACTAGTGCCATCGAAAGCTAATGTCAGTGAGGTGTGTTAGGATCAGTCTACATGTCTCACTGTCCTATTCTCCTCCCTCTCTCTTCCCCTTCCCTCTCTTCTGTCTGTCTGTCTCTCTATCGGTCTCTGTCTCTTGTCTGTCTAAGTGTCTCTGTCTTTTGTGTGTGTGTGTGTGTGTGTGTGTGTGTGTGTGTGTGTGTGTGTGTGTGTGTGTGTGTGTGTGTGTGTGTGTGTGTGGAGAGAGAGAAGAGAGAGAGAGAGAGAGAGAGAGAGAGAGAGAGATTGGGCGCGCGCGTGTATGTGGCGGGCTGGGGATGAGGTGCGCATCATAATGTATATAGCTGGCACTCTATACAGTTACTTTAGCTTTATTGCCAAGAAGCCGTGCGTGTGAATTAAGCGTTTATAGATGAAGGAACGACACATTAGGCTGGTCCACCCATCTGAATGCTGTTTTTTGTACTCCCAGTTCTTATAGAACAGGGAGTACTTTAGAATAGGAACGAAGAAATGCTGTCTGTGTGTCTGTCTATGCGTGGTCAAAATGTGTTCCACTCGCTCCAGACAAAACTACTGGGCCGATCTTTCCGAAAATTTATAGGTTTGTTCATTATGGGCCACAGAACACCACACCAGAACTGAATCCTTTCCCATCACTTAACTTCGTCGATTCCCTAACAATAGAATGGGAGTCCCGTGAATCTCGTGACAGTGACATGCTCTCGTGATCGAGTCTGTCACAGTAGCCTACTTAGACCTATAAAGGTACCCCAACGGCGTCCGTCGTGGGAAAAACATCGCCACTCGACCCATAGGCAGATAGTGACAAGAGTGTGGAAAACGTTTAGCGTTCAGCAAGCTTGTGGCAGTACAGTCTCTCTGCTTTCTTGACTCCTGCAAACATGATGGAGAATGCCGCTCTCTTCGTTGCTGTTGTCACAGCTCTGGCGTTTTGTGCAGTCAGCGGGAACCCTGTCAAAGGTCCACAGAGGTGTTGCTTGCCGAAGCAATGGTCCAGCAACATGACTGACCTGGGAACCATCAACAACGCTAAAATCGTAAGTTTGATGATTGAAGTAATGAGAGTACAGTATTAAGCTGTTTAGAATCAACCTCTTCTTATCTCTCTTGGTGTCATCGTCATTTCCCAGTGATGTAAATACCCGTGTGTGTGTGTGTGTGTGTGTGTGTGTGTGTGTGTGTGTGTGTGTGTGTGTGTGTGTGTGTGTGTGAGAGAGAGAGAGAGAGAGAGAGAGAGAGAGAGAGAGAGATAGAGAGAGAAGGTACACAGATTCACATGCTTAACTCTAGCAGCCTATATTGTTCAGTTTCAGTTTTATCAAGGAAGTATCACTGCGTGGAGAGTAATCCATATACGCTACAGCGCATGACTTAAAGCTGATGGACAAATGATTTACTGACAAATATGAGAGAATGGAAGTAGAGTGTAGCAGATGTCTGACATAGCATAAACCCAATGCACTGGTCAGACCTTGAGCACTGTATGGTTACTAGAGTTAAGCAGGTAACAAGATTACATACTTCAAACTGGAGTCTTTATGCCCCCATGGATTCTGTCCCCGTGTGTTGCAGACTATATTGGCACTTCAGATGGACTTCGACAGAAAGCAGCAAGTGTTCTTAAACTACACGGGTTCCTTTGAAACGCCACAGAGTAAAATTCTGTTTGATTTCGAGAAGGTGAGTTAAATGCAACTCTACAAACAGACAGGCCAAAGGTAATTGAAACTAGCAATTACAGTTTGTATGGTTAGAAGGTGAGTTAAATTTAACTCTACAAACAGACAGGCCAAAGGTAACTGAAACTAGCAATTACAGTTTGTATGGTTAGAAGGTGAGTTAAATTTAACTCTACAAACAGACAGGCCAAAGGTAATTGAAACTAGCAATTACAGTTTGTATGGTTAGAAGGTGAGTTAAATTTAACTCTACAAACAGACAGGCCAAAGGTAATTGAAACTAGCAATTACAGTTTGTATGGTTAACTACGCTTTCCACACATCTACAGTCATAAACTGAGAGGGTGAGCTCGCCAAACTTGTCATTGGGAGGGAAATAAAGCGATTGTAAACTAAAAAAAAACGACTCCAGTGGTTGGATTAAAAGTCGAACCTTAGTATATGAATCAAGGAAACTAAAGTTTATGTAATGGCTTTTTTAAATGGGAGCGAGTTTTAATTAGTATATTATGTAAAGGGTGTGATAGAGAAGGAAAAGGTGTAAATGAACTGAACCAACCGAACGTGCAACAGAAAGCCATGTACGCATAGTTGTAAACGATACCTTCCTTTCTCTTGAGAGATTGTTATGAACATTTACTCTTTATCTTTATTAATATTATCATCATCATCATCATCACCATCATCATCTCATCATCATCATCATCATCATCATCATCATTCTCTTCTTCTTCTTCTTCTTTTTCTTTATCATTCTCATCAATCGTAGTAGTATAAGCAGCAGCAGCAGCCCGCAGCAGCAGCAGCAGCAGCAGAGCAGCAGCAGGAGCAACAGCAGCAGCAGTAGTAGCAGCAGTAGTAGTAATAGTGGTAGCAGTAGTAGTCTTGTTATCATTATTATCTTTAGTCGTAGTAGTAGTGGTGGTGGTAGTTGCAGTAGTAGTAATAGGTGTAGCAGTAGTCGTAGTAATAATGGCAGCAGCAGCAGCAGCAGCAGCAGTAGTAGCAGCAGCAGTGCTAGTAGTAGTAGCATTCAAAGCACATTTTGTGTGTCCATAGGTATGTGTGCCTGTATTCTTGCTCCTTATACAAACCCACAGTTATCATTCAATCTTCTTGTAATTTAGCCTGGTTACTAATTCGCTAACGAGGCAGATCGCGAGTTAATCGATTTGTGCTAGCGAAGAAAGCGATGTTGGGGTTCGAACTGGTCTGAGGGAAACTACTGTGATCAAACACATCGAGAGGGAGTAGAAGGGGAGGTAAGAGAGGAGGAGAGTGGGGGCAAGACACAGACAACTGGTGGCGGTGGTGGGGAGGGGAAGGGGGAGGGAGGGGAATAACTGATCAAAGAGCTAGTAGCACATATTTTATTCTTTTCCTGGTTGTGTAAATCAAAACGAATGAGCATTGACCATACCTTTTGTTTCTATGTGTGTTGCAGAAAATGCAGTATGAAGTCCTGGCGATGGACCCCGAGAAATGCTACAAGATTCCACTCGAACTGCCTTTGGTTCAATGCATCCCAGGTTCCAGCTTTTGCTTTGCTCACTGTTTTGTTGACATGTTAAGCTGTATGGGTGTGCGCCATGTACAACAGAAGGCAAATCACACGCTCAAATAAGAAAAAAACACAAGAGACCTTGAAAAGGCGTGGATGTGTTACTGAAAAAGAAAATCTTATTGCAGGGTTTACCAAAATTGCTTTAAGGAGCGCTGAGAAGTGAGTGTTGAGTTGTGATTGCATTCACCAATGGTTAGCTGCTGATGTGAAAGGTCTTCAGTTTTTTCTTCCCTGTCCTACATCTCCAAAGCCAAAGTATTCATGTCATGCGTTGTCTAATCTTTCAAGATTTCACTGGGTTCCATAAACGGGAGAGTTCTAGCAATATTAAGGCTAACCCCCAAATACTCCCACCCCCACCCCCTCCTGTGCGTTCCCTCCCTCCGGTTCTCCAACCTCCCCCACCCCACCCCCGTTGCCTTTGTGCAAAAATTGACTTGTACGCTGTGAGTTTGGTTGCAAAGACAGAACTCATTGTAGATACCTATCCGCCATGACAGTCTACAGTGACCTTGCCCTCACTGACGTGAAATCTGCTTGGGAGGACACATGTAAAATAGGTGACACCGCTTTTCCACCCCCACCCCCAGCCCCCGCCCCTATCCCCTTTGCCATACTCATCAGGAAAAAGCTGACACCATCATCTCTTGCTTCCAGACGACGCGGAGTATCTAGGCAGCACCTACCTGGGTTCCCTGGCAGATGGCAAGCTGCCCTATGATGGCTGGAGGGTGAACTTCACCACCAACGGCATCACCATTATCAGTACCCTGGCTATGACCCAGAAGGGATGTGTTCCGCTCGTCGAAGGCGTATCTCATCCCAAGAGTCGTAAGTCTCTGTCTGTCTATGTCTGTCTCTCTGTGTCTCTTTCTTTCTCCTTCCGTCTATGTCTGTCTGTCTCTTTCTCTCTCCCTTCCTCTGTCTGTCTGTCTGTCTATCTGCCTGCCTGCCTGCCTGCCTGCCTGCATGTCTGTCTGTCTGCCTCCCGCTCTCTCTCTCTCTTTCTACCTCTTTCTCCCTTCCTCTCTGTCTGTCTTCTCCCATCTCCCTCTCTCTCTCTCTCTCTCTTTCCCTCTCTCTCTCTATACGTCTCTGTCATTGTATCTGCCTGCCTGCCTGCCTGCCTGCCCGCCTGTCTGTCTATCTGTCTGTCCATCTTTCTCACTCTCTCTCTGTTTCTCTCTCCCTCCCTCTCTCCGTCTCTTTCACTCTGTGCACAAGTGCACGTACATGTGTGTCTGTGCGTGCGTGCACGTGCACTTGTGTGTGTGTGTGTGTGTGTGTGTGTGTGTGTGTGTGTGTGTGTGTGTGTGTGTGTGTGTGTGTGTGCGGATTGAGTGCGGAGGCGGGAAGGGTGGAGAGGTGGAAAGGGAAAGAGAGGAGGGGCGGAGGCAGAAGAGTGTGGGTGTGTGGATGTATGAATGTATTTGGAAGGGAAATGGAGGGAGGGAAATGTGTGTGTGTGTGTGTGTGTGTGTGTGTGTGCGTGCGTGCGTGTGTGTGTGTGTGTGTGTGTGTGTGTGTGTGTTGTGTGTGTGTGTGTGTGTGTGTGTGTGTGTGTGTGTGTGTGTGTGTGCGTTGCGTGAGTGCGCTTTTGTGTGTGTGTGTGTGTGTGTGTGTGTGTG
>CM065714.1:125330351-125332851 GCA_033310375.1 Conus canariensis | reverse complement strand
TCGGAAAATCAAGCTGGTTTTCGACGAAGTCATTCTACGACAGATCATATATTTGTTTTAAAAAGCTTAATTGATATTTTCAATAGTCGTAAAAAGCAATTATTTTGTGTTTTTGTTGATTTCACAAAAGCGTTCGATTCAGTTTGGAGGCAGGGATTATGGCAAAAGCTTATCAAAGAAGGTGTAAATGGAAAGATTTTGCAAGTAATCACGAATATGTATCAGCAGATAAAATCTTGTATATTTATAAATGGAAGTCAATCTGAATATTTTGGCAGTTTTAGAGGTGTTCGTCAAGGTGAAAATCTTTCACCTTTGCTATTTTCTTTGTATTTGAATGATCTTGAACTATATCTCACAGATCGTAACTGTGCTTTCTTAAATATTGATTTAAATCTTCCTGACTCAGATTTACTAAGTTACATTAGTTTACTTTTACTTTTGTATGCTGATGATATTGTTATTATTGCAGATTCTTTTTGCGGTTTGCAGCATGCTCTTGATGTATTAAGCGAGTATTGTAGTACATGGAAGCTTAATGTTAATGTAGCAAAAACAAAGGGTGTGGTCTTTAATGGACGCAATAGCCCAAGAAAAAAACTAAAATTCAAAAACCAGTGTATATAAATAGTACACACTTTCAAATATTTAGGTATAATCTTTAGCAGAACAGGAAATTTTTATAAATGTAAGAAGTATTTGTATGACCAAGCGCAATGTGCAATGTTTTCTTTATTAAAGATGGCAAGATTTCAAGATTTGCCTATAAACATTGTACTGGACTTATACCAGTCAATGGTACTGCCTGTACTTTTATATGGCTGTGAAATTTGGGGATATAGTGATTTGAAGCTAATGGAAAGTTATCAGCTTAAATTCTTTAAGCATCTTTTTCATTTAAATCGTTCTACCAAAACAGAATTGATATATGGAGAACTAGGAATGTATCCTGTGTCAGTTCAAGTACATGCACGAATGATAAAATTCTGGTCATCCTTACTTTCTCCACAAACAAACAAATATTCATCTAGATTGTATAGGTATTATATGATTTATACAGAAATCAGGGTTTTATATCCAGGTGGTTGATGTGTATACGGGATATCCTAATAGAAACAGGATTCGACTGTGTGTGGGAGACACAAAAGTTTTCGTCTGTTCACAGTCTCTGTAGAAATGTTCGTAATTCATTAGAAGACATTTACAAACGTGCATGGAATGATGCTTTAGAATCTAGTAATAAGTGTTTATTTTACAGAAATTTTAAAACAGAGTTTCGCCGTGAAAAATATATAAAGATGTTACCTGATGTTTATATATACCCACTGATTCGGTTTCGCTGTGGCAATCATAAACTCATGATAGAAATTGGCAGACGATTTGGAATACCTCACGATGAACGATTCTGTCGGGACTGTGACCAGAATGACCTTGGTGATGAATTTCATTTTGTAATGAAATGTAACAAATATAACGACATTAGAAATCAGTTTATACCTAGAAAATTTACATATACAAAGTCCGTATTTAACTATTGTCGTTTGCTTTGTGGTAGTAAGAAAGTGTTGCTAAACTTAGCGAAGTTTTTGAAACTTAGTAAAGTTGTGTAACATTACATTCAGTATGTTAATTATAGGGAAAATTTTGATGTTTGATTTGTTTCATTTCTATTTGTTTGATTTGTTTCAAGTCCTCCATGCCCCAAAAGGGGTCGCAGGATTAAAATCTTTGAATATCTTTGAATCTTTGTGTGTGTGTGTGTGTGTGTGTGTTGAGTGTGTGTATGTGTGTGACTGTGTGTGTGTGACTCTGTGTGTGTGTGTGTGTGTGTGTGTGTGTGTGTGTGTGTGTGTGTGTGTGGCGTGTGTATGTGCGTGTGTGTGTTGAGTGTGTGTATGTGTGTATGTGTGTGTGTGTGTGTGTGTGTGTGTGTGTGTGAGAGAGAGAGAGAGAGAGAGAGAGAGAGAGAGAGGGGGGAGGGAGAGAAAGAGGGAAAAAGAGACCAATGGTATACATATTCACATGCTTATTAGTCTTGTCCTGTACTCTGTCTGTGTCCTTGGCTGTAACTAAACCCCTCTCTTTCAAACATTCGCTTAATTCTCGTAGCCAAAATGGTTCAGTTTCAGTGTCTATCAAGGTGTCACTGCGTGCGGACTAGTCCATACACGCTACACCACATCTGCTGAATTTTGAGAGTTAAATCAGCGCATGACTTAAAGCTGATGGACAAATAAATTGATGACAAAGATGACAAAAATTGAAGAAGAGGGTCTCGTGGCTACAACTTAGCAGATGTTTGACATATGCATAAACCCAACGCGCTGGTCAAACCTTGAGGACTACATAGTTACTAGAGTTCAGCAGGTTACAAAATTACATACTTCAAACTGGAGTCTTTGTGTCCCTCATAGATTCTGTCCCTGTGTGTTGCAGACTGTATTTGCACTTCAGATGGACTACGACAGACAGCAGCAAGTGTTGTTGAACTACACGGGTT
>CM065714.1:125315351-125317851 GCA_033310375.1 Conus canariensis | reverse complement strand
GGTTCTAGCTTTTTTTCTTTATTTTCACAATGAATAGTATGGTCAGGGTTTTTGCACCATCTACAATGCAAAGGGAAATGGTAAATTAAGATAAAAAGAGATTCGCTGGAAAACCTTGGAAGGGCTTAGATGTGTCAAAGAAAAAGAAAGAAAGAAGAGAAAAAAGTCCAGTTAATGGCGAAGAGTTGTTTTTTTTTTTTTTCTGAAATGGCGTCATAAGGTGATTCGTGGTGTGAGATGGTGATTGCATTCACCAATGGCTTAGTCCTATCCTAACGGGTCCAGTTTCTTAAAGGCCGTATGATAGGACCATGTTCTCGTAAATATGCTGTTATTCATCCTTTCTTCATTTAAAAGAATGCTACAACGATGATTAACTCCATTTTACCATAAATATGCTGCTTATTTTTCTTTTTTCATTTAAAAGAATACTATAGCGGTGATCAACTCCATTTTACAGTAAATATGCTGGCTTTTTTTTCTTTCTTCATTTAAAAGAACGCTATAGTTGTGATTTACTCTCAACAGAAACATTAGGGCAACACAGTAACTGGCCATTCATATAGATTATTCTAAGAGTGTCTCTTGACTCTGAATTACCCATGCAATAATTACATTATGCACACGAATGTTGCTGTTCAGAGCAGGTCCGATAAACTGCATGGAGGGTGATTGGGAAATGAGCGTACCCTCCATACTTACTGAAATGAACAAGACTGAAATAAACAAGAAATACATTTAGGTGTTTGTTGTTTGTTTTTTTTCAGCTATAAAAGAGGGCTAATCAGATCCCACAACATGATTTCATTCTCAGCTGCCTCTTGTTTCTACTTTTCCTTAGACTGCATGTTAAAACGAATGTCATGGACAAATGTGTGGGATTGTAAGATCGATGGGGGGGGGGGGGGGGGGGGGGGGAGGAGGGGAGGATAAGTATGCTTTACCAGTGTGGATGCAGTTGTGGGCAAACCATTCGTCTGCACTCGCTTTCCCTTCCGTCTCCCTTTCCTCTATGCCCAGTTTCTCCAGGTTCAAAGCATTTATGCACACACCATCTTTTTAGAATAGATCGGGAACACACGTTTGCCTAAACAGAGGAGGTTTTACTTTATTTCATTTTATTTCATTTCTGTTCTCTTATCTGTTTATTCATTAATCGATGCATCTATTCATCTATTTATTTACTTATTTCTTTATTTATCTATTTCTTTCTTTCTTTCTTTATTCATTCATTTTGAGCAATGATAATGAAAAGCGAAGTCTTTCGTCGGCATATCCCCCACTACCCCCCCCCCCCCCCTCCATCACTTTCCCGCATTTTTTCTCCACTGTCCTCCACCACCCACGCCTCGTTGCCTTTGAGCAACATTGATTGTTATACTGTCAGTACATTTTCTGCGGCGAAGACAAAACTGCTGGGGCTGCCTGTGCTGCTGGCCAGTCCGCAGTGAGCACTGCACGCAGTTCTCTCACTCTTTGAAATACTCTCAGTAACATGATGTTTGTTGGTGAGGTGCATGTATGATGAGTGACATTCCCTCCCACCCACCCCCATCCCCACCCCATCCCCACTCCGTGTTTACTTGTGAAGTGCATGTATGATGGGTGACATTAACTCCCCCCATCCATCCCCATCCCATCCCCACTCCGTGTTTACTTGTGAAGTGCATGTATGATGGGTGACATTAACTCCCCGCATCCATCCCCACCCCATCCCCACTCCGTGTTTACTTGTGAAGTGCATGTATGATGGGTGACATTAACTCCCCCCATCCATCCCCATCCCATCCCCACTCCGTGTTTACTTATGAGATGCACGTATGATGGGTGACATTCCCACCCCCACCCCCATCCCCACCCCATCCCCACTCCATGTTTGCTTGTGAGGTGCATGTATGATGGGTGACATTCCCTCCACCCCCACCCCCACCCCCCACCCCATTCCCACTCCATGTTTGCTTGTGAGGTGCATGTATGACGGGCAACATTCCATACCCCCCCCCATCCCCACCCCATTCCCACTCCATGTTTGCTTATGAGGTGCATGTATGAAGGGTGACACTCCCTCCCCCCACCCCCCACCCTATCCCCACATCATGTTTGCTTGTGAGGTGCATGTATGATGGGTGACATTCCCTTCACCCACCCCATTCCCGCCCCATCCACACTCAATGTTTGCTTATGAGGTGCATGTACGAAGCGTGACATTCCTCCCCCCCCTCACCCCCACACCCCACCCCAACACCAACCTGATCTCTATGTTAGAAAAGTAGTTACAGACTCAGATTCTTATTGATCTCTATGTTCATCATGTTGAAAAAAAAAATTGACACCACCATCTCTTCCTTCCAGACGACGCGGAATATCTGGGCAGCAGCTACCTGGGCCCCCTGGGAGCCGGCCAGCTGCCCTATGATGGCTGGAGGATGAAGTACAACGTGCGTGGGCTGGACATCGTCATCACCCTGGCTATGACCAAAGAGGGATGCGTGCCGCTTGT
>CM065714.1:125282851-125305351 GCA_033310375.1 Conus canariensis | reverse complement strand
TCAAAAAAGTGTGAACTGGCTGAATTCTTTGCGACATTGGGTCTAGTTTTCATCTTTGTTTTGTAAAGTTTTGTTACGGACGAACAGCAGCAAACTCATTTAGTATCACTGTCTAACAAACACTGGTGGCAGTGACACCAGTATCAAACTGCCAAATAAACATCTCAGGGACAGGTACTATTTTTGCAGATGTCTAAGTTCGTGGCGCACATCAAGTATAACATTCGTAACATTCCATCAATAAGTCAGTGTAACAGACATTAGTGTTCTCGTCAGTGTGGGTTTTAGAAGGTGGTGTATATTGAATCAAAATCTGTATCATTGCCTCTCATCCAACGCTAAACACGGATGCTCATCGTTTCCAGTCCATTTATTTTGATGAGCAGTGCCGTAAAAACTCGTGGTTTTTATGAAAGCTAGGAGGCAACAATGCATCCAAAGGCACTGCGGCACCCAAAATGGTTTCCAGCTCCCTCCGATCTCACGCGTGAGGACACAAAGAACCGCTCTTTTTACTCTTAAAAACATATAATGCAAACTTGATTTAGACCTAATATAATACAAAATTAAGCAAAAATACCACTAATATTTGTACAGAAAATAAACAATTATTGGAAACGCTAACAAACGTAAAAGAAATTGGGAATTAAACAATATGGTGGATAACTAAACATCAAACGTTTGGGGTGAAGCGGCACAGGCGCCAGCCAAACTAAAATAAAACTACTTGCAGCAGCAACAGTAAGTACCACTGAGCATCAATGAAGTGGCTCATCAGCACGCTGTGTCTCTCTGTGTCAAGGCAATCCGCGTGGGGGATCCGAATTGAGTGACACCAAGAGGGCACAAAAGACAAGACAGCATAATCATATTTCTCGAAAGATGCAACACAAAGACTTGCCCAGTCAGTTTTAAATCCATGTTGGTTATGGCCCAGTTGACCACAGAAGCCATATCCGTCAGAGCTGCTTCAGCTCCTTCCTTGACGACTTTAATTCACCACTGTATGGTTAACCCATGTAACAAATGTCTTTACACCTTGTGAGCCTACTGGTTAGACAAAACGGTACAGAATATGTTGGCCAAACACAGGCAGGCAAACAGTGTGTTATGCCACGCCACCATTGAAATGTTGTCTGTTTCAGCTGATAAATCACGTAACCTGTTTCAGACAGATTTGCATATACACTAACGTTGTCACTCGGTTTACATCATCTGAATGACTAGATAAATGGAAAACAAGAAGGGCAACTCTCGCTCCTAAGATAAGACAATTACATATCCAAACTTCAACAAAATGCTCCTCACTGCATCCATTCGCTTTGCACTCACATGCAGATACAAAGCACACGGAAGAAAAGAGGAGACGTCTTGTTTGTTCTACATTTATTCGGTTAGCACTCGCATGCAGATACAAAACACACAGAAGAAAAGAGGAGACATCTTGTTTGATCTACATTCATTCGCTTAGCACAAATGCAGATACAAAGCACACAGAAGAAAAGAGGAGACGACTTGTTTGTTCTACATAATGATATTCGCTCAGCACAAATGCAGATACAAAGCATACAAAACAAAGAAGAAGACATTTCTTTGTTCGTTCTGTGTACTTGTGTCTGCATTTGTGCTAAGCGAGCTACTACCGCAAACAGCATTTGCTTGAAGTTGTTGGCGTTGTGTAATTGTCTCCTCATGGAAGCAAAAGGTTACCTCCCTTGTTTCCTATTGACTGTATGTTCTATTTGCCTCGTTGAAGATTCACAACACGGTAAACGGGAAATGAATGCAGAGGGCGCGACATGTTGGTGTCTTTACATTATAATTTTACTACTACTACTACTACTGCTGCTGCTGCTGCTGCTACTGCTACTACTACTACATGTATTTTACGTATTCCTAATCCAGTCAGTCAAAACACGTGAACTCGGTCCATAACACATGTGTGTGTGTGTGTGTCTGTTGCAGGGAGTTCTGTATGATGTTCTGTATGATTCCCACGACTGCTGCATCAAGACCCCAGTCAGTCTGCCGTTGATTCGCTGCATTCCAGGTTCTAGGTTTTGCTTTGATGACTGTTTGGGTTACTCTGTAATAGCTGCATAACCAGATTTTAGCATCATGGTGACATAAGGGTTAACCACGCAGTGGAATATGAACGATCCAATGGACAATCTTGAAAGGGCGTGAGTGTGGAACGAATGAAAAGCCAAGAGCTGTGTTCACAGTATGTTGTACTAAAATGGCATCAATAGTTGTCGGTATATGTATCAGTATATGAAGTACTGTTCGGGAAGACGGTAGGTTGACCAATCAGAAAAGCCCTGATGTGACCCTCATCGTAAGTCATTGGAAGACAGAATGCAGCTGCCTATGCAGTGAAGCAGTCAGCAGTGGCCCTACATGTAAACATCTCGCGACCTCAGAATTGAACTCTGTCTCATCTGACATTGGTTTGTCGGAAGGGCATATGTATATGGGGAGGGGGGGACCCTGTGATATGTCACTAGACAACTCCACCCGATCTGTCCCAAGCGCCTACCCTCTTGTACAAATTGTACAAACACACACGCCATCCCCTTTCTCTTTCCCTTATGTCTTACAAACAGCAGTATAGATTTCAAATCTATGCCAACTCTCCCCTCTCACTCCCCCCCTCCCCCTCTCCTTCTCTCCCTGATGTAGCGAAAGTTTCACACTAAAAGTTTACGTCTTTTCATAACTCCATGGCCCATCTCGCTCCTCAAGATCCTCACCACCACCACCCCCTCCCCTTTCTCAACCTCATGGGGCAGCAATGGTGCTGCAGAAAAGAAACTGCGTCAATGTCAGATTCCGTTACGCGCTTCACCCCCCTCACCCTTTCCTTCCTCTCCCTTCCCATAGCCAATAGGCGTTCTCTCTCTCCATGTAACACAAAGATATAGGGGGGGGGGGGGGGGGAAGGGAGGGTAGAGGGAGGGGGAGGGAGGGGGAGGATGACCCTCTCCTCGCTGCCCTCTCTTTCTCCTCACCCCCCCCCCCCCCTTTTCATATTCACCACCCACACGCTGACAGTCATGCATGCGGCTTGTGTGATGCATCTGTGTTAAACAGCGCTTGGTCAATTATCATGCATTCTTCCGATATGTTCTTTAATTAGCATGTGCTGAGATTGGCACTGCCACACAAGCGTAGTTTCACAAATATGCAACTGGTCCAATCCATGGTAAGGGGTGGGGGATGACAGACCCCCCTCCCCTCCCTTTCCCTTTTTCCCTTTTCATTGTCAAACCAAATAGAAACAGGACTTTACAGTTTAGCAGATAAAAAGGGGACACTGAGTCCTTCCCATTCACTGATTTCTCAGACCAGCTGTAGACCAAAACAGTGTAGCAAGAAAGACAACCGGGGTAACCCAAGAGAGAGTGCATGGTGATCTCACTGTTCTCGAAATCTCCAAGTCGTAGTTTCACTGTCGTCCCAGAAATGGAAGTTGAAACTATGTTTTTACATTTTGAATCTATGCATTGATTGTACGTATGCCATGTGGTGCAACTTTGTGCTAATACTTGGTGACGTTTATCAAAATGATGAATGAGTATTCTGTTGTAACAGTTTGTTTGCCACTAAGTAGTAAAAGGTGTTACCATGTGGTTCAGATTCTTTGTTAACAATCTGACCACCATTCTTTGTGTACAATCTGACTTTTGCCAGTATGTAATTCTATCTGTTAAATTGATAACTGAGTGATAAATTTCGATCAGAAAAACTGTATGCCTGTATAAGGTGAAAACTGTTAAGCTGATTTATGAATACTGGTGATGCTTGGAATGCTTTGCAGTGTGTGACTCTAAGTCAACACTACATGTGTACTTGGGCTAAGTGTATTTCAGTTTAATGTAATATAAATTCATAAGAAACATTGAAGAGTTATCCGACTAAAATTGGTTAGCATTGAATTACTATCTCCTACCCTTTCGTAAACTCGACTTAACATCTAAACAACTGTCACTACGCCTAGTGCGGCGACAGGGATACCCGAATGTAGAAGGGTACCCCCTTTTAATCCACCCGCCCACACTCTAAAACTACCAACACCACAGAACAAAAAATACAAAACACTAAATAATAGGTGCAACAAACAATCAAATTTTATTCAAGTTCACACTCACCCACACACTATCAGCAAAAAAAAAATCTTCAAACAATAATACAAAAAAAAACCCACACAAATCAGCAATACAAAATAAAAATGCCCCGACACCCCACCTTCAAATCCAGGAAGCCTCAAGGGACCCCAACCTACACAGGGTTAATACCGGACCAGGGATACTCCAGGGACTATCATGTGGTAACCTGGGGCTGGGTCATCTAGAGGAAGGATGGCCCACCGAACCCAAAGTGCCCGCGCGATACAACCACAAAGAGGATACAACGACACCCCCCCCAAAAAAAAAAAACACAAAAAAAACAAAAAAACCCGTTACAATTCCCCCTCCACACAATACATACAAATATATCTTAATCTATATTTATATATAACTATAAACAACTCACGCACAATACCATTCACACTTCACACACTCGAACCGTCTTTTTTTTCTCACACAATCAATTCCCACACTCCAACTTTTTCCCCTTCCTTCACGAACGTTCACGGTTTGTGCACTGGTGACCACACTGTCACTGAGGTCCTGATGCCCCAGCAGACGAAGCGCCGAACGATGAAGAATCGACGATGTCACATGGTTCAACACGGAGTCACTGATTCAAAGTCCACTGTGACACACATTGAAGAAAATGAAGAGCCCAACAGCTCAGCAGATCTCAGCAGCAGCAGGAGGAGCTCCGACGCTCGCAGAGGGATGAGCTCGCCCCCTCCCAGTCGTTCGTAGCGATGACCTAGAGGTCGGCCAGAAAGAAGTCGGAAGCAGGGCAGTACCAGGTAAGATGCCTTACACCAGAGGTTGCAGCAGCAGAGCGGTCAAACCCTGTCGACACCTGGACATAAGATAGTTTCATGACTACTCTGGCCCGCAACTGATCATAGAACTTCGGGTACACCAGAACTACAACCCATTGCCTCTGCGACTTCAATGTCGGCCAAGGCATTTGAGCCATCAAACTAAGCGTAACACATACATCAACAACCCAATCTGGCACTCACAATTCTACCAAACGGGACATAAATCAGCCTACAATATCCATTAAAAAAAAAACAAGTGCACACAAAAAAACAGTTGTTAACTTCCGATTATGAACAGCCCGGCTTTCTCCATATTCTGGAATATCGGAGTCAACAAAGTCAATTAATGATACTGTCAATGTGACAAAAATTATTAACAACCATCCTTTCACATACCACATATCAATATCATATTATTCCATATCTCAATCGACACACCTCAAACGGTATGTACCCAAATGGGACAGGATGATGCTATAAATCAATCAACGAAATTATCCACAGGGAATTTATAAAATAATAAAGAATTACTGTTTTCTTCAACGGCATATAATGAATGCCAAACGATTCAACAACAACAACACCGGAGAGCGGAAGCGCTCGCCGCTGCTGAATAAGAGACAATATTGGGTCAACCCCGATATGATATCATAATCCAATAATAAAATGAATGACCACTGTCACTGCCCTGAACTCAAAACAGCGCAGTTATCACCAAAACCGATAGCGATCGAAAACAAATGACCGGCGAGCCATATATAGTAACGAAGACCCAGACATACTAACAAAAGCGGAGCGACAGGACGGCGCCCCCCTGCTGGACTGTACGTGACTAGGCATACGCCTAATCAATTTCAACTTGCAACCAAATCACTGCACTAACTTAAGAATAACACAACAAATTTAAAAACTACCTATTCCAACTTCCAATCATAATCACAAAAAGAAAACATAATGCATTAAATATATCAATGTATAACACCGCAAATATTCATCAATTCAAACCACCAATGTTATATAATTCACCAACTTCACACAAACAACCATATACCATTTTCTTTCCAACTACAATAACCACCTTCACACTCCCTCTTCCCCCTACCCGAGGTCAAAGCACACCACCATCCCCCCTCTCATTATCGCTTCGGCGCAACAACCATCCTTCATATGAAAAGAGGGGCATACGAAATAATTTTCTTCTCCAATCAAAAGAAAAATAAGAATAAACAAAAACCTATTATAATCCTCATCAATTTTCATATATACGAACTCATGGTTTGACACGATAATTATCAGAATTTAAAACAACACATTTAAAAAAAAATTCATTTTCAACAAACGACGGAAACAATGCAATGAAAACAACAACCGCCGCACATACCGACATTCGGCGCACGCGCCCGCGCATGACGATAACCTCTCGCCCGAAACAGTAGCGCGCGTCAAGCATATGACACCTCCCTCTCACTCCTTCCCCCTTGTCTACAAGCCGGCGCGATTTACGGCCCCGTAGATCCTCTGTTTTTCATACTAAACTGAATCGCGCTTCTCACATTTCGCCTATGTACAAACGACGCGTTTCGATCCAGAATCATCTACCTCCAACTCCCTTCTTCAATGAACAACCTGCCCTACACTTCTCACCTGGAGTTACGATGACCAACGAAGACAATACAGGACAAACACCCGCCAGAGCAGCTCCAGACCGGGGAAACCCTCGCTCCCTTGAAGGCGTGGACACTGGAGGCAGACACCGACACACCGATAACTTTTCTTGGAATCCGGAGCTGTCACAAGGACTCACCGATGGTTTCCTGGCAGCCCACTAAACAAAGTGGCAAAACTGCCTCACCAAACGCTGGATCAGAAGACCTCCGTCTCGAGCCAGGAGTCGCAAACAACTGAATCAGACAGTCAAAAACAGACGACACTTAGAGTTGACAGACACCATGAAACTGACAAGGCCACACCCTGACTTCGACCAATCATCAATAGGTTGCCCAGGGAACGGCACGACAAAACTCCAGATAGGGGCATAGATAGAGACAGTCGTATGCAGACTCGAAACACCGACTTGCCAGAGGACCAATCAGCAATAAGTCACCTAGGGTGACGAGACCACACTTCCCAATGTGGGAACAACTGTGTATCGGCACAGACTCTAGATTATAAATCCCTCCAATCATCAATCGATAACCACCAACAGCTTGTACACAAGACCAAATATGGACACAACCATATACAAGCACCAATCTCCAATAGTTGGTCAACCAATCACCGATAAATCACCAAGGCAACAGACCAACACCATCACAGGACTGGATATAGCCAAAGATAGGCCTAGACTCCAGATTGTAAATCCCTCTTTGGTCGATCACCTACCAACAATGACTCGACCAAAACAAAACAAAAAAATAAAACACGCATCGTAACTCCCAAATATCGACACGGGAAAAAGAAAGAACTGACTGCTGCAATAACTCCGCCTTACAATATGCGCAATCATGTCCCTTGAATGTCCTTGCGTGACAACAACAACAGAGATTGATAATCATGCTAGTCTAACCCTTTGTTGGCTGAGATTTCACACATCCTATGAAAGGTTGAGGGCAAGTGTGTGAACTCGACAAGCCAGACTCTCAGCTACAGACCAGGTTCTCTTTGTTGAAGACCTGGGACCCTATATTCCCTGGGCAAGTCCTTTAGTGAAGAGACCCCACAACCCAACAGGTCTACACAGCAGGAGCAGTCACCAGCCACAAGAGAGAGATCAACTATCTCTCCAACATTAGCTAAGTTTTGATATTCCAAGTGGACACCAACTCAACTCAATCAGAACGTTCCCTCACTTAATGATGAAACAGTAAGAACCAAAACTCAGCTTACACGAACTGATTTCTCTATTGTGAAATAACCTTCAATGTTTACACTTGTGTAAACAAGTAAAGTTGATGTGTGAAAGAGCACTTAACTTGTGTCAGTTCTTTGTTGTTCAATCAGTATTGGATGTTTGAACTTCTCTCTAATTATGTCTCTCGGAGCTACGAGTACTTTTAAGATACAAGCCTAAGGAAATTTATCCTTGAGGCACTATTGAGTATTTTAACACTCCCGAGCAAAACAATAAAAATTTCTTATGACGACTAGTACCGGAACGTTGCTCCTTCCATCACTAGTAAGAGAGAGGGTGGAGGTGAAATTTTAACATAATTCGCATAGACAAAATATTCCAAGTCCTTCCCCTAGGGGACACACCGACCCACCCCCAACTCTCGTCACAGACCCTCTCCCCCTCATACCTTCCTCCCCCTCCCCCACTGCTCCCCAGACGCTCATTGGGACAATAAGATAATCAATACCAGCATCTCTTCCTTCCAGACGACGCTGAATATCTGGATAGCGGCTACCTGGGTTCGGAGGCATCGGGCCTGCTGTCCTACAATGTGTGGCGGATCAATGACACCATCAGCGGGCAATACTCCATCCTGACCATGAGCAAGCAGGGCTGTGTGCCCATTGTCGAGAGCATCACTCAACTTCGGGCACCCCGTGAGTGTGTGTGTGTGTGTGTGTGTGTGTGTGTGTGTGAGTGTGTGTGTGTGTGTGAGTGTGTGTGTGTGTGTGGTGTGTGAGTGTGTGTGTATGTGTGTGTGAGTGTGTGTGTATGTGTGTGTGTGTGTGTGTGTGTGTGTATGTGTGTATGTGTGTGTGTGTGTGTGTGTTTGAGTGTGTGTGTGTGTGTGTGTGTGGTGTGTGTGTGTGTGTGTGTGTGTGTGTGAAGGATAGAATGTAAACATTGCCCGATGCTGACATTAGACACTGGAATAGACTAATATTAACACACTTGAAACGTTAGTGATAATGCGCCGCCAAAGAAACGTAGACAAATGAATCACAAGACAAAACACGACGCATTTCGACCTCTGAGGTCTTCTTCAGGCACGATACAAAACACTCAGGACAAGGAAAACGACCGGCCAATCATAAGCATGCTGACTGTCTGTTGCAACAGGCCTGAACCAGCTCTTCATGTTCGCTGCATTCCAGCCCAAGCTGACACAGCCATGGCGCTTCAGGCTGCCCAAGTGCTGCTTCCAAAGTGCATCACCAGCACCACCCCCACTGTGAAGTCTTCTCAGCGCCTTCACCATCTTGCCAGAGACGTCGTCTGACTGCCCGTCATCGTAGTCTGCAGCTCGCTCCAACGTCGATAGACTCCGTATTGCTTCTGCTTGAACCATATCTATCAGCGCTGCTTTTATTTTGTCGTTACTGTTATGTTGTTGTTGTTGTTGTTGTTGTTGTTTGATTTTGACAAGAAGGATGCAGAGGAATCTGTCGCTGAGGTGAATTACCATCTTTCCGCTGACTCTGTGAAAATTCGATTCAGAGTGTAACACTTCCAGTGACTAATTAATCCAACAGTGTTTTTTGTTTTGTTTTTGTGGTTATTTCTTGTGTTGCTTACGTATCTTTAATTTAGAGCGTCTGATTTTGTATGATTTATTTTTAAGACCAGCAGTCTTCGGTATCAAAGTCCCGAAATACTTTGTTTCTGTGCTGCCCGGTTTTGTTTTTCTTTTTTGTTGTTTATTAAACATTTTCCCTGAATCTGGAGATTTTATGGTCCAATGAAGTTTATTTTAGCAAGTCTCTCAGTCTCTCTCTCTATTTATGATATTTATATTTGCCAAGTCATTACTATAATGACTGAAGAATTGTTAGCCTGCACTTGTTTTCCCCCACTACTTAATTGTTCAGCATTATATTGTTTGGTCAATCAGTGGGAGATTGCATCTCTTAGGAGATCCAAGTAAAGGTTGTCCTGCACAATTCTTAGCCACTGACAATGCTTGAGTTATTTAACAGCAGAGCTGACCACTCAGACTGTTCAGTATCCGTATCTTTTGATCTCCCTTGCATCCTTGAATGGATCCTCAAGCATAGGCTCAAAGATTGTCCCCTACGTTTTATACTGTTTTACATAATGCTTTTAGTTTTTCAGCAACTTTTTTCCTCTCCACACTTTCGTTTTATTCCATTTACTATCCTTCGCTGGCTGCTGTGGGGGTGCTGTTGGATTCTTTTTTTAACCCTTGGTGGTGAGAACACCACAGAATTATGGACTGTGGTGTGTCTCTATTTGACACCAAGAGCACAAACACGATCAGCCGTGTCTCTCTGATGAGTCCGATCCAGCGGACGAAAGGCCTAGGAGCAGGCAATACAAATAGGTCTGCCTTCGAAAGGGATTGCGATGGTTCCCTCAGGCAGCTAGTGAAGGGTTTCTCATATTTATAATTATATTTTCTCATTTTTTTTTTTTTTTGTCTCTAAAAGTTCAAATCTTTGCCAAGTCATTACTATAATGACTGAAGAATTGTTAGCCTGCACTTGTTTTCCCCCACTACTTAATTGTTCAGCATTATTTATATATATATATATACATAGAGAGAGAGTTCTAATTTTTACACATCGTTTTACATATCCTGAGGCAAGGAACAGTACTCCGTAAATAACAAACAAGTAATGTAATTCTTGTTTCCACGACGGAATAATTACAAGCCCTGAGTTATGGGCATGTAATTTCTTAATCGTTGGAGCAAGAATAACCCTACCTGTTCGTAATTTTTTCAGCTGGCTTTTGAAACAAAATCTTTCTCTTTATTTTTTACTCCTGCATTATTTTAACAATTCTTCTGCCACTACTATTGCCGGAGTTTTGATTTTCGCTTTGTTTTATTTTCTTGTTCAGCTGGCTTTATTTTTTAAATCTTCCTCTCCATTTTTACCCCTACATTATTTTGTGCAAGTTTTTTTGCTACAATTGATAGAGGTTTTATTTGTACGCATTGTTTTATATCCTTGTTCAGATTTCTCTTATCTGTGTTTTATGGTTTTCATTCATACTCCTCATTTATCTAGATATTATTAAGCGGCACAAGTGTGTGAATTTTTTTGGGTGGGGGGAGGTGGGGGTGTGTGTGGGTGTTAGGTAGTGAGGAGGAAGATTCTCCAGACCCTGTATTTCCTCTTTGAAGATTTCCAGTCCCCCCACCTCCTCCACGTGTGTGTGTGTGTTGTCCAATGGTCTTTGTTATGCCTTTCAGCGTTTTCTTAAATAACGCTTAATTTTTTTTTGTTTTTCTCATGTCAAATGTGCCATTCGTGTACAGTTCGGCCATTCTCGATCCACACAGTTTGCCTCGTGAAAGAACCATTTTTTGACTGAAAGAAGCTTTTTGAATGAAGTGTTGAGTTTCCTCCCTTCAACAGACTATCTTGTATCATGGAGGTTGATATGTATGTATACAGCCAATAACTTCATACACCAGTGTCCAACTACTTGTTAAAAAACAAAATCCTTATGAAGGCACTTCTGATTTTGTGCGTTGTTTGTTTTCATATCAAAGAATCTGAATTTTTTCTGGTTTGTTCATCATTTATTCTCAGTGATATGTGGGAGGAATTATATTATCTGAATAACATGTGGCAGATGCTTTTTTTTGCGAAGATTTACACTGAAGATGGAAACTTTCTAATAAGACGAAAACTATTTCTATAATCTTGCTGGTCTTGACGAACCTTATTTATTTATTTCATTTGTATAATACTTGTTTTTACTGAGCAGAGAGTCAAATCATTTTTGAACTTTTGATCATGTATCGTTTATTCGACTCCCATCTCTCTTTCCCCTCCTCCCTCTCCATTGTCCATGTCAAGAGGAGTGTGGCAGTTGCAATCAAATCACATGTAGCACACGCTACAAAACAAAAGAACGTGAGTTCAGACAGACATACAGGACAAACTTATCTGATAATTGCACGCGTATTTCAAAACGGTGTAAAGTAAGACCTACACAGAATTATATAGGAAGAACGTCAGAAATGCCAAGGCAAAGACAGTAAATTGAGCGCACACAGACACCCACAAAAGTACGCGTCCACGCATGCTCCTACACTCGCGTACGCATACGTACTCACGCTCTCAACACGCACGCAAACAAATCAGTGTGACTTGACAAGAAATTGCTGTAATACTTCCCAACAATGATATGCGTACTGATTTTTTTTCCTTCGTTGAGTCCATTCCTGACATATTCTGCAGTTAGCAGTTTCAATATATTCGCTGACACAGTGTGAAAAAACTGTTGGCCAATAAATTCTATTATTCACATTTCAATAGTCATTGGTGTGTGTGTGTGTGTGTGTGTGTGTGTGTGTGTGTGTGTGTGTGTGTGTGTGTGTGTGTGTGTGTGTGTGTACGGAATCGACTTTGTTACAATTACATCTCTGATATGGCATCTTATGGTCGGCTGGGCTATTAATAATATCATAATGGCATTGAATAGTGTGCGTGAGCGCGCGCGCGTGTGTGTGTGTGTTGATCAAGGACATCAACAGGAACAGCAAAGAAGAGAGAGCAAAAGCAGGAACAGTTGCCAAACACTATTTCCAACAGATATATCCTGCAAACTGCTTTAAGAGCTGTCTTTTTGTTCCTACTTGTTCTTTTTTTTTAAAGTTGTGCCTATGATTTATTTACCCAGTTCAGAAAACAATTTCCCCTGTTTGAAGCTTAACACATAACTTCATTTGAGAAGAAAATGTAAGAGTAATATGCGTGGCCCCCCACCTCTTACTTCCCCATCCCCCCCCCTCCCCCCACTCGTCACACCCCAACTTCTACTTTCTAACAAGGGGTAGATGGCAGGTTTCTTCGAAGAAAACATTATGCATATGAAAGTAAGAGTCAGTCAGTCATGATGTACCTACAGAAATGCAAGTACTGATGGACTTGTGCTAGTTGGCTCTCTCTCTCTCTCTCTCCCTCCCTCTCTCTCTCTCTCTCTCTCTCTCTCTCTCTCTCTCTCTCTCTCTCTCTCTCTCTGTGTGTGTGTGTGTGTGTGTGTGTGTGTGTGTTCAACAAATGTTCAACTGTAAAGTAACAATGTTGTCGTTGCTCTAACTAATCATTGTTCTTTCCAAATTGCCATTGTATTGTAATCGCTTCAGAAGGACCAGTTATTCGTACTGACTAAACTTCCATTTTCATATCCGCTTCTCTGTTTAACAATTGAGCGCATGACTCAGTTTCACGTTTTCATTGTATCTCTGGCCTCAGGAGACTGGGGCGGACGTGAGGGGAGACAGCTGAGAGGGGGATGTTTCAACCAAGGTACACATAACAGCATACAACTTGGAGGGATGTTTCAACCAAGGTACACATAACAGCATACAACTTGGAGGGATGTTTCAACCAAGGTACACATAACAGCATACAACTTGGAGGGATGCTTCAACACATAACAGCATACAACTTGGAGGGATGCTTCAACCAAGGTACACATAACAGCATACAACTCGGAGGGATGTTTCAACCAAGGTACACATAACAGCACACAACTTGGAGGGATGCTTCAACCAAGATACACATAGCAGCATACAACTCGGAGGGATGCTTCAACCAAGGTACACATAACAGCATACAACTCGGAGGGATGCTTCAACCAAGGTACACATAACAGCACACAACTTGGAGGGATGCTTCAACACATGACAGCATACAACTCGGAGGGATGCTTCAACCAAGGTACACATGACAGCATACAACTTGGAGGGATGCTTCAACACATAACAGCATACAACTCGGAGGGATGCTTCAACCAAGGTACACATAGCAGCATACAACTTGGAGGGATGCTTCAACCAAGGTACACATAGCAGCATACAACTTGGAGGGATGCTTCAACCAAGGTGCACATGACAGCATACAACTTGGAGGGATGCTTCAACCAAGATACACATAACAGCATACAACTTGGAGGGATGCTTCAACCAAGGTACACATAACAGCATACAACTTGGAGGGATGCTTCAACCAAGATACACATAACAGCATACAACTTGGAGGGATGCTTCAACCAAGGTACACATAGCAGCATACAACTTGGAGGGATGCTTCAACACATAACAGCATACAACTTGGAGGGATGCTTCAACCAAGGTACACATAACAGCATACAACTTGGAGGGATGCTTCAACACATAACAGCATACAACTTGGAGGGATGTTTCAACCAAGGTACACATAGCAGCATACAACTTGGAGGGATGCTTCAACCAAGATACACATAACAGCATACAACTTGGAGGGATGCTTCAACCAAGGTACACATAGCAGCATACAACTTGGAGGGATGCTTCAACACATAACAGCATACAACTTGGAGGGATGCTTCAACCAAGGTACACATAGCAGCATACAACTTGGAGGGATGCTTCAACCAAGGTACACATAACAGCATACAACTTGGAGGGATGCTTCAACCAAGGTACACATAGCAGCATACAACTTGGAGGGATGCTTCAACCAAGGTACACATAGCAGCATACAACTTGGAGGGATGCTTCAACACATAACAGCATACAACTTGGAGGGATGCTTCAACCAAGGTACACATAGCAGCATACAACTTGGAGGGATGCTTCAACCAAGGTACACATAACAGCATACAACTTGGAGGGATGCTTCAACCAAGGTACACATAGCAGCATACAACTTGGAGGGATGCTTCAACCAAGGTACACATAACAGCATACAACTTGGAGGGATGCTTCAACCAAGGTACACATAGCAGCATACAACTTGGAGGGATGCTTCAACACATAACAGCATACAACTTGGAGGGATGCTTCAACCAAGGTACACATAGCAGCATACAACTTGGAGGGATGCTTCAACCAAGGTACACATAACAGCATACAACTTGGAGGGATGCTTCAACCAAGGTACACATAGCAGCATACAACTTGGAGGGATGCTTCAACCAAGGTACACATAACAGCATACAACTTGGAGGGATGCTTCAACCAAGGTACACATAGCAGCATACAACTTGGAGGGATGCTTCAACCAAGGTACACGTAACAGCATACAACTTGGAGGGATGCTTCAACCAAGATACACATGACAGCATACAACTTGGAGGGACGCTTCAACCAAGGTACACATAACAGCATACAACTTGGAGGGATGCTTCAACCAGGTACACATAACAGCATACAACTTGGAGGGATGCTTCAACCAAGGTACACATAAAGCATACAACTTGGAGGGATGCTTCAACCAAGGTACACATAGCAGCATACAACTTGGAGGGATGTTTCAACCAAGGTACACATAACAGCATACAACTTGGAGGGATGCTTCAACCAAGGTACACATAGCAGCATACAACTTGGAGGGATGCTTCAACCAAGGTACACATAACAGCATACAACTTGGAGGGATGCTTCAACACATAACAGCATACAACTTGGAGGGATGTTTCAACCAAGGTACACATAACAGCATACAACTTGGAGGGATGCTTCAACCAAGGTACACATAGCAGCATACAACTTGGAGGGATGTTTCAACACATAACAGCATACAACTTGGAGGGATGCTTCAACCAAGGTACACATAACAGCATACAACTCGGAGGGATGTTTCAACCAAGGTACACATAACAGCATACAACTCGGAGGGATGTTTCAACCAAGGTACACATAACAGCATACAACTCGGAGGGATGCTTCAACACATAACAGCATACAACTTGGAGGGATGCTTCAACACATAACAGCATACAACTTGGAGGGATGCTTCAACACATAACAGCATACAACTTGGAGGGATGCTTCAACCAAGGTACACATAACAGCATACAACTCGGAGGGATGCTTCAACCAAGGTACACATAACAGCATACAACTCGGAGGGATGCTTCAACCAAGGTACACATAGCAGCATACAACTTGGAGGGATGCTTCAACACATAACAGCATACAACTTGGAGGGATGCTTCAACCAAGGTACACATAGCAGCATACAACTTGGAGGGATGCTTCAACACATAACAGCATACAACTTGGAGGGATGCTTCAACACATAACAGCATACAACTTGGAGGGATGCTTCAACACATAACAGCATACAACTTGGAGGGATGCTTCAACCAAGGTACACATAACGGACCTTGACTTCCGCTCACCCACGCGGTCGGACGTGTCTCGCGGGTGCTCCGCCGTTCGACACTTATCCAAGTCTAAACTGTGCCTTCCACGTTCTGTACCTCAGTGATTTTGTGATTTATGTGGAAAAAGGAGACTTGTTGGTGTGATAAACAGTTGACTTGTTTTTTCATCTGGTAAATGAAGCACCTGTGTGATATGTAGATTTCAACTCCTGTGTGGCACAATGGACTGACGAGTGTTGTTAGTGGTGAGGTGAGCAAGGCGCTGTAGTGCTCTTCTTTCTATTTTGTTTTCAGTTTGAACAGTTGAATTTACAAGGCCACCAATTTCTTTTTAAGTTTCAAATGTGCAATGGCAGAAAGATTTGTCGAAAAAGACTTCTACTATTTCTAGGTATTTTGGGGGCAAGGGAGGTGAAAAACGGAAACCATCTTCGACGTCTAGTGACGTTAGTATTACCAGCCCGAGTCAAGACAGCAAAACAATGAGTAAGAAACAGAGACAGGAATTAGACAGCAGTGTGGAAGACATGACAATTCAAGAGTCGCTGTGTGAGATCAAAGCGGCATTAACCAAACTGTCCACGAAAGAAGACGTTCTGCAGCTACAAATTATGTGCTTTTGGATATAATCGTGTTTCTGTTGTGATTGTTGGTATTTCATGCCATGATAGTGCTTACTCACAACTGATCATAAGTGGACTGAACATATTCAGTCTTCCTTTTACTTTTTCTTTCTTTTTTTTTTTTTAAACCTCTTTTCCCCGTAAGGTTCGTATACTTTCACTACCTTCGAAGGGTTGTTGAATGACAGATATCATGTGTCGCTAGCATCTATACTTAACCGAAAATGTAACCGGTAATTATACACACATGCTAGCGCTCGCGGGCATACGCGCACATTTCTCCAATATAACAGATGATAATTCCGACAGCATATTTCCATTCTACACCCTCTGCTTCATCCTCGTCTTTGCCGCCCCCCCCCCCCCCCTGCCCGGCTTCCGCCACACCAACCTCCTCTCTTCGCCCCCCCCCCGTCCGCGGTCTGTATACAGCTCCTCTGCCGTGCCCATTTAACTATGTACTTACTGGGTTAAATGGATAGAGGACAACAATCCCCCCCCCCCCCCCCCACACACACACACGCACACACTCCCTTGGTTTGGTTGGTTGGTTGGTTGTTTTAGTGCGAGAGAGAGATAGAGCCGTATTATTGATGGGTACAGTGGATTGGTGAGAGTGATTGGAGGATGTTGGGTGAAGCTGACTTAGGAGGTGCACAGATGATTGATAATGTGGAAAGTTGATGTGCACAGATGATTGATAATGTGGATAGTTGATGTGCACAGATGATTGATAATGTGGAAAGTTCATGTGGACAGATGAATGATATGTGGATAGTTGGTGTGCACAGATGATTGATAATTTGGAAAGTTGATGTGCACAGATGATTGATAATGTGATAGTTGATTGCACAGATGATTGATAATGTGGAAAGTGGATGTGCACAGATGATTGATAATGTGGATAGTTAATGTGGACAGATGTGATATTGATAGTTGTGTGGACAGATGATTGACATGTGGATAGTTGGTGTGGAAGATGATTGATATGTGGATAGTTGGTGTGGACAGATGATTGATATGTGGATAGTTAGTGTGGACAGATGTTTGATAATGTGGAAAGTTGATGTGCACAGATGATTATTATGTGGAAAGTTGATGTGGACAGATGATTGATATTGTGGATAGTTGGTGTGGACAGATGATTGATAATGTGGAAAGCTGATGTGAAGAGATGTTTGATAACATGGAAGGTTGATGTGGACAGATGATTGATGATGTGGAAAGTTGATGTGGACAGATGATTGATATTGCGGATAAATGATGTGAGCAGATGATTGATAGTGTGGAAAGTTGATGTGGACAGATGATTCATAAGGTGAATAGTTGATGTGGGAGGAGGATTGATAATGTAGAAAGTTGGTGTGGACAGATGATTGATAATGTGGAAAGTTGATGTGGACAGATGTTTGATAATGTGGAAAATTGATGTGGACAGATGATTGATGACGTGGAAAGTTGATGTGGATGGACAGATGATTGATATTGCGGATAAACGATGTGGGCATATGACTGATAATGTGGATAGTCGGTGTGGACAGATGATTGATAGTATGAATATTTCATGTGAACAGATTATTGATAACGTGGATAGTTGATGTAGACAGATGATTGATAATGTGAATAGTCGAAGTGGAAGATGATTGATAATGTGGATAATTGAAAGTATTTCACCATGCTGACTGGCGAAGGAAACAGGACATATTTAATGTTGACGCTGATGAAGGCCTCTTTATATTGGGTATATACCAGTACAGATCCCACGAAGGATAAAATGGTTGGTCAGAAAATAATGTAATATATATCTCTCTCTCTCTTCTCCCCCCCCCCCACACACCACACACACACCACACACACACACACACACCCACACCACACACACACAACACAGCGCGCACGCACACACTGTCTTTCTTTCTCTGTCGGTCTGTCCTCGCTTCCTACACACACACACACACACACACACACACACACACACACACACACACACACACACACACACACACACACACACACACACAAAACACACACACAGACAGCACTACAACAAAAACACAAACACACACACACACACACACACCACACACACACACACACACACACACACACACAGAGAGAAGAGAGAGAGAGAGAAGAGAAGAGAGGCATGCACTCACACACAAACATACGTACATTCACACATACATACGGACCCACACACTGAGCATGCGAGAGCACATACAGACACACATACACAAACACATACGCATGCAGGCGCATACACACACACACACACACACCACACACACACACACACACACACACACACACACACACACACACACACACACACACGGCATGCACTCACACACAAACATACGTACATTCACACATACATACGGACCCACACACTGAGCATGCGAGAGCACATACAGGACACACTATACACAAACACATACGCGTGCAGGCGCATACACACACACACACACACACACACACACACACACACACACACACACACACACACACACACACACACACACACACAGGCATGCACTCGCACACAAACATACGTACATTCACACATACATACGGACCCACACACTGAGCATGCGAGAGCACATACGGACACACATACACAAACACATACGTGTGCAGGCGTACACACACACACACACACACACACACACACACACACACACACAACACACACACACACCCACACACACACAAGGCATGCACTCACACACAAACATACGTACATTCACACATACATACGGACCCACACACTGAGCATGCGAGAGCACATACAGGCACACATACACAAACACATACGCGTGCAGGCGCATACACACACACACACACACACACACACACACACACCACACACACAACACACACACACACACACACACACACAGGCATGCACTCACACACAAACATACGTACATTCACACATACATACGGACCCCACACTGAGCATGCGAAAGCACATACAGGCACACATACACAAACACATACGCGTGCAGGCGCATACACACACACACACACACACACACACACACACACACACACACACACACACACACACACACACACACACACAAGCATGCACTCACACACAAACATACGTACATTCACACATACATACGGACCCACACACTGAGCATGCGAAAGCACATACAGACACACATACACAAACACATACGTGTGCAGGGCACACACACACACACACACACACACACACACACACACACACACACACACACACACACACACACACACACACACACACACCACACACACACAAATACCTTATGTACCACACACCACACATCACAACGCACACAGAACACACACACGTACGCACGTATGCACGCACACCACACTTTGCATATTTAGAAAAAGAAAACAACAACAACAACAGGGAAAAGAACAGACTACCATTCTCCGCACTCGGCTTCATCCTCTTCCTCTCTCCTCGGTCTCCTCCACGCCAATCCACGGCTCCTTTCCCCCTTTTTTCTTCTGGTAGTCCACACGCTTCCTCTGTCGTGCCCATTGTATGCGACCATTTGTCGTGCTCTATTTACAGGAGCCAACGACCCCCGCTATCTTTATAATGTTGCTGAATACTAATTGCTGATGAAAATGGCTGATGATACAGAGAAATGTTCATTGGAGATGTGGATGAAGGAATTGAAAGATTGACATGATATCAGTGTTGCTAGAGGCAATTCAGGTACTTATCGGAATATATCAACAGGCGATACTGATGGTCGATTTATATACATATACTATCTATGGAAAATCTTGATGGGTGAGACAGACAGCTCTTTTTCCGAGGTGTCAGTGGGTGACCTTGCTGGGAGATATCATGGATGACAGGAGGCACTGAAGGATGAGTTTGATGAGAAATGTAGGAAGATTGATGCTGATGAGGTGGGGCCGATGCATGTAGCTGATGGATGGAACTGGTGAACGAGGTTGATTAACGACGTGGCGAACAATGTGATGGAAGAGGTTAGATAGACGGACGGTGTGGAAGATGGTTTTGATAAGGTGACATTGACTAGAGAGGCTGAAATGTGATTATTGATTGATGAGGGTGATAGGTAATATTGCTAGCGGGTGGTGAAGGAAATTCACAGGGCAGGCTGATTCAGACTTCGCTGACTTGTGTTCTTGACAGACGAATAGTGACAGTTGTGGCTGATCAGTCAGGCTAATAAGGGGCAGTGTAGTGCCTCGTCGAGAGACGAAAATTGACGGACGATGATTGATTGTCACATATACCAGCATGTGTTCTGTTAAAAAAAGAGGGTCACAACTAATGCACACACGCACGACAACACACACACACACACACACACACACACACACACACACACACACACACACACACACACACACGATCGCACGCACGCAACACACACACACACACACACACACACACCCCCACACACACACACACGATCGCACGCACGCACTCACACACACACACACACACACACACACACACACACGCACGCACGCACGCACGCACGCACGCACACACGCACGCACACACACACACACGCACGCACGCACACACACACACACACACACACACACACACACACACACACACGCAAGCACGCACACGTACCCACTCACTCACTCACGCACGCACGCGCAGTAGACGCAAGCGCACGGAGTCACGTACGCGCGCGCGCGTGTACACACACACACACACATACACACACACACCACCACACACACACACACACACACACACACACACACAAATACTTCTACCCCCCCCCCCCCACACCTTTTCCCCGGCCTATCCCTCTCTCTTTACAGATAATAAGATAACTATACTGTAGAGGACATTATGATTTTTTTTATTGCCAACAGATGGATGATGCCTTGTCATTGTATGAACATGTATTTATGAATGTATGAATGTCTTTGTGTTATGTTATATGACATGCATTCAGTACATATTCAGTTTTGAAAGGCGAAGTTGATGGGTGACGTTAATATGCACTGTGAAAGATGATGTGGATGGGGGAAGTTGATCGCCTACAGAAGTGATTTTGTTTGTATTTCTGATTATTCTTTAAAACTGTTATGGGTTATAGTGATTTCTGAAATTTCTGTTTGTCTTATTCTGTTGTGGCAGGAGGCGAATATATAGTTTGACGAGCCACGTCTATAAACTATGTAGAGTGAAAATAAGAGTTAATAATGATGGAGATTTTTTTATGGGTGGACATTGGAAATGAAGTTAATGTTTAATTTTCATAACCCTTGAATTCTTCGGAAACATGGGTAGCCTTACCAACCGATGAGTTCATTTTTGACCCCATTTTGTTTTCCTCTCTTGTGCTTCTCGGTTTCCCCGCCCCTTCTTGCGTGCCCCCCCCCCCCCCCCCCCCCCCAACCCTCTTCGATTCGATCGCCGATCCATCGGCCAAGTTTGCATCGGTTTTCTTTCAGCATTCTTCATTTTAAAAAAAGAAAGGAAAAAGAAGGGGGGAGGGAGAGAGGAAAGAACACGCGCGGTGCATGATCCTCCCTACCTCTTCCCAATCCCTTGCATCGCATTCCGTGCGTGACAAAGCAGGAGTTGCGTCGGACATTTTAAAGCAGTGTCAGCTGAGCAGTATTTACATTACATTGAACTCCATGGAAACGCGCGCCCGGGTGAGCGCTATTCCACGCCCCATCCACATCCAACCGCCCATGTCTGTTTCGCGCGAGAAAAACGTATGCCATGCGTTACTGGATTCCAAAATCAGCTGAACAACAGATTTAAAGTCGAGTGACACAAAGCCAGGGTTAATGATAATCAGACAAACTTTGAAGCCTCATGGAACAACTTTACACCAATGTTTCTTCAATCAGATACATGATAGGCGCCTACCTGTACTATGCTGCTCGTT
>CM065714.1:125265351-125277851 GCA_033310375.1 Conus canariensis | reverse complement strand
GAACATTCGTAAAGACATACGACATCTCTACTAGAAAATATTCAGGACATGAGGTACACCATTGCACGAGCCAGTCTTCATGGAAATCAGTAAATGTATTAGGAGGAAACAAACCTACAGAAGCTTAATGAACTCAAGGAACAAGGACACAGGCTACACGTACAGTCGCGGTCTTGTGGCATAGATGAAGCAGGGATAGGGATATTTTCTATAGATTGTAAATAACAGACAGACAGACCGACAGACAGGCAGATAGACAGAGACAGACAGACAGATAGATAGATAGATTTGATACATACATACATGCATGCATACATACATACACACATACATATATGCATGCTTACATACATACACACATACATACACACGTACATGCATACATACATACAGACAGACAGACAGACAAACATAAATACACAGATGCTTAGATAGATAAATTGATACAGAGATAGATAGACACATACATGCATACATACATGCATATATACATACATACATACACCTACATACTTACATACATACATACATGCATGGATTTTCCCCCTCTCTTCCACATAAAGCAGGTGACTTTTCAAACGGAATCATGACGCAAGAAGCAAGATCTTGCCATGTGCGTGACATGCACAACAGACAAAGAGAATATGTGTGTAGAAGGAAGGAAAGAGGCGGGAAGCGGCAAAGGAAATGGTGAGGGGGTGGAGGGTTGCAGGTGCCGCTAGATGAGTAGAATGATAAATGCTCAAAGATCACAGAGAGAGAGAGAGAGAGAGAGAGAGAGAGAGAGAGAGAGAGAGAGAGAGAGTACAATGACAGAAGGGGGGATAAATCAAACCATTGGGAAGGCAAGATCAACGGCGTAAGCAGTGAGCTAGGACACTCGTAAAGACATACGATATCTTCAGGACACCAGCAGGCGTACCTTTGCGGACGCCAGGAAATATAGTAGGAAGAAACAATACCACAGAAACTAAATAAAACAAAGAAAAGGACAAAGCTGCACGTACAATTGCGGTCTTATAACATAGAAGATGCAGGGGTATGAACATTTTCAACAGATGGTAAATAAAAACATTTCAAAACGACGCTACCATTACAAAGTGCACATAGACCGAGCTGTATGGACGATAAATTGGTGGCAATCAGGTTGGATATACACGGCAGGAAAAAAAAAAAAAACACCTAAGATTACGATATTCGGTCGATCTGGAAGGCGTAGTCAATATTCGACAGGAGTTAAAAAAAAAAGTTATCAAAATAAACAAAGCGGCTTTTCTACGTTACATCACCCCTCAACTTTGAAATTAGGTTGCCAGAACGAATCCGGATCTGCGGACAGAATTCAGGTCAACGTATGCTTTCGTCAGCATTCATCAGTGGGTGACCACACGACACGATAAGGATTTTGTACTCAAACACTGTATAATCCACGTAAGCGTTTTGAGGCCTACCATAAATTTGAGCAAGCATTTAATGTTAAACTGATAATTGATCAAAAGAACAACTCCCCACCAATTATTTCCCTTGTATTAGGGGATTTTCGCTGATGAAATCACGAATAGTCTTCAAAGTTATTACCTTCCCTTTAGTGATGTCACATTTCAAGCCTTCGCACTCACCCGTGACCCCATATTTGTGCCAGCTGGAACAGGCCAAATAGTCCCATTCCTTTGATTTTAATCTGTCTGCTTGGAACCACCTGGCTTGTATCTTGTTGGCCATATGAAAGAAAATGAGGAGAATCAACTTTCAGCCACAAAAAAACAAAAAAAATCTCAAAACAATCTAATTGCGCCAGTCTATAAATATTCGACGCTTTAAGCAAGGCCTTAGCGCATTAATTTTCGGTGTGCAGCCTGTACAGCACTCGGATCGGACGGTGGCGATAGGTCATGTCCTTTCTTGGATTGTCCCCCTTTCCCTGTCCTCTCAACTTCTTCAGACCTGCAGTCTGCATCAATGGATCGATGATTCAATGGAATTAATATCGATGATTCAATGGAATTAACATCGATGATTCAATGGAATTAACATCGATGAATTCAATGGATCAATCAATATCGATGATTCAATGGAATTAACATCGATGATTCAATGGAATTATATATCAGACGATTCAATGGAATTAACATCGATGATTTAATGGAATTAACATCGATGATTCAATGGAATTAATAAGCGAAGATACCCCCACTTCCCGCCCCTCCAACCCTTCCTCTCTGCTCTGCTCTGCTCTGTCTGTCTGTTTCTGTCTGTCTGTCGCTGTGTGTCTGTGTCTGTCTGTTTCTGTCTGTCTCTGTCTCTCTGTCTCTGACTGTCTGTCTGTCTGTCTATCTTTCTGTTTGTCTCTGTCTGTCTGTCTGTCTGTCTGTCTCACTCTGTCTTCTCTCTCTCTCTCTCTCTCTCCCTCTCTCTCTCTGTCCTCTCTGCCTGCCTGCCTGTTTGCCTGCCCGTTTGACTGTGTCTCTCTCTCTCTTCTCTCTCTCTCTGTCTCTCTGTCTGTCTGTCTGTCTGTCTGTCTGTCTGTCCTCTCTCTCTCTCTCTCTCTCTCTCTCTCTCTCTCTCTGTGTGTGTGTGTGTGTGTGTGTGTGTGTGTGTGTGTGTGTGTGTGTGTGTGTGTGTGAGTGTTGTGTAAGGAATTGATTTCGGTCATGGATGAGGAACTTGGTCTTAACGTATCCACCCGTGTTCGCTCATGAGAAATGAAAAGTCACAATGACCCGACCGTTCCTTCCGAGGTTGTGCCCTACTCAAAAACAGGTGGTAAGTACTTTGGTTCCACAAGTGCACCGTTGAAACGGGGCTAATCCCTAAACCAAAAAACACTCATCGCGCATGTGAACAAGCAAACAAAACAGGCAAAATACTGCATGCGCTGAAGAAGATTATCGCTGATTTCGGTTTGTTTGTGTAGACATGTAAGATGGTGAGTATTGGCTGGACCACAATTGCTTGAAATCTGAATATGACAAGGAGAAGACTGACAAAGTTTACCAGTGAGGGTTCAAATCGGAATCGTCCCGTCTCTCTCTCTCTCTCTCTCTCTCTCTCTCCTCTCTCTCTCTCTCTCTCTCTCTCTCTCTCTCCCCTTGTATTATTTGTGGCATCTACGGGCGAAACTAAATATTTTGCCGTTTATTAGCAAAAGGCATTTAAGGCTCGAAAGGCAATGTACAGTTAGCTAGTTATTGTTGTGTATCATTTAGTATGCAGTTTGACGATTACATGATAATATTGTTGAATACCTTATCAGTTCCGCGTTTGGTATTGCTCAAAAGATTTTTCATAACACCCCGTTTATCAGAGTCCATGACCTGATGAATAAAATCTCTCTGTCTCTCTGTCTCTGTCTCTGCTCTGTCTCTCTCTCTCTCTCTCTCTCTCCTTCTCCACTGAAATTTATCTTTGAAAGAAAAACAAGACATCATAATAATTACCATATTCCGTGGTGGCAGCATAATGATTTTCTTATTCATTTATAACCTGATATAGTTACATAGATTGACAGACCATAGATTAATTTTTTTTTTTTAAAAGCAAGCAAACAAACAAACAAACAAAGATCGAAGGACGAAAACACCCGGGCATACAGCCAAACTGGACCACAAACATGGAATGACGACTGAACTTGCTGTCTTGGCGACAAATGTAATATTGGGTTTCTCAGAAAGGAGGAAAACACACACACACACACACACACACACACACACACACACACACACACACACACACCACACACACACACACACACACACCACACCGCACGCACCACACACACACACACACACACACACACACACACACACACACACACACACACACACACCGTTATGGGATAATGGCAGTGAATCTAATCTGAAACTAGTAAGTCGTCTGCATAAAAGGGCCATTAAACTGATTCAGCTGAAATCCAATACCTTGACGAAGAGTGATTACAAAACTTTAAATATTCTTCCATTTAAAGACAGATTCTACTTTAACAAATGTTTGTGCATGCACAATGTAGTGAATAGATCAGCCCTGAAGAAACCCATTGAAAGCTTTGTCATCAATACTTACAGACATACAATGAACTGTCTCTTCCCAGACCTTGAAGTAATCTTTATAAATCAAGTTTTCTGTATTCTGGAGGGACCGCATGGAATAATTTGCCTTCCTCCAAAAGTCATGTCCCTCAAAACAGACATTTAAAAAAGCATTAAAAATGCATCTGATAGAAACTCTGCGCAACAATTAGTCATTTCCAGCAATACAATCCCCTTATTCTCTCTCTCTCTCTCTCTCTCTCTCTCTCTCTCTCTCTCTCTCTCTCTCTCTGCTTGTACTTGGTGTTCCAACAAAACTTTCAATATTGTTTCATATTTAATATAGAGTTATGCATTTGCATGATACAAATTGTGTGCTTTTAAAAATGGTTTTTGAGCTTGTGGTTATATGTTGTATTAGTTTATTTCTTGTTCATGAGGGCAGGATGTAAAAAAAAGCCGGAAAACTTATTCTTTAACCCTCAATAAAGATAATTTTAAATTGACTTGACTTGACTTCACACACACACACACACACACACACACACACACACACACACACACACACACACACACACACAGCACGTACGAAGATCCAAAACGACGGGATGCTTTTCTAGAAAACTAAAGTACCCCCAAGTGGAGGAAATATCAAGCAGAAATGAGGTATCTGGGTCGACGGACGATGGTCAGAAATACGGTTACCGTATGCTTTCGCTTTTGGTCAGTGGGTCAGGTCAAACAGTGCCCGATGGTCAAGTTCTTTTTTTTTTTTTTTTTGCCTCCCGGCTTGAATAGTCCGCTTTCCTCTCTTATCAGATCTTGTTCAAATCTGCGGTTCGGTTCAGTGGATCGATGATGTATTGGGACTTACAGATCACGTAGATCTGGAGCAAAGTTCACCACCCCACACACACACACACACACACACACACACACACACACACGCACGCACGCACCACGCACGCACGCACGCACGCACGCACGCCACCACACACCACACACACACACACACACACACACACACCACACACACACACCACACACACATACACACCGACTTTCGTTAAAATTGGTTCAGTGGGTTCTGAGTGACCTCACTGATGGATTCACGACTCAGTCTTTAATCCGGTTCCACACTGATCCACACTAAAAGTCAGTGTTTTCGTTCCTAAGCCACATTCTAACTCTCGGCCAAGTTTGGTGGAAATCGGGTCTGTTGTTTTTCCCCGAAGTTGGAGTATGGCTGCCTTAATGGCAGGATAAAAAAAACAACGGTCATACACACAAAACTTCGCTCCCTTTGTTGGATAGACGGGATTAATCCTTGCCTGTCTATACAGGGAGTGTCCGCAGGAGTATTAGTCTGCGTACGCAGGAGAGAGAGGAAAGGTTATGTTGTCTCTGCGTAATTTTGCTGACAGCTAGAACAACATGCAATCCAACAAGGCGAACGAAATCACAACCTCTGTGGCGACAGGAGCGAGCAGGCTAGAATCAATCTGAAAATGAACTGGAAGAGACGAAGCATATCACTTGGTTTCACTTGTCGGCAGCCATGACGCACGCAGCTCTGTGGTCACAGAATTAAGGTCATCGCACGCTTGCGTCACTTGCTAACAGGTCAAGCGAATCAAACTACGTCGACAGGTCATGTGCGTTCTTAAATTGTCCCCCTTTCTCTGGCCGTTCGTGGTTCCGGGTCAGCGGCTCGGCGTTTTGCTGGACATGACGCTGTTTGACCTTGTAATAGTCTGACCCGTCTCCCCTCTTTCTGTGCTGGCCGGGAGGGGTGGGAGGGGGGGGGGATAAACGTGGGGCATTTAATCAGGGGAATTGGGTGTGTTATGTGAATGCGGGTACAGAAAATGGTACTCGGTCGTTAGTAAGAGGCCCAGGGGAGTGACATATTACGCTAGTTTGAAACCGTTGAACAATCACAGTGACGTCAGTCTTTTCGACGTCCTTTCAAGGGGTCATGACTAACCGTGTTACGGGCACTTGGGTCCGGAGATCTCTTGCACGCACGTACGTGACTGTCGGCTTGTAGCAGGTTTATCCATGTACACAACGACAGACGTCTTTATTGCACCAGAGAACAAACAAATAGAATACACGTTTCCATCCACTTCTCGGTCACCGACACACCCACCTAACCAACCTCTGATTAGAACTTTGAAAGAGGGCTTCACTGATGCGTTTTGTTTAACGTTGACACAACTCTACGTAAGTTTAGCATCCTGATTTTTTTTTTCGTAGGGAGGGGTAGGAGTGGGGGTTAGGGAATTGGGGTGGGCAGTGGGAGTTGTGAAGAAGGCCAAGAGAGCGAGGCAGACAGGGTTGTTCATGCTTACCAGTTTGTACATTTTCGTGCATTTTAAACAGAATTGACTCTTGACACTTAACTGATAAAAAAAACCCAAGGATTACACATGAGCATATTTTACTTTATGTATTGAAATATAGGAAAATGTCGATAGATTTTGTATTTGTAAAGACATCGCCAGAGTCTGATCACAGAAAATGCGTTGGATTGCTGAAACAGTAGCACTAGAAAAGTACCAAAGACGACGGATCGAATGTAGACGGCATTCCCTGACCAAAGGAATAAACTGTGTCAGATTTAGACAGAGAGGGGGTTAGTTACCGCCAAGGACATAGACAAAGTACAGGACAAAACACAATGCAGTTTGACCCCTTGGGTCTTCTTCAGGCAAAAACAAGTATCATTTAGGACAGTGAAAACGAAGAACGAGAAACCACTTATCTTCTCATATTCGGTGCAAAGATCAAAGATGTTTGCTCACACGCTGTAAGTACAGACATGCACACACGCACCGCATACTCTGGCACACATACATAGGCCCATGTCCAAACACCCATGCACATACATATACACACACGTGTACACGTACATATACACACACGTGTACACTCACCATACACACATACAATAATAATAATGGCACAGCCAATGTTAGGTCGTGCTCAAAGCCTGACCAGCGCGTTGGGCTAATACGCAGGTCAGACATCTACTAAGTCGTAGCCATGATACCCTCTTCATAAATCATCTCTTCTTAGTCATTGATTTATTTCTCCATCAGCTTTACATCGTCCACAGTGTGATCTTGAAACTTAGCAGATGTGGTGCAGTGCTTACGGACAGTCCGCACGCAGGGACACGTCATTGATGAAACTGAAACTGAACAACTAACTAATGCTGATCGATGGACCATCAAGTTTGAAACACAAATCAAAGCAAAACAAAGAAACCAACATACACACACACGCACGCACGCACGCACGCGCGCGCGCGCGCGCACGCACGCACACACACACACACACACACACACACACACACACACACACACACACACAACACACACACACAACACACACACACACACACACACACACACACACACACACACACACACACACACGTACGTTTGCACTGGCTGACGATCACTGACAGGATCTACTGTAAATTTTGCCTAATCATCTCCTTGTCATTTCTTGTTGTGCGCACACTATCCGTTTGAATCACTTCACATCTACACATCTCCTTGTCCGCTTTCCTCCTCCGCTGACGCTTGTCTCCCGTGACTACCTGCATTGAAAATAAGAACCAACAGTGAAAAAAAGAACCAACAGCGAAAACAAGAACCAACAGTGAAAATAAGAACTAACAGTGAAAACAAGAACCAACAGTGAAACATGAACCAACAGTGAAAATAAGAACCAACAGTGAAAAAAAGAACCAACAGCGAAAACAAGAACCAACAGTGAAAATAAGAACTAACAGTGAAAACAAGAACCAACAGTGAAACATGAACCAACAGTGAAAATATGAACCAACAGTGAAAATATGAACTAACAGTGAAAACAAGAACCAACAGTGAAAATAAGAACCAAAGTTGAAAGTAAGAACCAACAGTGAAAGATCTCTCTCCAAGCCCCAACAACAATGAAAAATAACATCTCGTTTTCAGATACTAATATTCTCTCACCACTCAAGACTAGGTTACACATATCTCATCAATAGGCCCAAAGAGTAATGTCTTCAAACCTTGCATTATTGTGAGTTGGTGGTGTATGTATGGGTAAGTCTAGGATTGTTTGGAAGATATGTTTATGCCCACTACAGACTTCATAAAGCTAGCATGAATGAATGATTGAATGTAAGTTTGTCAAAGTTTTATCTTACGGAACGCCCCGAGCAGGATTCTAAAATGAGTGCTCAACACAAGTACCTGACAGAATCATCGCGATTATTGTAATATGTAACCGTTGAATCAATAAGACGAAGTAAAAGACATTTGTAGAAAATGTATATCTGAAAACGTATACAGATACGAGGCAGTTCTGCTTGTAAGTGTCAACACCAGCTAACCCTTTAATTAACAGAAACTAAAGGGATATAAAGAGTTCCTTCAGCTCACGTACACCCCCGAGACACATCTCCCATCCCATCCCAACCGCCTCCGCCCCCATCGCCCTCCTCCAACATCACGCACCCATTCTCCTTTCCGTGATATTCGTGAAATACTTCGCTTTCATTTATCTCTGTGAACCAGTCCCCTCTCCTTTACCTCTATGAACCATTTCCCCCTCCTTCCTTTAACCTCCTTCGTGAACCATTCCCGTCTCCTTTATCTCTGTGAACCATTCCCCTCTCCTTTATCTCTGTGAACCATTCCCTCTCCCTTACCTCTGTGAACCATTCCCTCTCCTTTATCTCTGTGAACCATTCCCCTCTCCTTTATCTCTGTGAACCATTCCCCTCTCCTTTATCTCTGTGAACCATTCCCTCTCCTTTACCTCTGTGAACCATTCCCTCTCCTTTATCTCTGTGAACCATTCCCTCTCCTTTATCTCTGTGAACCATTCCCCTCTCCTTTACCTCTGTGAACCATTCCCTCTCCTTTATCTCTGTGAACCATCCCTCTCCTTTATCTCTGTGAACCAGTCCCCTCTCCTTTACCTCTGTGAACCAGTCCCCTCTCCTTTACCTCTGTGAACCAGTCCCCTCTCCTTTACCTCTGTGAACCATTCCCCTCTCCTTTACCTCTGTGAACCATTCCCTCACTTTACTCTGTGAACCATTTCCCCTCTCCTTTATCTCTGTGAACCATTCCCCTCTCCTTTATCTCTGTGAACCATTCCCTCTCCTTTACCTCTGTGAACCATTCCCCTCTCCTTTACCTCTGTGAACCATTCCCCTCTCCTTTATCTCTGTGAACCATTCCCCTCTCCTTTACCTCTGTGAACCATTCCCCTCTCCTTCACCTCTGTGAACCATTCCCCTCTCCTTTACTCTGTGAACCATTCCCCTCTCCTTTACTCTGTGAACCAGTCCCCTCTCCTTTACCTCTGTGAACCATTCCCCTCTCCTTTATCTCTGTGAACCATTGCCCTCTCCTTTATCTCTGTGAACCATTCCCTCTCCTTTATCTCTGTGAAACATTCCCCTCTCCTTTATCTCTGTGAACCATTCCCTCTCCTTTACCTCTGTGAGCCATTCCCCTCTCCTTTATCTCTGTGAACCATTCCCTCTCCTTTATCTCTGTGAACCATTCCCCTCTCCTTTTCTCTGTGAACCATTCCCTCTCCTTTACCTCTGTAAACCCATTCCCTGACACTTACTCTGTGAACATTCCCCTCTCCTTTAATTGTGAACATGTCCCTTCAATTTAACCTGTGAACCTTACCCTCATCCTTTCTTGGACTTCCCTCTCCTTTATCTCCTGTGAACAGTCCTCACTCCTTTACCTCTGGAACCAGTCCTCCCCTTTACCTCTGTGAAACAAAGTCCTCTCTTTACCTCTGTGAAACCATTCCCTCGTCTTTACCTCTGTGAAATTTCCCTCACCTTTATCTCTGTGAACCATTGTCCCTCTCCTTATCAACTGTGAACCATTCCCTCTTCCTTTATCTCTGTAAACCTTTACCTCTCTTTACCTCTTGAACCAATTCCCCTCTCTATACCTCTTGAACATTCTCCTTTCATCCTTTATCTACTGGAAACATCCCTCTCCTTTACCTCTGTGAACCATTCCTCTCACTTTACCTATGTGAACCATTCCCCTCTCTTTATTCTTGTGAACCATTCCCTCTCCTTTACTCTGTGAACCATTCCCCTCTCTTTACCTCTGTGAACCATTCCCCTCTCCTTTACTCTGTAAACCTTGGCCTCTCCTTTATCTTGTGAACCATTCCTCCTCACTTATCTTGTGAAAATTCCCCTCTCCTTTATCTCTGTGAACATTCCTCTCCTTTACCTCTGTGAGCCATCCCCTCTCCTTTTCTCTGTGAACCATATCCCTCTCCTTACCTCTGTGAACCATTCCCTCTCTTTTACCTCTGTGAACCATTGCCCTCTCCTTTACCTCTGCGAACTATGGAGTCAGCAGGACACTTACACTATCGATTGCAGCATCACTTCAGGAGTGAACTGTCTTACAATTTGGAGACTGGAAGTCTGTACCTCATAAACTTTCTATGGATTTACCTCAAGGTTCTCCTTTCTCCCCTGTTTTTATACAAGGTTTACACTAAAGACTGTGCAGGCCTCAATAGAAACGGAATTGCTCGAGTGTTGACTCTTGCAGATGACGGTCTGATTTACGAAACATCAAAGAATGCTCGAATGAACGAAAGTAGTTCAGCAGCAGTTGAACACCATTGCTCAGTGGTGTCAAGAAATTGGATCGACCATCAGCCCCACAAACTCCAGACATTAGTCTGCACTCTCAACAAGACATCAAGACAAGTACACTCACCAGTTTCCTTCAATTGAATGCCAATTGAATCAACTGACAACCTACGCTATTTGGATATATGCTTTGACAACCTTGAGAAATATGTTGAAAATTTTGTTCTTAAAAGCAAAATAGGGCCTGTTTGCCATGAAAGCAATGGCAGTTAAAGGCATCGAACAGCGCCATTTCTACCGACTGTAATACGCAGTTGTACTCAGTGTGACGGATTATAGATTAGGGCTGACAACACTGTCCAAGAGCAAACTTTTTAAATTACAATTGTGAACGCCTTCCCTCTCCGTGACATCTGTGAACCAGTTCCCTCTCTGTGACCTCTGTGAGCTACTTCCCGCCCCTGTAAACAACTCTTATCTTCGTGACCTCTCCGATTCTTTTGAGAACAACGAGGTGTCCGTCCTCAGGCTGTGACAGTGAAAATGCCCATGTCTCTCACACCAATGTGGTGTTCATTTCTCGGGGACGTGAGCGACAAGAGCTTCGTCAATAAAAAGGTCACGGACCAGTGCGCTCCTTGTCTCAGATACAGCACAAACAAACTTTATACCTGGGAGAGTATTATGATCCACAGTACTGATACGTAGTGAATCCGTCTATACGCTTTGCAGAACCATCACGACAGCTTTTGTTTACTAAGCACTTACGAAAGACGGCTCATAAACCATGCGAAATGATTCGGACACCAGGGCGACATGCGTGGACTTATCAGACCAAACGATCATCCGCTGTCTGCCGAGCCGGTGCCATGTCTCGTTGAAATGAGTCAGCGGTTTTCTCAGTGACCAGGCAGATGGTGGGCCGGATAGGAACTGTCTGCAGGAAAAACGTCCTTGCTCATCGCTGCTGATAGCGGGGAGTCAATACCTCAATGTCATGTCATTTCCATTATTCCCAATTCGGCTGTGGTCCGATTGAGTCTTTCCAGCTGTGCACATCTCCGATTTGCCTGATCCAAATTTGGTGATTATGTCACATTCGTTCCACACATTGCTTATTTACTGAACAAGATTCGGTTGCTCTTTCGTAACACTGAACAGCAAAGAATGATTAAAACGAATCAAAAACTCCACAGTACACCCTTCACGTGCTGGCACGTTCTTTTCAATTTCTAAGTGACTGCATATGTCTGTGTACTAGATGAGTATGTTGCTCTGTCCAGAAACTCTGAGACAGACCTTTCCCCCAATTCTACAGTTTCTGAGCTTCTAAAATTCATTGTGGCGTGTGTGTGTGTCCGCCTCCTTCTTCCTTTGGCGATTTGTCTGGCTCTGAGCATTCAACGGTCACTCGCGATCCGTTGCCGTTCTTTCTTCAGAGCTGTGATGTTGGAGATGCTGAGACGCGGTTCTCTCCGAACAGACCTATGAGACTGGCGTGCCGTCCTTCAAAATGGCTGGCGTGCCCTGTCTGAAGGCCGGTGAAGAATTCCCATTTTTATCAGTACATAGCCGAATGGCGGGTGGGCGAAGGGAGGTAACGACTCAGACTGTTTGAGAGACCATTGAGGGTGCTGGCACCGCTAGAGAGTACGGACAATCAGGAATAGGCAAACAGGATCTGTTCTGAGACTTCCAACAATGGGCTTTGAAAAAAAAAGTGTCGTCTAATATCGTCGATGATGACCAGACGTTGAAATAACCACTGAAAGGAACTGAACGGAACAAAATATTGACTTCCGAATAGTGAGATAACGTCG
>CM065714.1:125242851-125245351 GCA_033310375.1 Conus canariensis | reverse complement strand
TCTCCTTCTCCTTTTTCTGTTTCGGTAAATGGAGTCAGTGTCAATGTTAACCCCAAGGGAAAAATCCCCCTGTACGGAAACAGCTGGAAGATCATCTGAAACACGAGTCCTGCGCTCTACCACCTGAGCTATTCCGATCCCTACTTTTACACGGGCAACCTCCTTTTTGCCTAAGGATTTTTTACGTGCGCTAGGCACATGCCGCCATCGTCTCATCCAAAAGGCTAGAACTCAGACCATCAATTGCGGTCTAGTGGGCGAGGGGTGTAGAGATACAAACCCAACACCTCGGGCTCTGAATTCATTCCCGTCTTCCTCTGTAGGTGAAGGGTTTATCTACTGGGGCCACTGTTCTACCTGATAAATCGGACCTGATAAATGTAAAGCCACATCACATTTGAAAAGATTGTTCGAGGAAGAGGGGACGGGGGGTTGAAGGGAAGGGCGGTGGGTGGCACAGTGACTGTGGGGATGGTGGTGGTCTTGGTGACGAGCAAGAGGGGGTGCGGGGGGAGGGGGTTGAGGGTAGGAGCGGTGGGTGGGTGAGTGACTGTGATGATGATGGTGGTGGTCGTGGTGATCATTCAACTCTTCCATTCTCATCTGTGTTTGATTTTCCCACTCTCCCACAGGCTCGCTACGTTATGACCAACGGGTACGGTGGAGTGATGACGTGGTCTCTTGATCTGGACGACTTCAGTGGAGCCTTCTGTGGCCAGGGGAAGTACCCCTTGTGGTCAGCCGTCAATGACGAGTGTCAGGCATAATCTTTCCGCTCTGGACCCGGCGCCGATCATCAACATGATCTTGTCTATCGGCTACCTTCACGGAGCTAGTCGACAAACCCACACAATCTATGTAGAAAATGAAATACGGCCCGGGAAAACAACACTGACATGAACGAACTGAACTTGTCATGACAATGAGTGCAATAAGAGGCTGGGATCTGTGCACGGATCTACTGAACAAGAGAGATCATGAGAGAACTTTCATCATTCTTGTTAGTGTTATGATCATTATTATCATTGCCACCGTCGTCGTCGTCGTCGTCGTTGTTGTTGTTGTTGTTTTCAGCCAAAATCGTAGGTTTTCGTACTCAGTTTGATCCTTGATCACACATTGACTTTCCAGCCCAGAGGAAGTCCCTAACAGTTTAATCTTTGGATTATTCGACTATTGATTTAAACTGTTTGCCATATTGATTTTTGTCGAAACCTTCGACCCGAAAGGCTATATCTGAAACGCTTCAATGAGCGTTGAACAGATCACTCAGCTACGACTCTTTGCTTGTGTATGTCTCAGTGTTTTGAAACAATCATGATTGATCACTCCGAAAAATGCATTCGCGTAAAGACTATGGGTCCGAAAATCTCATTCAATACTACGCACTATCATTTTTGTGTAAAATGTTACAGGGGAGAGAGAGAGAGAGAGAGAGAGAGAGAGAGAGAGAGAGAGAGAGAGAGAGAGAGAGAGAGAGAGACAGACAGACAGACAGACAGACAGAGACAGAGACGGAGAGAGACAGAGAGAGGGAGAATACGAAAATGAATGCTAATGCGAATCTTTATTCAGATTAAGGTCAAAGCCCCAAGGTCAAAGCCCCATCTGAAAGGGGGTTCATAAATGAACAATACGTATTAAATTGAAACGATAAAAATAGTGTAAGTATATGACCAAAAACAGGCCTCAAGACATGACAGTCCGAATTTTCTTGCTTGCTGCATAAAACATAGCTAGCTAAATTCAAAGATGTGTTCCCATTACTTGTCGATAGTAAGAGAAGGAGCCTGAAGTTACACGGTCCAGAGTAATACTTGGATCGAAGAAGGTTTGTTCTTACATCACTTAGAGCAGGACAACAACAGAAAAAAATAGTATATTTACATAGTTTCGACATGATGAGAGAGAGAGAGAGAGAGAGAGAGAGAGAAGAGAGAGAGAGAGAGAGAGTGTGTGTTATCTGATTTAGGTTGTTTTTAATGTGCTGACATGATTAAAGGAACTGTGTGTGTGTGTGTGTGTGTGTGTGTGTGTGTGCGAGTGTGTGTGTGTGTGTGTGTGTGTGTGTGTGTGTGTGTGTGTGTTAGAGAGAGAGAGAGGGAGAGAGAGAGTTTAGCATTCTTGAAGGCTTTACGCTAAAAACTGTCATTGCTCTCTTATTTGTGTATACTCCCGTAGACACATGAATATTTTTTTAGCAATTTTTATTATAGAGAAAGCAACAACAAAACTACGGTTACAAGTATTGAAATAAATTGGCCCTTTGGTCCCTAATCTTGTTCCTATAGAAAATGCCGTGGACTTTGAACGGAGAGAAGCTGACTTAGGCTCTGGATAGTTCAAACTTGGTCTTCTGTAGCTCATTCATGTGCCTTTGTTTATAGCTATCATTGTATGTGTTGGCCTATGTGATTCATCCCTTTCCGTTAACTTCCTTTCGACTGGGAGTAAAAGACATCGGTGTTTACCTGTTGACGGGTTTTTCGAACAATCAGAA
>CM065714.1:125235351-125240351 GCA_033310375.1 Conus canariensis | reverse complement strand
TAGCTCAATGATGACTAAAATACCAGTTTCAAAAGTGTACATCGGTTATATAACCGTTAAAACCGTTATTTTGCCGTTATTTTTTTTTTACATATCGGTGGATTTTAATGACATTTAGTATACAGAAAGGTTGTCACACACAAATGACACTTTCATATAGTGTTTCAAAATTTGACCGTTAAAAATCGTTATTCTTGACATATTGTCCGATTTGTATGAAATTTGGTAGGTACATAGGCTTTAGCCCAGTGAGGACAAAAATACCAGTTTCAAAATTGCACATCGGTTAAATAACCGTAAAGGCCGTTATTTTGCCGTTATTTATCTCAGAAAGTACTTGGCCGAATTATAAGCGATTTGGAAAACTGGGAGTACGTTTATATGCTTTGCATCTTGTTTCAAAGTGAGTCAGCTTGTTGGACAGGAACTGACCCTGCTTTTGGTCTAACATGTCCGTCAGTTCGGTTCCGTCTGACTCACACCCATGCCAGCAAGCGCCAAACTTAATATCACGAGATGCATAGTGACCTACCTCATGATCTAGATACTGTGACAATCGCCATGCATAGCGTGAGCTCGCTTTGTTCGGGCACTGAAAGGGGACATATGTTAGTCAATTAAATGTGTTTTGATGTAAAGTGTCAGTATCGCTGCTTGACACAGTTGTGTTATCAGCTTCGTCTTTTGAACTGGTGCGTGCTGTTAATTTGAAACAAAAGCAACCAGAGAATATATTACTGGGCCGCCATACGAAGGAATAAATTTACAAAACAGACACAAGGCGTTTCGACCTATTGGGTCTTCTTCAGTCAGGACAAATATCATGATCATTGTTGTTGTTTGTGTTGTTGTTGTTGTTGTTGTTGTTGTTGTTGTTATCATTATTATTATCATCATTCTCCTTCTTCTTCTTCTTTCTTCTTCTTCTTCTTCTTCTTCTTCTTCTTCTTCCATGTGAATGTATCCATAATAATAGGGACTGCTGTACTGTTTATCACTGACAGTTAGTCATTCATAACCACGCTCTGCTACTTCAAGTTTGGACTCTCAGTTGTTTTATTTCTGTTTATTTGTCCATATTCATTATTACCACGGTGTTTGTCGGTCGCTGAGGCTGTTTTTTCCTATCAGGAACAGTGCTAGCTAAATTTCATATATATAAATGCAAAATCGCAAATGCTTCAATTTTTCAGAGCCAATTGAGCAATAGATATAAAATCGAATTGTTTAATGCTAAAGTCAACAATCTAAACCATTTGCATGCTGCATGGAACAACTATAGGCCAATGATTCTTTAAGAAAACACTTCTTTAAGATCTTGATCTAATACACATTTCCATATGCCCAGTCTCCTTTCTTTCACAACCTTCCTCTGAAATGGAGAGAGTGAGGAAGGAGAGGAGAAGCAATAAGTTGTTAAATCTCGTAAAAGATGAGGTCACTCTTTTTTTTCTTCTTTTCCACTGTTTTCTTTTCTTTTTCTTTTTCTGTCGTCTAAAGCTATGTACGTGTCTATGTATATCTTGTTTGTTTGTTTGTTTGTTTGTTTGTTTTTTGTTCCTTCTTTTAAAAAACTGTTTTGGACATATGCCATTAACTGTTTATAGAACTTACAGAAATGATGCTAATGTACATATGACTTGGCGCACTGTCCCCTTTATGCGCATTTGTAATCTCTATATTGTTTGATTAAAAACGTGAAAACCGAAAAAAAAAGGGGGGGGGGGGGATGGAGGGAGGTAGATGTAGTAGTCTAGCAATGCCAGAATCATGAGATTTAAAAAAAGAAAATTCTCATCAATGTAAATATGATTATTCCCTTAAGAAAAAAAAAGGAACAGTGCTGTCAAACAACTGGTGGTAAAGACTGAGGTGTCAGCCCCTCATACACAAAAAAAATATTGTGTGAGTGACTGAACACACAGTCAACACAAAACTACACATCGGGATAAGTGTGACTGAAGTGCCAGCTTAACGATTAGAACAACTGATATTTTTATGTCGTAAATGCCGAGCTCAAACTGTGGGTATTCCTTCACCAGTAGGCCTTGTGTGTGTGTGTGTGTGTGTGTGTGTGTGTGTGTGTGTGTTGTTGTTGTTGTTGTTGTCTTCAATTTAACGTCTATCCACATAGTGATATTAGACGTGTGTGTGTGTGTGTGTGTGTGTGTGTGTGTGTGTGTGTGTGTGTGTGTGTGTGTGTGTGTGTGTGTGTCTTTCCAGGCACTGTTTCTACCTTGTCATCTTTCATATGAATATAAGAAACTACATGTGATTCATTGGGCTCCGCCTATTATTATGTTCCTAGCTGGAGTGGGATTTACCATCTGCCTACTTTCCCCATTACGCCTCTCCAGTATCACCCTGCTCTCCCCTTTCCATTCCACCGGGTCCATTACAACTGTCGCACTGCCAGAAGGGTCTCTGTTCCGCACAGCTTATCCATTCTCTCACCTATCTTTGCCATTCCTTACCCCTGGGTCTGTTACATATGCATACATACATACACACATCATACACAAACACATCCATGCACACAGCATACACAGACACATCCATCCATCCATCCATCCATCCATCCATCCATCCGTCCGTCCATCCATCCATCCATCCATCCATCCATCCATCCATCCATCCATATTTGGTATATACATAGGCATACATACATGCACAGATATACATATGTATACATACATACATACATACATACATACATACATACATACATACACTACATACATACATACATACATACATACATAAGAGAAGTAAATGTTCACTCAAAAACCGATAACATTGCGACATTCGAAAGAAAAAACAAGCAAACAAACAAAAACAAAAACAAAAAACAAGTCCGTTCTTCTAAACGAATGCATACAATGGCAAGTAACTAAACGTATGGATACTTGGACTAAACATTCAAACTTGTTTCAACTGGCCTGTACAAACATGTTTCTATGTTGTTGTTGATGTTGTTTTTTCATATTACATTATGTTTGAATGTTCCTGTTTCGACAAACGTTGCAAACTCCAGTAACAACCCAAATGGCGCTCTAAGCGTTAGCACCCTCCCTCCCTCCCTCCCTCCCTCCCACCCTCTCTCTCTTCTCTCTCTCTCTCTCTCTCTCTCTCTTCAGTCTCTCTCCTCTCTCTCTCTCTCTCTTCATTGTGCCTATGCCTATGTAGTTTTGCTGGCTAACACTCTGGGCTTCATTTTCATTCATCATATCTGCCCTTCAACTGGCTTAGCATGACCGCGGAAACAAGTGCTACCCCTATTCCCCGAAATGAAAATGACCCTTAATGTGCGAACTAAACGCTCATCTGCCGAAATCAAACACCACAAGGTCTGTGCTGTTCCGGGTCCTCACAGCGGGGGGACTCGTCATAGATAAAACCTGACACGCAATCTTTAGTGGAGGTGGATGCTGAGATGATTGCTGTTCTGCACGGGGGGGGGGGGGGGGGGGGGGGGGGGGGAGAGAGAGAGAGAGAGAGAGAGAGAGAGAGAGAGAGAGAGAGAGAGGCAGCAGTTTCTCTTAATTTGCGCCATTACACTTTGCACAGGGTCTGTGTACAATGGTTAGAAGAAAATGTATAATGTCAACAGCCTGCCATCCAATAATCATAAGCTATAAAATCAGAGGCTGTGAAAAGACGTGCGGCATTTGAAGCATTTGGAAGCAGAGCAGGAGCAAGGCACCATTCTTCAGCCTATCCAGGTTCTGCCATTTTATTCCCTCTGAGAGAAAGAAGATCTACAAAGGCAGGGGAGACAGCGAGCAACTTGACAGAACTTAAGGTGAGATTACAAATCAACTGTTGTTAAGATTCTCATCAGCCATCGCCAGTTACAAATCAGTAGCTCTGTTTGTATCCTTCAAAACTGCTGCAGTGATGCAATGTTTGTCTTCGCGGGCTTCCGGATGGTGAGGATGGAGACTCGATTCTAGTCAGAGACATTTGTGGGATCTTTCGGTCCTGTCCGGGGAGGCGCTTGCACCGAGGTCAGAGAGCTATGGGATGACATGGGAAGAAAGGAACAATGCTGTCGATGTTCGTACACTCCGCGGATGCCTCTCGAAAAGCGTTGTTCACATTTACTGACAAACACTGTGGGAGCCTAGCTGACGACGGGATATGAGTTGAAAGCAAGCGTAGAGTAACTTCTATTCCTGCGTCTAAGATCAGAAAAAAGCTACATAGTATAAATCCATCAGCCTCCTCCGTAAAAACCTTGTGATCTTATAATGAAACGGTTACACCGCCATAACCGCGAACCACCACTGCTTACGGCACCAGTTCGCCTAACACATACGCAGACACAAGACACACTGAAGACTGATCGAAGCCTTTCGTATGAGTCATGCCGAAGTTGCCTATAAGACCTTAAACATCAAGATAGAAAACTCTAATGGAACGCTTTGTCCGTCTGTTGGCTCGTGCTCGGCCGCGTTCTTCTCAACAGATGCACTAAAAACAATGCAACAGTGAGCCATCTCCAGTCACATTTCGTGCAATGTTTCATACCAGACCTCTTCGACGATGATTTAGTGGTTCTTTGGTGTCATACTCCTGCTCTGTATACTTCATTTTGATTGAAATTTAGTATACTGATTGAAATTTAGTACGATTAACTGATAGGTACGGACAGGATTCTCTAAGTTTTCAACTTCTTTGTGCGTTCAATTATTTTCATCCGGAGATCGACATTGCGACCAAGATGGGAGAGAGGCGTATTGAAGGAATGAGAGAAAAATTCTGCAAAGTAGGTTATCAACCGTGGTATTATTTTGTCGCAGCAGCCCAGAGAGATGTTCTTGTTGTTTGTTTTGGTTCCGTTCTTTTCTGTTCTTCCTCTTCTAAGTTGGAGAAAACGCTGCAGAAGCAAAATCACTGACAATCAAATGTCAGTTAGGAATTAAGTCAAGACACAATTAAAACTTAAGACTGGGAGCATGCTAGCATTGTCTGGATTTCATTGTTAGTGTGCATGTATA
>CM065714.1:125202851-125225351 GCA_033310375.1 Conus canariensis | reverse complement strand
AAGCTGTTTGTGGTAGGACGATAGAAAAGACATTATATGCATAAAACTACAACCTTTTCGTTTTATTGGAAACGTCAAAGAAGAGACTTGCTTCAGATGTAAAAAAAAAAAAGTTGCAGGCTTTAAAGGGGGTGACTAATGGACTGAACTGGCGCCAGGAAATGCTGTATTCTACAACAGTGATGTCGAAAGGGTTAACCGGCACTGAAACAATTCTTGTTCAGAACGCATCGGTAGCTGATGTCGAAAGGGTTAACCGGCACTGAAACAATTCTTGTTCAGACACAGCATCGGTAGCTGATGTCAAAAGGGTTAACCGGCACTGAAACAATTCTTGTTCAGACACAGCATCGTAGCTGATGTCAAAGGGTTAACCGGCATTGAAACAATTCTTGTTCAGACATAGCATCGGTAGCTGATGTTAAAAGGGTTAACCGGCACTGAAACAATTCTTGTTCAGACATAGCATCGGTAGCTGATGTCAAAAGCGTTAACTGGCACTGAAACAACTCTTGTTCAGACATAGCATCGGTAGCTTGGTCATACTATCCGATAGGAGGGAGTATCCCTTCTTACCTTGTCTTCTTTTCAGAGGCAAGGGAGAAAAGGAGAGGAGGAGGGATGGGGGGGGGGGGGGGGAGAGAAGCGGGTTTGGGGGAATGCTGTTATTTGTTTGTTTGTTTTTAGTGCTTTATTTTTGCATAGACTTGCGTGAATTTTGTAAGCATGGCTATTTTGGGGAAACTCAAACGTGGAATTAAAGGGTGTGGAGGAATCTGTAGGCCTATCCAGCCAAGAGCTGGTCACGTTTGTGACGATACAACTTTGACAAATATAAAGCTGCAGAAGCTACAGAGCTAACAAAGTCTGGGAACAGGAAGCTGCAGAATGATAATAAAAAAAGAAGTCGAAGAGCATCAAGCTGCAGAGCAGAACAAAGACGGAGTATCAAGCTGTAAAGCAGAACAAAGGCGGAGCATCAAGCTGTAGAGCAGAACAAAGGCGGAGTATCAAGCTGCAAAGCAGAACAAAGACGGAGTATCCAGCTGCATAGCAGAACAAAGACGGAGTATCCAGCTGCATAGCAGAACAAAGACGGAGTATCCAGCTGTAGATCAGAACAAAGGCGGAGTATCCAGCTATAGAGCAGAACAAAGGCGGAGTATCCAGCTGTAGAGCAGAACAAAGGCGGAGTATCCAGCTGTAGAGCAGAACAAAGGCGGAGTATCCAGCTATAGAGCAGAACAAAGGCGGAGTATCAGTGTAGAGCAGAACAAAGCGAGTATCCAGCTTAGAGCAGAACAAAGGCGGAGTATCCAGCTGTAGAGCAGAACAAAGGCGGAGTATCCAGCTGTAAGCAGAACAAAGGCGGAGTATCCAGCTGTAGAGCAGAACAAAGCGGAGTATCAGCGTAGAGCAGAACGAAGGCGGATTATGGCTGTAAAGCAGAACAAAGGCAGAGCATCAAGCTGTAAGCAGAACAAAGGCAGAGCATCAAGCTGTAAAGCAGAACAAAGGCAGAGCATCAAGCTGTAAGCAGAACAAAGGCGGAGCATCAAGCTGTAAGCAGAACAAAATAAGAGAGCAAGAAGTAGCTAGGCCTGTGAAAGCGAGAAAGCATGTTCTCGTTTTCAAGCAGCCAGAAAGGTCCACTGACGGTACAGCTCGCTCTTCTGATACATGCCGTTCAACATCTGTCATGACCTTTTCTTTGTGCCCGTTCAATGATGTAGCGGAAAACATTGACGCGTACCTTGACTGCTTTGAGAGACTAGCAACCGAATTTTCCTTGGATCCTCAAAAGAACTATAAGAAGTCAATGCTTGACAAACCCATTGGACATTCGACCCCCTGCCCCCCTCTCCCCCCTCCCCCCTCCCCCCTCCCCCCTCCCCCCCCTCCCCCCATCCACTCCCCATACGTCCCAAATCACAGAAGTCTCTCTAACTCAGAACCAGGCTTGAAATGGGAAAACCTTTTAATTGACTGGAAGAGTCTCAACACATTATCATTCTCTTGAGTTTGGTTTCGCTCGGGCCCGTACTTGCTGAGAAAAGGAAGAAAAAAAAACCCTTAAAAGTTTACTGTTGACATGCTCACACGCATGCATTATACGCACGCATGCACGCACACACGGAAACACACGCGCGCGCGCGCACACACACACACACACACACACACACACACACACGCACACACACACCACACACACACACACACACACACACACAACACACACACACACACACACACACACACACACACACACAAACACAACACACACACACACACACACACACACACACACACACACACACACACACACACATGCTTGAATGAATGAATGCACAAACGCACACACATATTCGAACAACTGAAATTATGTTATTACACAGACTCACTTGTTTTACATGAATCAACAAAAGTGACGAATCTGCGAATTGAAAAAAAAAAAAAAACCGCAAGTGTTAAACAGCCGTTCTTAATTCTGGGAACTAAAGTAAGACAATGCAAGGATTGCAGTTTTAATAGTGAAGATACAAACAAGACCAAAGTCAAATAAGATGAATGAAAAATCAACGCAGCAACACACACACACACACACACACACACACACACACACACACACACACACACACACACACACACACAGAGACAATACAGTACAGATTTCCTCGACATATCTTGTTAATGTTTCATCCAGTCTAAACACACACACACACACACAAACGCCGCGCGCGCGCGCGCGCGCGCAAAAAACACGATGCTGAGTTCCGAAAACGCCATATTTTGCTGATGATTCATGTAGTCTTCAAACAAGCTTGGCAAATTCTTCTTCGTTGCTTGGCAGGCCGTAGATGCCGTCTGCAACTCAGTAGATCTTCCACCAATGCTGACTGTGCTAGCACGATCTTCACGTGCATCAATGATGGCAGGGTATGTTGAAAAGTGTGGGATAAGGAGCACAGCTCTGACAAATACCAACTGAAGAGTGGAACTGCTCTCTGATTGCACAGTGCATGAGTATTACGGCTGGTAGCGTAATACATGTTTTAACATGTATACATTAATTTGGTTAAAAACAAAATGACAATAACAATGACAATGTGACAAAGGAGCAGTAAACAATTTTTCACTCTTATCCAACTGCACTATTGGTCTGCCTAACAACAACAGGGTGAAGATATTGACACCGACGTTCAAACAACACAATGGAAACACGCACACACGCTAATCACAGCGAGGTGATTTTTTTTTTTCACTCATTACCTGCAGTCTTTCGTTGGTGCAGCCACCGCACCAACCTGACAACATCCAGACAGACAATGGAACCGAACACAGAAACCAGCAGTGTAATACCCAGGGTGGATCCGATGATCAAGGACGATGGTCTGTCGTCAGGGGCGGAGGTCTTGGAACGGACATGGGCAGACACGGTTCTTCCGTCCATCAGCAGCTCCTTTTTGGTGGCCGCTTGAATCTCCTGGACCTTCTCTGCCTGATCTGCAGGAGACTGCATGGAGTTTTTCTCCCTGACACAGTTACAGCACGGTAGCTTTCTGGCTTTTCTGGTTCGGTTAGCCCGGACAGTGGTCTGTGGGCGAGAGGCAGTGACGTAAGGAGTGGATGTGACGTCATTTCCTGTGCTGACGTCATGTCCTGTTGTCATCTGTACTGAAGTGTCGTCACTGTCGACAGTTGTGATTTCTGTGGATGCTAGGGTCGTCGGAGCTGCGTCTGATGTTGTTGCATCTGTTGTGACCACTGTCATCTGTACTGAAGTGTCGTCACTGTCGACAGTTGTGATTTCTGTGGATGCTAGGGTTGTTGGAGCTGCGTCTGATGTTGTTGCATCTGTTGTGACCACTGTCATCTGTACTGAAGTGTCGTCACTGTCGACAGTTGTGATTTCTGTGGATGCTAGGGTTGTTGGAGCTGCGTCTGATGTTGTTGCATCTGTTGTGACCTGGAAGTAAGGAAGGACAAATGACGGGTAAATCATCATCTTCGGCATCTTCGCAGAGATATTTTATGGTTTGCTTGAGACGAATAGTTAGATGGAGCCATATAACGCCGGCAAACACGACATATAGGTCTAAAAAATAGTCTGTGAAAGCAAAACAGAAACAATAAAACGAATCTCACACACACACACACACACACACACACACACACACACACACACACAACACACACACACACACACATACACACGCGCGCGCGTCCTAGATCAGCCTTCACTATATTTATAAAAAAAAACTCTGCATCATTCTGGTAATTAGTAATACCGCTTCTCTCTCTCTCTCTTCCTGTGTGTGTGTGTGTGTGTGTGTGTGTGTGTGTGTGTGTGTGTGTGTGTGTGTGTGTGTGTGTTTCCGTTTTAGCCTGTCATGGCCTTCATTTCCACCTTCACCTCCCCCTTCCTCCTCTTCACACCTCTTGAACGAACTTATCAAAATAAGAGATTACCATGTGTCACACTGGCCAGATTTGAATGACAAACCGAATTATTCTAAAGGAGATATGTCTCTGTTACTAGTATCTATTTGTTTATTCATTGATTTATTTGTTTGTTTATTTATTTACTTATTCATATTTTGTTTGATTATTTATGCAGTTATTTTTCATTTCTTGTCCATGTGTTTGCGTGAATGAGTTTTTTTTTAAGTTTCGAGTTAGTTTGGTTGCAGAATAACACACACACACACACACACACACACACACACACACACACACACACACACACACACACACACACACACTGCAGCCGAGTCGGACGGAAATACGCACAGGGCTCTCAGTACTTGCAGAAGTAGACTCTGGCGCCACGAGGGAGAAGGCGCAGCCTCTAAAGGGGGCGAGATGGAACAGAAACCCCGTGAAAGGCTGGCACTCTGTGTCTCTCTGGCAATGAACGGTCAGCAGCATGGAAGAGGAGGTACTAAACCCCGCCAAACTGTAGCCACTGCCACTAGGTACCGTTGATAAGGCCTCCTGTGTATTAACACATTGCATTGATCGTTTGGTTTGTCACACTAGGTGGATTGCATTGCCTTCACCTCGTCTTTCTAGTTTCAGCGCTTGAACTAACATGGATTTTGGGGAGGTTGGTTGGTCTTGGTTGTTTGTGTGTGTGTGTGTGTGTGTGTGTGTGTGTGTGTGTGTGTGTGTGTGTGTGTGTGTATGTGTGTGTGTGTGTGTGTGTGTGTGTGTGTGTGTGTGTGTGTGTGTGTGTGCGTGCGTGCGTGTGTGTGTGTGTGTGATATTTCTGGCCTTACACTTTTTTAACACAATCTGATTACAAACTAATGAAAAACATATACCTGATTCCAATAATTCAAGAACTAAAGGCAGTACCTCTGAGATGTGGGCGATAAAGTGTGTACTTAGTGAGTTATTGCGGTAGATTTTGTCCAAAAGTGCGTTCTCATTAAGTTAATGCGGTCGATTTTAGCAACACACTGAGTGGGCCTACTTATTGAGCTCTTGACGTAGATTTTTACGATGAAGCGCGTACTTATTTATTGTAGTTTTCTTTTCTTTTTTTTTTTTTTTAACTCATTGGAATGCAGTTTTGACCGCAAATTTTGTTAGGGCATGAGGTAGCCACACAATAGCATCGGAAGTAATTGACTTTTTGTATTCGTAAGCAGCCATTTTTGATTATTCCATAAAATGAATTTGAGGTTTACATATTTCCGAAATTTGGCGGATTTTCTGCAGAGTACGTGAAAAAAGGAAAATCTTACTCATTTCACAAAACTGAACAATTTCATAAATATAGTTCAACATGGACCTTAAACTGTGAACAAATTTAAACGTTCAAACAAACAAACAAGATCAGCTGTGAAGAGAAATCGTTATTAATAGCGTCCTTTCTGACAACCTTACGTAGTTATGACATAGTCTGTTTTTTTCATTAAAGAATAATCTTATGCTAGAACAGGAAATTCCTCTCTCTCTCTCTCTCTCTCTCTCTCTCTCTCTCTCTCTGCACGCACCACACACACACACACACACACACACACACACATAATATATATATATAACTCATACACATTCAGAGGCACACATAAATGTACACACGAGCACGCACGCCACACGCGAACACAAACACACGCAGTGCTCTCTCTCTCTCTCTCTCTCTCTCTCTCTCTCTCTCTCTCTCTCTCTTACAGTAGTCCCATGTGACGTCCTGGACATGACATTGACATCAGGCACCACCAAAGATATGAACACGGTCTGCGAGGAAGTCTCCACGGGAATGTACACCTGGATAAAACGTTTATTTTGAGAGAGAGAGAGAGAGAGAGAGAGAGAGAGAGAGACAGAGACAGAGACAGAGAGAGGGGTGGGGGGTGGGGGGAGACAAAGATAGAGAGAAGAGGGAGGGAGACAGACAGACAGACAGAGAGAGGGGGGGGGAGGGAGAGAGAGAGAGAGAGAGAGAGAGAGAGAGAGAGAGAGACAGACAGACAGACAGACAGACAGACAGACAGACAGACAGATAACATACAGAATTCGCATTTAAACAAGTATATCCCGTGTCTGATACAAAAAAGGACACGAACTAAAATCACCGCATGTGTCCGGCAAGTGTTACCCAGGACTAATACTGGAAACAATTTACCCGTTCATGACTGAAAACCAACCGTTTATTTACCTTGTCACAATGACGAATTGGTGGAGAATCGCACTAATTTTTTTGTGGTAATATTGTACCTGTGTGTTTATCAGGTACCGCGCACTTCGTTGCCATGGGTTCTTTCCATGCTCTACATGCACAAAGGGACCTCGGTTTATAGTCTCACCCGAAAGCCAGCACCCATCCCACCACTTAAAAAGGTGAGGTGGAAAGGGAGTATGAAACAAACACCCGCTCCTCAGAAGACTCAAACCACAAATTCAGGATTCGCCCTCTTCCTAGACGGGTGTCATTATCCATGAGGCCAAATTTCGTGCTAAGAATTGCACCACTGTGATCTGCTGCGATACTCGTGATACACATTGAAAACCAGACTTTTGCAGGTGTTCGTGAACGATGAAATGAAAAGAGTTGATCGCAAATCTTTGTTTCTCTTCTTTCTTTCTTTCTTTCTTTCTTTCTTTCATTCTTCTTCTTCTACTTCTTCTTCTTCTTCTTCTTCTTCTTCTTCTTCTTCTTCCTCCCATAACTCCGAGGAGTCATTGGGGCACCACACTGAAACTGAAAAACAGTTCACCAACTTCCTCCTGTTCTGTCGGCTGTGTGCAAAAGCGTGGGTCTCTGGAAAGTTTTCTATGTGGCTGCACACCAAAAATGAATGGGCCAAGGCCTTGCTTAAGGAGTCGGAGTATTTATAGACCGGGACAATTAGATTGTTTTTAGAATCTTTATTGTGTCTGAAAGCTGACTCTCCTCTTTTTCCTTTCATATGGCCATCAAGGTAGAAGCCAGGTGGCTCCAAGCAGACAGATGAAAATCAAAGGAATGGGACTGCTTAGGCTCTAGGAGCTGGCGCAAGAATAGGGTCACGAGTGAGTGCAAAGGCCTGAAGGGGAAGGTTATGTATTTGAAGATTGTTTGTGATTTCATCGGTGAAATCCCCCCCCCAAAAAAAAAAAAACAACAAAAAAAAAAAAAAAAAAACAAGGGAAACAATTGTTCTTTTGATCAATTATCATTTAACATCAAATGCTGGCTGAAATTTATGGGTAGGCCTCAATACGCGTACATGGCTTTTATAGTGTGTTAGTGCAACATCCTAACTGTGGTGTGTGGCCCGTCCTTTCTGCAACGTCCTCAGTCCATCGTTTTCTTCTCCTTTTTTTATCTTTCCGTCTCCCCTCTTCAGCAGTTTCCTGGAGGACTGTTTAAGTACGACTATCGGATCTAGACGACTATGGCACTGAATGCGGATATAGAACCGATCATTCTGCTATTAAACTTCGATTAAGATGGAAAGAACAGTAAGTAACGAACAAGTAGGGTAATTCTTCCTCACATGATGAGATAATGACACGCTCAAAATTATAGAAAAAAAAATGTTACTTACGACACTAAATCGCCTAGCAGATATGCCAGCACAGAGCACACAGAAACTATGAAGCATAACAATTCTTGGAAACTAAATAGATCCCTTTTAAAAGACAAAGTGTATCTAAATGAAATAAATACGGAGATTGAAGAAGTCGAAGAACAATATAAGGTAATTTCAGACACGAGTACATCAGGTGAAGATATTCAGTTGTTCATCCCAAATGACGTCTTTCTTGTCTATTTGCTGATGGAAGTTATATCAAAGAAAATTGCATATGCTACAATGAAAAAAAGAAATTGGTAGATGAAGGGACAGATAGTACAGAATATACGAAAACTGGGTAGAACTTAAAAGAAAACAGTAGAAGCCATTACAATACTGGAAAATTCAGAAAGAATAATTAGAACACTTTCGACAAAAAAGAAGGGAGGGGATATTATTAATGCCGAGGGTGCAATGGATAGCAGACGGGGCGAAAGACAGTCTCTACTTTTGTGCTCTAGAATAGCGACACTATGTTCGTAAAACACGGCTAGACTCAAAGACTACCAGGATACAGCTTTGATAAACGAGAAAGACATCATCCGAGAAGTGCAGAGATTTTATGATCGTTATATGTAGAATCTGAAGTTGATGATTGTGAGATTAGAAACTTAGTTGATGATATCCCATGCAGAAACAAAACGACGCCAGACGATTAAAGGGAGAAATAACGTTAGAAGAAGCTAAATGTGTCCTGAGTAAAATGCAAAATAGTTCGGGTACGGATGGTTTTAATGCAGAGTTCTTTGAAGGTGTTTGGACGAAATTAGATGGCCTTGTCGTAAAAGCACTGAATGCGTGTTTCAGAAAAGGAGAGTTTACTTGTGTACAGAGAAAAGGAATCACCACATCTATCCGCAAAGGTGACAAACCAATGCAATATGTAAAAAACAAAACTGGACACCTTTCTCGCTTCTAAATGTAATTTATAAGATTGGATCATCCTGTATAGCAAATCGTTCCAAGCAAATTCTACCAAAAATATTATTACTGAAGTTTAAACTGGGTTTATCAGATGTAAATATGTTAGAAATGATTTAAGATTATTATATAGTGTCATAGCCTATTTAGACCTCCTGAGTTAAAGAAGAAGGCTTTTGTTCTATCTCTAAAGCTGTCCAGGATGGGTAAAGCTGAAAAGACAACCTATCAAGGGCAAAATATTCCGTTGGAAAACGTAGCCCAGCGGTCACTTATGAAGAAGTATGGCAAGCAGTCTTCCACTGAAGTTCTTGAAGCATATAAAGTTTTCTGATACAGGTGTTCTTCCCAAAACTCCGCAGAACTTCTGGCTGAACTTGCGGGCAATGTCTCCTTGTTTGTTCTGTGTTCGATCTGTGTTGTCGTTTCTACCAGGCGATTCGGTATCGTAAGCGGCATTCGTTTGGAGTATTCGCGTGTATTTATTTCATCTTGGGAGCAAGCATAACTCTACTTGTTTTTTTTTTTGTTGTTGTTGTTTTTTTTTGGTTGAGCCGTTAGGCTGTAATAAGCGATCTCAAACTGGAAAAAAGTGCAGTTATTCGAAAAGAAAAAAACAACTAAATAGCAGAGATATCAACTGTCTCGCCCACGTTGTTGATGATAAGGAACAGCTTTGTCACATTCACATTTTAAAGAAAAACACACCATAGATATTGATCTCGTCATTTCCTGGATATAAATCGACCATCATTGATTACGTCAAAAGCCTGGTATAGCTATTAAAGAAAAGATGATAAGTATCTGAACTCATCACTGTGCTTTAAACAGCTTTTTGCCACTCACAAAAGTTCTGCGATGTATTAGTACACCTTTACTACGAGTAATTTTAAACCAAAACGTGGTAAATGGGACATAGAACTGTTGGTGCACAATGAAAGGAAATCCTACTTTTTACACGCGCAAGGGGCATGTGATTTTAGGCTGCAATAGTTTCAAATCAAAATATTACACAGGTATTTATGCACATATGTTGTTTTAAAGGAAACTGGAATTGTTGAAAGAATAACTGTAGTTTTGTAGCACAAACAAAGACACATTGAATATATCTTTTGGAGATGTCACCATGTACAATTTTTTTAATGTCCTCATTGGTTGAATGAAAGAAAAATGTTTGAATGCTGAAAGTCTGCTTTGAACAGAATCATTTGAACTGCCTGATTAGGACGACATGATGAATGGCTACATCATTCAGTATTTTATAATATTATCACCGTAGGTTAAAACTCGTGACAGACATGCACTCACCGACGAACACTCAACTCCCCTCACCTGATAGCTGGTGGACCACTGATTCACTGGCACCGGCAAGAACATGGACGTGTCTAGATCGGCGGAATTCTCTCCAACCACCACCTCCACCACCAGAAGGGGTTGGTCAGAGGTGACGACGCGCACTTGCGAGGTGTACACGGCGTCCTTCGTACGGACCTCTCTTTCGAACTGACTGGTGTATGAAGTTCCAGCGATGGAGTAGATCTGCCCGCTGTGCAGTGGTACCACTTTGATAATGCTCTTCAGGTTGGGGTAGTCGGATCCCAGCACGTACTTGGTCCCCAGACTGTTCACTGGCACCATCTGTTCAACCACCATGTCTCGGTAGCTTCTGGTATGGTCGAACTGAGGAGTGCATATGCATGAAAAATATAAAAACGTATATATGTACACATACATACGCCAACATGTATCTGTGTTTGTGTGTATGTGTGTATGTATGTATGTATGTATGTATGTATGTATGTATGTGGTGTGTGTGTGTGTGTTGTGTGTGTGTGTGTGTGTGTGTGTGTTGTGTGTGTGTGTGTATGTGTGTGTGTGGTGTGTGTGTGTGTGTGTGTGTGTATGACTCTGTCCGTGTGTCTGTATATGTATATATATATATACATACATACATACATAATATATATATATATATAATATATATATATGTATGTATGCCTATATATATATATATATTATATATATATAACATTTATATATATACTACTCAAAAGAATTTAAGGGCCACACAGTTCATCACTCCCCAATAATAACTCATAAGTCCGACAGCTGAAATCAACCAACAAACATTTAATTCAATCATTTGATCATCGATTGGACACCATTTCATCAAAAAGTGCAAATTAATTATCGCGAAAATGTCATTGACATGGACACACCCCCATTTTGCAAATTCAGAACAACCGACTGTCAGAATGTCAAGAGTCAATATCGTGTGTGACCGCCACTGGCGTTGATGCAGTCAAGGCAGCGCTGTCTCATGGATCTGACCAAAGTCTGGAGGGTGTTCTGGGGGATCGCCTGCCACTCCCGCTCCAGATTCCTGAACAGGACGTCGAGATTGTATGCAGGAGGGTGGTTGTTGCGTATACGACGGCCCAGAACATCCCAAAGATGTTCGTTGGGGTTCAGATCGGGTGAGCGGGCAGGCCAGTCCATCCTGGTGACATGCTGCTGCTGGAGAAAGTGCTGTACGACCCGAGTTCTGTGCGGCCTGGCGTTATCGTCCTGTAGTATGGCTCCTGGTCCCATGGCCTGCAAAGCTGGTACAGCGATTGGCTCCAGAATGTCGTCCCTGTAGGCTACGCCGGTCAGGTAGCCTTGGACACTGTGCAGGGGTGTTCTGTGATGAAGACTGAAGCCACCCCATACCATCAGGGACCACCACCATAGCGGTCATGCTCCGCAACAGTGGCGTCAATGAAGCGCTCTCCAACACGCCTCCAGGCGCGAATCCTGCCGTCGTTGAAGGACAGGGTGTAGCGGGATTCATCAGAAAAGAGCACCCTGGACCACTGCTACCTTGTCCAGGCCAAGTGTCGTGGAGCCCAAGCCAGACGGCAGCACGGTGAGCTCTGGTCAGTGGAGGTTGCAATGCTCGACGCCTTGACCGCATGTTGGCCTCACGCAGGCGGTTGCGAACCGTCTGGTCGCTGACGAGGACGTTGCTGGCTGCTCTCAGCTGCCCCCTGAGCACGTTGGCGGTGGCGGTTCTATTGCGTAGTGCCGCCAGGGTGATGAAGCGATCCTGTCGTCTGTTGGTCGCTCTGGGGCGTCCAGGTCTGCGTGCTTCTTGAACTCTCCCATAGTTGTTGTACCGGTCTCTCAGTCTTTGCATGACAGAATGTGTTACTCTAAGTCGTCTGCCAACTTCTCGGACCGCCACGCCTTCTTGTAGCCAGGCCACAGCCATCCCTCTCTCAGCGTCACTAAGTTTGCGTCTTGGTGGCATGTTTGAACACACCCCCAGAAGCGGCCCTTAATAAAGCCACTGGTCAGCGAATCAGGTTGACAAGTGTTCATTAAAGGTCCGGCTTGCATGTGCAATGCAGTTTCAGACAGCCGAACACTGCTGCGCCAGCTAGGCGCACTCAAATTGCGACCTTTTTCTCGTGGTTTTTGAGCTTCTTTTGCAGACGAGTGTAACACCTTTGACACAGATTCGACTGAACAATTGCCAAAACCAGTTTTTTGTGAATTACTTGTCATACTTTGAGTGAATAAATTGGCCATAAACATTTCATGTTTTATGCTACGCTGTATTATGTAAACCATATCAAAAATGAATGCGGCCCTTAAATTCTTTTGAGTAGTATATATATGCGTGTGTGTGTGTGTGTGTGTGTGTGTGTGTGTGTGTGTGTGTGTTCTTGTGCTGGTGCGTGTGTACGTGTGTGTGTGTGTGTGCGCGCGCGCATAATGTATGTGTGCGTGCGCGTGCATAAATGTGTGTGTGCGCACGCGCGTGCGCGCGCGCGCATGAATAATGCACTTAATGGGTGAACTAATATCAAAGCCTTCGACGTGCAAAACACTAACGGACTCACACGCAGTCACAAACACTCTTGTCTAACCCTGCAGGTCTTTGATTTTGTGGACGCTTCGTTGGTTACAGATGCCGTCTAACCAGACAGCACACTTATCAATGGACCAGTTCGTACAGTTTTCGTCATTGAGATTAATGCACTGTTCGATGTCCACGCTAAACAGGCTTTAAAAAGTGCATGCAACTCTGTTAAGAGGTCAACAGCCTCGGAGTTTCCGATGAATCGTCCCGTGTTTGTGTTTGGAAGAACTAGGTCATGTGCTCTCCAGGGTGGCTGTTGGAACGAAGGGGAGGTCAGCATGACCTGAATTCTGCAGCTGTTTCACTTCAGGGGGTGACGGGAATAGGGGGAGAGGAGGTGGGGGGGGGGAGGAAGGGGTGACAGGCGATGGAGGGGCGGGGACGGTTACGGGAGAAGGAGAACGGGGGGGGGGGGGGGGGGGGGGGGGGGGGGGGGGGGGGGGGAGGGGGAGAACGAAGCTGGGAGAAAGGGGAGGAGTGGACGGGGAAAGTAGGAGGGGGGGGGGAGGTGAGGGGGCAAAGGCCCCTGAGGGTGGGGGAAGGAGATGATAGAAATGGGGAAAGGGAAGAAGAACAGGGAAGAGGGGGAGAGGACAGGAGGGAGAACAAGGGAATGGTTGGACGGGAGGTAGGAAGACGGAGCGGGGGGGGGGGGGGGGGGGGGGGTAGGGGAGGTAGGTCAGCAGAAGGGACTGGGAGGGAGGCGGAAAGATAGCTAGTATGTATACTCCCTCTTCCCTCTACACACACCACCCACCGCCCAAGCACCACCTAGCGCGCGTACGCCAAAGCACTCATGCACGTATGCTGAAACGCACACACACATACACGGTACAAAGCACCACACAAAACACACACACACGCACCACACCACACACGCACGCACGCACGCACCACCACAACACACACACACACACCACACACCACCACACCACACACACCACGCACGCACGCACGCACACACACACACACACACACACACACACACACACACACACACACACAGAGGAATCTCTAGATGTTTGCCTGTAGGTGTGTTTGAATAACGATTTGCAGCTTGAACGACTAAAACAAAGTTCATATGACCTAAAGTCCCTTGGGCGCCGCAAGGGTGAATTAGCGAGATAGGCCAAGAACAGGCCTGGGGAAAGAACACTTGAGCCAAACCAAACCAAAACAAAAGAAAACAAAAAGTTTTGTCATAAAAACATGGAGGACATGTTGGCGTGCTGGTTCCAGTCTGGTTAAGCTGAAGGCACACAAGACGGCGCGCAAACACACACACACACACACACACACACACACACACACACACACACACACACGCACGCACGCACGCACGCACGCACGCGCGCGCGCCACACACACACACACACACACACACACGGTGTGTGTGTGTGTGTGGTGTGTGTGTGTGTGTGTGTGTGTGTGTGTGTGTGTGTGTGTGTGTGTGTGTGTGTGTGTGTGTGCTTTCATCAACTCTTGGTGTCTCTCTGTTTTCACACCAATGTTTATTTCCGTCTCTTTACCCTGACTTCTTTGACAATTTATGTTTTGCATAAATGTTATTTTTGCAAGGTATTACGTGTGTATCTACCACAGCGGTCGGGACTGAGTCCTTAAAGAGAAATAATAACAATCAAACAAACTTCAAAACTTTGTTTCGACGACAATAAGATCAATGTCAGCAACCAAGATGGCAAACAATCACTCACTGTTGGAATGGAATATGCAAATCGTTTACATAATTTTAAAAGGTGTGCTTTATAAACTCTTTGATGACGTGTACTTTTGGCCGATATTAAGGTGGAAAACGTAGCATAAAGGGGCCAGTAAACAGTGATAAAAATCGACAAGAATTAAAAATTACTCATAGAAAATCCCTCCAAAGGGGAAGGCAATCAGCAGATCAATAAAGAAAAATCTGTTTCACTCCTTAGGGCGACGGGGTGGGGTGGGGGGATGGGATAGAGAGGGGAGGTGGAGGGGTGGGGAGGTCTAAGGACAAAGGGAAAAGGGGTCAGGGGGAGGAGAAGGAGAGGGGTTAATGGGAAAGAAGAGGGACAGAGGGGGGGGAGGAAAGAGGGGGGAGGGAAGAGGGGGGGGAGGAAGAGGATGGGAAAAGGGAAGAGGGAAGAGGGACGGGGGGGAAGAGGGGGGGGGAAGGGAGCAGGGAGGACAAGGGGAGGGGATGGGGAGGGGAGGACTAGCTAGATATACACGATTAGGAAGAGAAGTCTGAGCACGTTAGTACCTCTGAATCTGCACGTGTGTCTTGGTGTGTTTGAATACCGATTTGCAGCTTGCAAAAACAGTGTACGAACTCCAGATCCTATAGGACACCACATTTGATGTAGGCGAAGGGCGGATAAAACCTGCTTTGAGAAAACAAACAAAGAACAAACAAACAAAACAACAACAACAACACCGACAACAACAAAGACAACAACAACAAACAACAGGAAAACAAAGAAGCAAACAAAATCCTGAAAACTTGAACTCAAACAAAACGAAAGTCAACTCATAAAACATAGTGGATTTTGTTCGACTGCTGGTTGCAGCCTAACTCTGCTGATGACAAGACAACACGCGCGCGCAGGCCCCTCCCACCCTACACACACACACACACACACACACACACACACACACACACACACACACACACACACACACGCACACACACACACACAGGCGCGCGCGCGCGCGTACACACACACACACACACATACACACACACGCGCGCGCGCGCGCACCCGCACACACTCACACACTCATACACACACACAAGCACGTACATAAGCACTCTGAAATGAATTCACACGGCAATGTTTCTTTTTTTCCCGTCTGTAGACACAAAATTGCTTACCTGTCATTCTATCGCAAGGGAATTAGCAATTGTCATCACTGTCTCGCTTAGGCCACACACACACCACACACACACACACACACACACCACACACACACACACACACACACACACACACACACTGCACGCACGCACGCACGTATGCACGCCCCCCCCCCCTCCCCCTCCCCCACCCCCCACACACACACAGACACGTGTGAAATGTGAAGCATAAAGATAAAATAGTAAACTTTAGGTGTTAAAAAAAAGAAAAAAGTCGAACCACACACACACACACACACACAACACACACACACACACACACAAATAAATGATAGTGATAATAATGGTAACAACAGCAACAATAAGAACAACAACAATAATGATAATGATGATGATGATAATGATAATATCAACAAGAACAATAATGATAATAATAATGATGATGATAATATTAACAATAAGAATAATAATAGTAATGATATGAATAAATGTGCTATACCACGAATCACCCAGAATGATTAAATATGGAGATGGGTTGTGCACTTTTACTTACTTCGGACTTACCAGTGTAAAATCTCCACCGCTTATCACGGCTACCTGGGACGTGGCGGACACCTTTGTACCCGTCAAATCACATCGGTAACATGCCACCTGCATAGACTCGCCTTTATCCAACCTGTATGAAACAATCAATCAATGACCGTTAGGTCTGGTCAGCCTGCCGACGGTAATGGCTGTTCTGAGAGATTCGGAGGAAGGAATCCATTACAAAGCGCCTTTATGATAGTCGTTTGAACCTTGTAGTTGATGAAGTGAGGAGAAGAGGTGTGTGTGTTGTGTGTGTGTGTGTGTGTGTGTGTGTGTGTGTGTGTGTGTGTGTCGTGCGTGCGTGCGTGCGTGCGTGTGTGCGTGTGCGTGTGCGTGTGTGTGCGCGCGCGTGCGCGCGCGCGCGGCGTGCGTGTGTGTGTGTGTGTGTGTTGTGTGTGTGTGTGTGTGTGTCAGGGGTAGGGAAAAGGTACAGCTAGGGGAGATCGGAATTGTGTAATAGGGGCTGCAGAGAAGGGGCAAGCGAAGGGTGGGTGGGGAAGCAGTTTGAAAACGATGACGAAGACATCGTGTGGTATCGTTCGCACAGGTTTGAAACTGCCGAATAGGCATCGGCTTTTTTTTTTTTTTTTTTTTTTTTTTTTTTTTTTTTTAAAGAAAAGAATTCGCCCTAAAGGAGATCTTAACGTTTAGCACAGCACACACAGCCACATTTGCAGAGTGCTGGATGTATTGATTCTAATTCCTCCAACTTTCTCACTAGTAAGTTTTAACGGTTCAGTTTCGGCTACATCGTATGGCAGACAGCACATTTGACGTGGGTGTCCAGACCATATGAGGTCCAATCGTACCCCACAACTGCGTGACTCGGTGACTCGTAATAGTGACGAGTATTGTTGTCCAGCGCTGCTCAAGGCCTTACCAGCACTACTTATGGCCCAGCCAGCACTACTTAGGGCCCAGCCAGCACTACTTAGGGCCCAGCCAGCACTACTTAGGGCCCAGCCAGCGCACCAGCTGTACCCATGGCTCAGCTAGCACTGGTCGAGACCTGTCCAAACTGCTGATGGCCTACGCAGCAGTATTCAGCTCCTGTCCATAGTTTTGTTCCCCTTCCCCATCTTCAGTGCCACCTCAGAAGCATTCCACCCACGCCATTCATTCCAGCCCACCGCCTACAGCCATGGCCTGGCTCGTCCTGCCACCGCTCCGGAACCAAAAATCCACAGTCAATGTCAGTGGTCATGAGGTCATTTCTTGAGGAGACATAGCAGTGCCACCGAGTGACATCGGTCAAGTTCAGCGGCGCCTTTTCTGATCCGAAGTACGCCACCTGCTAAGTCTCCCTACTGACGACAATAGTTGCTTTGTCGAGGAGCTAGCATGAGTGAGCTCTGCCTACGTATGGTGCCACCACTTCTGTCCAAAGACAGTCCCCATACATTTGCCGAGGCCGGTGACGCAAACAGAACCAAATAAAGGACATAGGCGTGGAGAGGAAAAAAAACGAAATTGAGATTACCATGAGAGCAGGGCATGACGCATGCACGCACACACGCGCGCGCGCACACACACACACACACACACACACACACACACACCGCGCACACACACACACACACACACACACACACACACACACACACACACACACACACACACACACGCACACACACACACACACACACACGCGCGCGCACACGCACACTCACTCATACACACGTTCTTTACCTTTCTGTCACATGATCTCCGTCTTGGTAAAAGACATCTTTGTATGTTGCTTCTTCTTCACCATTGGACGTGATCCTCAAAGAGACAGTGACGTCAGTGTTGTCGTTCACAGCGGTGACCAGTAAATTACAATACCTGTCTGCACAGTGTGTGGCTGCGATGTACTCCGTGCCAAGGGAGGTAATCGGTAGGACGTTGTACCTGTGAATAACATGATAACACACTTTGACAGGGTTTCTCGGCTACTTTCTGTGAAAATCAGCACCAGGAGAAGAAAAAGAAGAGAAGAGTAACAGTACTAACGAGATCGATAATAGTAACAACAGGTAATTTCTGACTTTAATCTGCTGGAGTTAAGTGTTCAAATTTGGATGGCGATTTCACAATACTCAAGTATGCTAGTATAAAATGAAGGACGCACATGCTTTTTTTTTCCTGTCAAACCCAGTGTCTGTCTCACCTCTTCAGTTAACATTAACCCTTTTAATATTTGAAAGGAATCGAGTTAATGTCTGGAACTATTACAACCAGGGATGAAAGTCCGAAACAGCAGCGGTGAGAGCTTGAGAGCTTAAAACTATTAACAACACTATAAGCATACGCGTCAACGTTTGAAAGGCCAACGTTTTGTCTGTTGATTTTGCGTGGAAAAAGACCTCAAGGTGGAAGCGCGTTGCTTCTGCATTGCCATGACTTTGCTTCATTCGCCTATTGATCTCGTCGCTCAACTCGCTTCGTCTCTCAAGAAGCATCCAGTTTTGCTTCAATTATCTGAACGTTTAGTATCTCTGAGGCATTCACAGTTTGCTGTCAGAGCATGAATGTATTATGTCACCACTGACCTTTAGCCATAGATTATGGCACTACTTGCATTCAGTCATACATTATGGCATCACTTACCTTAAGCCACGCATTATGGTAACACTTACTTTCCACCTTACAGTACAGCAAAACTCATCTGTGGTCATACATTATCGCAACACTTACACTACAGTACAGTAACACTCACCTTTAGTGATACATTACAGCAACACTTATGGAAACATCCTTATCCATACACAATGGCAACACTTAAGCCATATATTACGGCTACACTTACCTTCAGCTATACGTTACAGCAACACTTATCTCTCATCCATTACACAGTATGGAAACATCTTTATCCATACATTATGGCAATACTTATCTTTAGCCATACAATATGGCAACACTTACCTTTGGCCATACATTATGGCAACACTTACGCTCAGTCATATATTATGGCAACACTTGCCTTTGTTCATACAGTATGGCAGAGTGTACCTTTAGCCATACATTACAGCACACTTACCTTTAGGTAAACATCATGGCAACACTTGTCTCGAGCGATACATTATGGCAACACTAATATGTAGCCATATGTTACAGCAACAATTATCTTTAGCCATAACATTAGCAACGCGTACCTTTAGCCATACATTATAGCAACACTTACCTTTAGCCATACGTTTTAATGACCCTTAATCTGTGACGAATTCCCAACCACTCCATCCCCAACTACATCCAACCTGTTGTACAAACTGTGCAAACACACAAGCCATCCCCCCTTTCTCTCGCCCCTCTGTCTCACAAACGGCAGTATAGATTTCAAATCAGTGCCAATTCTCCTCTCTCAAGGCCCTGCAACCCAAGCGTAGTTTCAAACGTTTGAAACTGGTCCATTCCACGGTAGGGGGTGGAGATGGCAGAACCCCCCCCCCCCCCCCCCCCCCCCCCCCACCCTCTCTTTGTCTTTAATGACGCACAACCAACGGAACCGGAACTGGAATAAATAGCTGGGCTTATACAAGGGGAAAACCCCAGGGGGGAAATCACTGTTCCTCAGACCAGCTGTAAAGAGAACACCACAGTGTAACCAAAAGACAACAGGGGTAAACCACAGAGAGTGCATGGTGATCTCACTCTACTCTAAATCACATTGTCTAAGATTCACTATTCTCCCAGAAATGTAAGTGGAAACTATGTTTCTGAGTTTTGAATCTATGTATTGATGGTATGTATGCGATGTGGTTTGACAGTGTAACTTTGTGCCAATACTTGGTAACTTCTACCAAGATGATGAACGAGTATTCTGTTGTAATAGTTTGTTTGCCACAACATGGGGAAAGCTAGTACCATGCTTGGTTAAGATTCTTTGTTAACAATCTGACCACCATTCTTTGTGTACAATCTGACTTTTGCCAGTATGCAATTCTAGCTGTTAAGACGATAACTAAATGATAAATTCTGATTGGAAAGCAGTATGCCTATACTAGGTGAAAACTGTTAAGCTGATTTAAGAATACTGCTGGTAGTTGAAATGCTTTGTAATGTGTGAATTTCAGTCTACACCACATGTGCACTTGGGCTAAGTGTATTTCAAGTTACTGTAATTTAATTCATAATAAAAACTAAAGAGTTATTTCACTCAATTTGCATAGCATTGTATTACTGTCTCATACCCTTTGGTAAACTCCACTGATAATCTAAACAGAAGTGGAGATTGATAATCATGGCAGAGATGTATTTATGCTAGTCTAACCCTTTGTTGGCTGAGACCTCACACATTGTCTGAAAGCCAGAGGACAAGTGTGTGACTTCAACAAGCCAGACTCTCAGCTACTTAACTGCAGTGCGGGTTCTATTTGTTTTTAGAGCTGGGACCCTATCTACCCTGGGCAAGCATGGTAGTCAAGAAACACCACAGTCCAGCAATTGAGCAGCAGGTCGTCATACAAGTGGATCAGTCACTAGCAACAAGAGAGAGATCAACTATCCTCTCCGATATCAGATAAGCTCTAATATTTCAAGTGGACTCCAACTCAACTCATCCAGAACTCTCCCTCACTTAATGATGGAACAGTGAGAACCACAACTCTGAACAAACTGATTTCCTGTTGTGAAATAGCTTTAAATATTTCACCATTGTGTAAACAAGTAAAGCTGATGTGTGAAAGTGCACTTAACTTGCGTCAGTTCTTTGTTGTTCAATCAGTATTGAATGTTGAACTGCTCTCTAATTCTGTCTCTCGGAGCTACAAGTACTTCTAATAGTACAAGCCTAAGGAAACTTATCCCTGAGCCGTTATTGAGTATTTTAACAGTCCCGAGAAAAAATGTAAATTTCTTTCGATGACTAGTACCGGAAAGTTGCTCCTTCCATCACTGGTAAGAGAGAGGGTGGAGGTGAAATTTTGACATAATTCAATTAGAGAATATATCCAAGTCCTTCCACTAGAATACACACTGCCCCACCTCCAACTCTCGTCAAACTAACTTTAGTCATAAATTATGGCAACAGCTCCAGCCACACAGCCATGGCCTATGGCAATACTTCTGTTCAACCATACACTATGGAGTTATCTCTGGTCACTACGGCAGCACTTACTTTCATCCAAACACTATGGATATACTTACCTTCATCCACACACTATGCAAACACACACATTGCACCACACACTACGGAACACTTTCTTCCCTCCACACATTATCACAACTCCTACCTTCATCTGTACATTATAGTAACATTTCTCATACACTGTGGGAACGTTTACCTTCATCCAAACACTATGACAATACTTAAGCTTCAACCATACATTATGGAAACACTTACCGCCAGCCATATACCTTGGCATCACGTACCTCTTGCTATACACTGTGGCAACGCTTGTGTCCAGCTATACATTATAACAACATTTCTTTCCGGGTTTGTACTATGAAAACACATCCATTTAGTCATACACTGTGGCAACGCTTGTGTCCAGCTATACATTATAACAACATTCTTCCGGGTTTTATAAAACAATCATTTTCTACACGTGGCAGTTGTGTCACTTAATTATACTTTTTCGGTTTGTACTATGAAAACACATCCATTTAGTCATACACTGTGGCAACGCTTGTGTCCAGCTATACATTATAACAACATTTCTTTCCGGGTTTGTACTATGAAAACACAACCATTTAGTCATACACTGTGGCAACGCTTGTGTCCAGCTATACATTATAACAACATTTCTTTCCGGGTTTGTACTATGAAAACACAACCATTTAGTCATACACTGTGGCAACGCTTGTGTCCAGCTATACATTATAACAACATTTCTTTCCGGGTTTGTACTATGAAAACACAACCATTTAGTCATACACTAAGGCAACACTTGCTTCAAGCTGTACACTATGGTAACACCTATTTCCAGCTGTAGACTACGGTAACATCTGCATTTGACATACACTATAGCAACATTTAAGCTGTACACTATGGTAACACCTATTTCCAGCTGTAGACTACGGCAACATCTGCATTTGACATACACTATAGCAACATTTAAGCTGTACACTATGGTAACACCTATTTCCAGCTGTAGACTACGGCAACATCTGCATTTGACATACACTATAGCAACATTTAAGCTGTACACTATGGTAACACCTATTTCCAGCTGTAGACTACGGCAACATCTGCA
>CM065714.1:125157851-125197851 GCA_033310375.1 Conus canariensis | reverse complement strand
GTGTGTGTGTGTGTGTGTGTGTGTGTGTTGTGACTGCGTGCCTGAATGTTCAGAAGATGACTTAAAATCAAGAACAAGAACAAGACCATCAAATACAGCATAATAATACGCACACTCGCACGCACACATACATACACATAACAATAAGAACAATAATTCCTCCCCCTCACACACATCCTACGCACACACACACACAACACACACACACACACACACACACACACACACACACACACACATATACATACACACGCACGCACACACACAAATACATACACATGCACACAGACACACACATACACACACACACACACTCACTCACTCTCTCACACACACACACTCACACACCAACGCTTGTACACACATGTCTGTGGACTCTCTAATTAACACGCTGGCATTACCCCACTGATGAACACACACACACACACACACACACACACACACACACACACACACACACACACACACACACACACACGCACACACATACACTCACTCTCTCACACACAGACTCACACACCAATGCTTGCACACTCATAATGTCCATGGACTCTCTAATTAACACGCTGGCATCACCCCACTGATGAACACACACCAGCGCACACACGTCTACAGTATACGCTGGGGCCCTGAGAGATTCAAAGTCTTATCTCAGTTGACATGTGTTTCATCTTTTGTGTCTGTTATTGGAAAGGCCCAGTATGAGTATGCCCCAAGCTCTAGGAATCTTCGTAATGTTGGCCTTGAAATTATTCCATTGTTTTTGTGGTTGGTGATGTTTCTTTCTCTTCCCTTAAGTCTGGATGTGCGGCCACTTACTCTCTTGATGTTCAGATCTGAAAGATGGTCTAAGGTACAGTGGCTTTGCTCTTGTTTGCTTAAGTGATTCTTCAGATTTCCTATCACGTCAGATCGGCCAAGCTGTAATTCAGTTCGTATCGTTGCCTTGCCAGCCAGTGTGTCTGCTCTCTCGTTTCCTTTAACTCCAGCATGTCCAGGGCAGTACATCCATATGAGTCTCTCCAATGGAAGGCAGCGCATTAGTTCATTCCAAGCGAGTCTTCCTATTCCACGTTTCACTTTCTGAAGTAGGTTCATGAAGTCAGTCAGTATCATGGCTTGTTGAGTTTGAAACTGGCTTATGGATGTAAGCCAGTGGAGTGCTTGTGTCACTGTTTCTACATCCATTGTTAGACTTGAAGTTGTTAAACTGTGCGCACCATCGTCTTCCTGGATAGTTCGGCCATTCATTTTGCTTGACTGCGTATCCCCAGCCTGACTTATCTTTGGTGACAGAACCGTCAGTGTATATTAGAATATCACCTTTTGTGCAAAGGTCTTCTACCAGCGTCTGATTTTCTGCGTAGGTTTTGCCTTCTGGCCATTCTCGACAATGTCTTCCAAGTTCTGGAGCGATGGCAATTTGGTAGAGGTGCTTCAAATGGTCTGGATATTTCTCCTATTCCTTGGTTTCTTTGACTTCTGCTAACTGGCACACAAGCTGTATACCGCCTTCTGCCTGTCCCATCCATGATTTTCCACGTCCTAGCCGAGTGCCTTTTGTTTCCTTGACCGCCGTATGAAGTGGGTTTTGGGGATTTTCAAGGGCTCTGAAATATGCCTTCACCTGTTCAGCTTGTGTCTAGTCTGCATTGAAGGAAGGTCAAGCATGTATCGCACAGTTTGAACTGGTGTGTCCTTTGTGGTTCCCAGGATCAATCTCATTGCTTCATTTTGAATTCTTTCTAATTTGAGAAGGTTGCTGTTGGACAGTGTTGTAAGCCCTAATTCATAATCTATCACACTGAGTACAAGTGCGTGATACAGTCGGTAGAGATGGCGCTGTTCAATGCCTTTAGCTGCCATTGCTTTCATGGCAGATAGGCCTTTTCTGCATTTAAGAACAATATTCTCAACATGCTTTCTAAAGGTAAGCATTCTGTCAAAGCCTACACCCAAATAGCGTAGGCTGTTAGTTCATTCAACTGGTATTCCATTGAAGGAAACTGGTGAGGGTACTTGTCCTGATCTCTTGTTGTTGAGAGTGCAGACTAATGTCTGGGCTTTTGTAGGGTTGATGGACGATCCAGTTTCTTGACACCACTGAGTAATGTTGTTCAACTGTTGCTGAACTGCTTTCGTTCTTTCTTCAGCATTCTTTGATGTTTTGTAGATCAGGCCCTCATCTGCATATTCATCGAGCAATTCCGTTTCTGTTGAGGTCTGCTAGGCCTTTAGTGTAAACATTGTACAAAACAGGGGAAAGAGGAGAACTTTGCGGTAATACCATAGAAAGTTTATGAGGCTCAGAAGTCCAATCTCCAAATCGTAGAATGACGGCTCGCTCCCGAAGTGCCGCTGCTATCCATCGCGTAAGTGTCTTACTGACTCCATAGTCAAGGAGTAGTTCCATGAGAAGCGAGAACTGGACTTTGTTGTATGCATCTTCCAAATCTATTGCAACAGCTAGTGTTTCTTCCTTTCTTTGGAATCCTTCGTACACTTCATAGGCAAAAGCGGCCGCATTTTCCCATGTATTTTTTTACCTGTTCTGTAGCCTCCTTGATTTGATAGGAGGATTTGTCGACTTTCAAGATCTGTTGCGAGTTTTCTTGCTATGATTCGTTCCATGAGCTTTCCTGCTATATTTTGCATAGTGAGTATGCGGTAGTCATTCAGCTGATGATGATCTTTTCCTGGCTTTGGTAAAGCTTTCAGGTAGCTGTGTGTCCAGTCTTCTGGGACATAGCCTTTATCAAAACTCTCCTGGTAGAGACTGAAGAGTTGTTCTCTCTCCTCTTCTGAGAGCTGTTTGATATCTGCATACCATACTTTCTCTGGTCCTGGAGCACTATCCTGAGTGCATCTAGCTATTGCGTCATCCAGTTCAGATTCTGTGATTTCATCATCAATGCCACTCAGAGCTAGGTGTTGGTTTAACTTGTTCAATTATTTCTTCCTTTCCTCCAAATTTCTTTGATCACTCTGTTCTATGAAACGTTTAAGTAGAGCCGACCCTATCTATAAAGTTTGTCTTCAGTTTTGTGATCCCATCAGTGTCTAAGATACCTGGTGTCGCGTTTGTTTGTTTTTTTCCTTCCATGCGACTATAGAAGTGCCAGAACTGAGTCAGTGTTGTGTCATAATTAAGTGTCAGACAAAACTGTTGCCACTTGGTTTTTTTTGCTTCTTCAGCTACTCTTTCGAATCGTTCAGTCTTCTGATTCATGTCTGTTTTAATAGCTAGATCAGGGCAAGGTTTTCTTCTTTCTCTCTGCCAAATTCTTACAGACTTACGTGTCTCTTTCCAGGCTGTTTCGGTGTCTATATTCAACCAAAAGGGTTGAACGATTTGTTTGGTTGTAGCATTGTTTCTTTTGCATCTTCTACTCCTTAACGTTCCGATAATATCCCCTGCATTGTTGTTGTATTGAAAAGGATCCTTTTGTTTCGTTTGTGTAACTTTTGATGGTTTCTGTAAACTGAACACAACAGGGAAATGGTCACTTCAATGATGAAGAAGTGCTTCCGCACTCATACCTGCTGTGAATTTTGGTCCAATGAGTGCAAAGTCAATGACACTGTCAGTATCACCCTGCCTCCCTTTATGTATTGGGGATGATGTCGGTGCACTAAGAAGTACTTCATCCAACATCGCTTCCAGTGCAATTCCTTGAGGATTGGTACCATATTGATCCCACAATTTTGAGCGTGCATTAAGATCTCCACATAGTATGACAGAGTCTCCAAATTCATGTTCTATATCCTCCAGAAAGATCCCATCCGTTTTTGATGTGTGGGTACCGGGATGTATGTATGCATTGATGAGTACAAGGCTTTTCTGATTACCATCCAGCACACACACACACACACACACCACACACACACACACACACACACACACACACACACACGCACGCACATAAAACTCTTTCTCTCACTCACTTGCTCATTCGCTTACTCTCTCTTATGTCACGTATGAGGGGGGATGAAAACAAAGAAACAATGGAATGACGAAAGGAAAAGAAAGAACATAGGAACAAAGTATGACAGAGATAACAAAGGCGAAAAAGAAATCAAAAGCAGTCAATCAAGCAGGCAATCAGTCAGTTCACCAACCAACCATCCAACCAACGAGGCGAATCAAGCATGGTTCTTACCTCTGCAGGAGAGGTACCAGGATTGGTGAGGGTGATTTTCAGTTGGAGAGTATTTGAATTCTTTGAACTGTATGACTGCAGGCCCATGAAAGTAAGGTAAAATTCTTGCCCTCTATAATCAATGGAACCTGGTGAGAAAAATACAAAACTTTATTGAACATTCGTAGTGTGTGTGTGTGTGTGTGTGTGTGTGTGTGTGTGTGTGTGTGTGTGTGTGTGTGTGTGTGTCTGAGTGTCGGTGTCTGCGTTTGTATGTGTGCTCCTGGAGTTTACATCTGTGAAAGTTGTTTCTGATTTATTAACAATGCTCTTATTATTGTATTGTACATATTCATATAATTTCATTCGATTTATAGCCCAGCTGATTAAAGGGTGGAGGGGGCCAGGGCATATCTGGGTAGTTAGCTTGCGAATACAGATCACATATGTGTAATTTTAAAATCATTTGAAACATGCTAATAACAGCCTGATGCTGAATTTTGTCTCGAAACAAAATTTTGAATCAACAAAGAATGAATGAATAAAACCATGTCTAGAGAACCTCTCTAGAACTTCTCTGAACAAAATGTTTTCGAATCTTCTCTAAAGCGCGTAAGTATAAGGTCATGCAATCCCAAACACTGGTAATACTCTGGAGAACATGTAATAGCATGTTTTATAGTGAGTGACTCATCACAAGGTATGTGAAAATGGCGCAGTACAGTACAACACTTTCTTTTTTTTTACTCAGCCTCTAGTGGCAGATGTCAGACACTTTTTATAGGTCTACCCTTGAAACCGACAATCATGCGTTGAAAACAGGTCTGCTAGTAGTGTAACAATAGTATATTTCGAGAAAAAGTTTGGGGTATACATTAAGCTAATCCACAAAAAAAGTGGGGGTGGGCCATGGGGGGTGGGGGGTGGGAGGGGTTCTTACCTGTTGAAATCTAGCACCGTGGACAGAAACAGTGACGTCATTTGTGGGGCTGCCTGTATTCTTCTAATGCTAACAAAATCAATGAAATCTTTATCTAAAGATATGAATATGATCGATTTTCAATGTGTCATCAAGTGCCTTCTACTCATAGAGGAATGCAACAGACTTTGGTCAGGTCTGTAGCGCTTGCCTTTTGTTTGGTCTTGTTGCCAATGCATGTAGCTGAAAGAAAGGGAGAAGAGACGAATACTGACGAAAATGTGCATTACGTAGGATAGCCTTCCCAGTTCCACAAAGTGGGGAGCAGATGACTCCAACAGACAGCGTCTTTTTGTCTGTGCCAGAATTTCCACGACGATCCAACCAAAACGTTTCTGGGTTCGACATGTGTACTTAGTAATCATTGCAAGTTCAAGCAGAAAGCTGCGTTGGGTTAATTAATCAGACTCGCATCGAGCAGCCGACTCGTCTTATTACACTACCGAGGTCGAATTCAAGAGAAGTTAAGTGATGCCTAGATTTGGCTGATTATTTCCCTTATCCTTGATTACAGGCGAAAATGCCCACTTTGATGGATCGTTTTGGCCTGATCAGATACGATTCAAATCTATATCTTCCTATACGCCAAAAGCTTGATATATACCGTCAGGCTGACAACTCGTTGTCTGTCTCGAGAGTAGATCTTTAATACTTGGGCTAATTTTTAAAAAAAAAGTGCATTATCATTTCGCGAGTTTTAGTATTGTACATTGTGAAAAGAATGGTGCGTTCAGTTTTTGACTTATTGAATACAGGTTGTGTGCTTGCAATTAAGTGTGTGTGTGTATGTGTGTGTGTGTGTGTGTGTGTGTGTGTGTGTGTGTGTGCGCGCGTGCGTGCGTGCGTGCGTGCGTGCATGCGTGCGTGCATGCGTGGGTGCGTGCGTGCGTGCGTGCGTGTGTGGTGTGTGTGTGTGTGTGTGTGTGTGTGTGTGTGTGTGTGGTGTGTGTGTGCGTGCGTGCGTGCGTGCGTGCGTGTGTGTGTGTGTGTGTGCGCGCGTGAAACTGACAGTGAAAGAAGAGGGTGTCTTTGGTTGCGAACATCAGCCTCCTTACCGTCTGCTACTGTGTACGGGCCGATGGATACCAGGACTACCATCGTCAGAAATGCTGTGTCGACCGTCATCATCTAAAACACCAAGTAATCAAGCTCTGTCAGTCATCTCTTACATCCCAGTTCACTTGATAATGTTACATGTTGGGGAGTAAGACAATTTTTACCTTAAACTTTAAGACGTTTCATGTACACTGGTATGCTGTAGAGGTGGTGTTGGTGGTTGTGGTGCTCTCTCTCTCTCTCTCTCTCTCTCTCTCTCTCTCTCTCTCTCTCTCTCTCTCTCTGCGTGCATACATGGGCGCATGTGTTGTGAATGTGCGTGTACCTGTGTGTGTGTGTGTGTGTGTGTGTGTGTGTGTGTGTGTGTGTGTGTGTGTGTGTGTGTGTGTGACTGAGTGCGCGGGTGTGTACGTGATGCATACATCTGGACTGGACGCTCTCAGCCCCGGCACAGTGATGTATCCCAGTGCCCGTACTGTCGCCTCCTGCCTCCTCAGGTAGATCAAGATGAGTGTGTGGATGTGTGGGGAATGGCCTTTACTTTTCGTAAAATTCCAAATTTCCCCCCTTATTTCGTTTTGTTTTTAATCCTTTAATCCAAATTCTGGAATTTATTCATCAGAACAAAGCAGTATCTTATTTTTTATCAACCAATCCTGATTTCTCTAACCCTTCAATCTTCGGGGGGAAAAAAGAGGAAAACAAAAAAATTAGAAATTACAGTTCATCGTTCATGAAACGAGACTTAGACCGGGACCGTGCCATTTCCATTCACGCCCTCCAGTCCAGTCTATAGCAGGCGACGTGAGCACCGGCTGTGACGGTTTGGTCCTTTCTCCTCTGCGGGAGGAGTTCCTTTCGTCCCTCCCCTCTGCTCCCCGTCCCTTTTCCTATACGGCCAGCTGTTCTGAATGAGCTGGTGAATCAGTCGTGCGACCCACCTTCACGCTGCGGGTAATATGTAGGCCTACGCGTGCTGAATGGGAGAAAGGACTGTATTCTGTGGTCTCGGGAGAAACAAAACGAATATTTGTCGGTAGAGAACCGAATCAGTCTTTAATCTTGAAAGGACCCGCAATGTCCCTCTCAAAACGGTGCAATGAGATGAAGTAGAAGATACTTTTTGTGGAGCTGATGGATTAAAAAAAAATGTTATTGAATTCTTGGGCCAGAGCTTTGTGTCCTCTTAATGTTTAATTTTCGAGCGTAAAGGTTCCTGTTTCTCGACTCGTTTCGGGGCCTCTGGGAGCTGTTTGAAGGAAACCTGCCCTAGGGTTCTGGAAGATTCTCCCATGCTTAGCTCATCCTTTCATGGCTCCTCTCACGACAGGGGAGTTACGGGGATTATAGAAAACTCTGAGACAAAAGCTTATTTCTGTTCCTTCAGATAGCCCTCTTTTTCTTCTTGATTATCTTTTGTGATCGTAGCGATGTCTTCTTTTCTTCCTTTAGTCATGGTGGAAGTCACTCCGTTTTGGGTGGAGGAATGTGTTTTATGTTGCGCATGAATTCTGATTTATGTTCATGACTTTGCCGAGCACTGAGAGGATCATGAGCCTCGGGTAGGGTTTTCTTCTTCTTCTTCTTCTTTGTTTGTTCAGTCCCTTCGGTTCCCTTTTTCGACAGAGTCCTGAGGATTCCCCCTACACCCACACCCCGCCCCCTCCATCTCCCATTCCCCCGACTGGATTTAGTCATCTTCCCAGATCTTGCTCTGAGAGAGAGAGAGAGAGAGAGAGAGAGAGAGAGAGAGAGAGAGAGAGAGAGAGAGAGAGTCTCAGAAAATTTCTACATTATAGGCAATGGCCCTTTATGAAGGGGTGTATAAGCAATCAATCACAAACAAAAACGAACAAGAATATACACAGAAAAGTTTCTGAACAAGTACCGACAACCATAACAAAACAGAACAAAAACATATAAAGTATATAGTTGTTCTCTAAACTTAAATGTCCTATTGTCACGGAAGGTAAAGTGATAGGTGTATGTGGAAATATATGTGGTCTGTCTCCTTGTGTGTTCAGAAGGCGTGTATGTTGTTTGTATTACTAATGACTTCACTCCCTCTCACTCACACCTTGTGACAACAGACCACTCAGGCATGGAGGAGTTCACACATTTAGTGCACAATGAGGATGAGGGGGAAAAGGACTTTCCTTATCTTACTAGGTTATAACAGTTACTAGGTATGTGACATCAAATATGGTTGAACAAATAAATCGATCTTCCTCAAGTGGCACTAGGCAGATTCCATCCGCCCGCTGGTTCAAAAATACATAAAACACTTCCTTTTCAGCAGAAGACTGCCTCATAAATGAAATGCAGAAGACAGCTACAATGTATACATCTGCTGTCAAAGACACAAGTATATTATCAATCTTTCAGGTATATTATTAATTTGACTAATAGGCCTCTCTCAATGAGAGAACATCAATAGATTTCACAACTCCCCCAGGCTTCTACACAACACATCAAAAATCCTGACTCTTCACACAATCAGAAATACATCAATAATCTCAAAGCATGTCAGCATACAGGACAAGCGAGCTCCAGACTCATCCTAAAAAATAAAGATGATTTCCTGAAACATGAAATAGTTATACAGGACAAATATAAGTTGCTGACACAAAAGCAACTTCCAAAGTAATCTTTGACCAGTTCCGGAAAGGCGCTGTCAGGGAAAAACCTGTGCACACATACTTGAAAGAAATATATGATCCGACCTTATTCCTGCCGTGAAGAGGGAAGGAAGCGTGGCGGTAGTCCGTACCACAGAAGACAACACACCACGACAAACAAGTCCAATCTCATGTGCTGTGCACAGAGGAGAAAGTAGGTCACCGAGTAACAAGTAGCCCACTCCTGCGACTAGGCAGGGGGGGGGGGGGGGGGGGGGGGGGGGGGGAGGGGGGAGGGGGGAGGGGGAAGGGGGGGTGTAGATCAATATCTTCTCACTGAAGCATAGTGAAGGTGAAGGAAGCTGGCCCGGTGGTAACACAGCTCTCGAAAGAAGATGGAGGTCCGCCGAACTGGGTCAGGCGACTGGGGGGGAAAATGTCGGGTGCTACCACTCAGGGAAGTGGGAGGCAGCTCAGGGGCAGCCCGCAGCACTCACCAGGGTGGATCCTCGTCCCAGTCAAGGTTTCACATCAGAGTGGCACCGTGCTACAATAATCCCTTCTACGGGGTGATTAAAGAAAAATCAAGCTCTGGACAGCGAGCGACAGCAACGTCTGACAGCGGCAGTGGTCGGGGCTCGTCTGTTCGAGACTGAGAAGAGTTCACTGACCGAACAAACTATAAGGGAGGTAATCCTAGTCCCTTATGTTATTATATAAGCGGCCGATGCGCCGATCGTGCCTGTGACAATACCCCCTTCCTCGAAAAAAAAAGCGCAAGCTTTTCCGAAAAAGAAGTAAGGGAGACGTAATGGAAAACCTTGTCATAGGTCATGACAGAAATCCTGTGAGACAATCATAGGGGAACAATGAATCTGCAAAACATTCACGAAAAGATTGGATAGTATAAAAACTATCACTAAATGTACTTTTTCTGAAAATGCCAAAATATAGACAAAAAAATATATAAATACATTATGAAATAGATCTCCACTACCGCAGATCAGGACAAAGTCCTACACTTCTCTATAGCGATCTGTCAGGAGAAGAAAACAACAACACAAGATCTTCTATGAATGGAAGGATTCTGCAAGACAGTTATAGAATCGTGACCGATTCACCGCTGCGACTTAGGATGTCAGCTAGGATATTATCGATCCCCTTGACAGGTTGGACAACAAAAGCGAATGCTTGGAGCAAGAGTGACCAGCGAGTGACCCTTGCGTTCTTGAATGCAGAACTTGTCAAAAAAGTAAGAGGCTTGTGGTCAGTTTGAAGGGTAAACTGTTTTCCCCAGAGGTAACGAGACAGTTTCTGGATCGACCGCACAATACCTAAACACTCTTTTTCGATGGTTGAATACCGGGTCTCTCTGTCGAGTAGCTTTCTGCTGATAAATACCACAGGGTGAGAAACACCATCATGTTCTTGTAAAAGAACAGCACCAAGACTTACGGATGAAGCATCTGTTCACAGAATGAACTGACGTGAAACTTGAGAACAGGATCATTAGCTAGCAGTCTTTGAACCATCTAGAATGCTTCTTGACACTCAGGTGTCCATATGATGGCCTTACCCTTTGAATCCTTTGTCAAGTTGGTAAGAGGGGAAACAAGTGTAGCAAAATGAGGTATGAATTTGTGATAATAACCTAACTGACCAAGTAACAAATGTACTTGCTTCTTTGTGGCAGGTTGACGTATGGACAGGATCTTATCAACCTTGGAAGCTTGAGGTTTCAGAATACCATGGGAAATGACATAACCTAGAAACTCAAGTTCCTGGAAACCTGCGAACATCTTAGAAGGATGAACAGTTAGTCCGAGGTCTGACAGCTTCCGGAAAAGGACTTTCAAGTGTTGGATGTGACTGTTCCATGTAGCACTGGCCACAAGTATGTTGTCAAAGAAATTGACGCTGGAACATTCTGACAAATCCAACGAACGCATCATCCATGCAAAAGTAGCTGGAGCTGAGACCATACCGAAGGGCATTCTTGTCCATTGAAAGAGTCCTAAGGGGGTTTGGAATGCGGTTTTCACCCTATCCTCTGGCGTCACAAGAATTTGCCAGTACCCTTTTGCTAAGTCTATTTTGGTGAAATAGACAGCACCCTTGAGTGAGGTGAACAATTCCTCCACATCCAGAATAGGCTCAGCGTCAAAACGAGTGACTTTGTTAAGACTGCGGAAATCAATGCAAAATCTGACTGACCCATCTGGCTTCTTGACAAGGACGATTGGGGAACTGTATGGAGACTGACTGGGTTCAATAACACCAAGCCTCAACATAGTTTCAACTTCTCCTTTGACAGCCTCACTAGCTCAGAAAGGTAATGGATAGGGCTTGAGTCTGATAGGTTTGCTGTCAGTAAGCGGAATTTCGTGAAAAATACCATTCCTGACACAACCAGGGTTATCAGTAAATAACTCAGAAAAATCTTGACAAACAGACTTTAACTCTTCTTCCTGCACATCTGTCAGATGTTTATCAAAATGGATATCAGCAATAGTTTCCCTGGAAGGTACCAATGGGACAGTGGGAATGTTCATATCTGAGTCCAGGCAATCATCATCATCCTCAGAGATGACTGAAGCCAATGTCATATGTTCATCACATTTTTCAAAAGAATGAGACAAAGGTAATACAGTACATAATGAATCATTCACTTGTTCAAACTTACACTCTTCCACAATAGTGGCACTGTCAGCAAAATGATTATCCACAACATGTAAGGAATCAGAGTCCTCTTTGACAACATCAACATTGGGGACATCATAAACATGTCTGTAAAACTGTATATCCACACAACATGAAGGATGAACAGGAGGATTGACATGATCAAACTGATGATTTGAGCGCCTGTTGTATTTGACCAACATACTGGCATGGAAAACTTTTCTTTTCTTGTTGATCAACACAATGTAGTCTGGATGAAAACAATCAACAATCTTATATGGGCCTTTCCACTGCATTAGCAGCTTGTTGCTATCAGTGGGTAACAAGACTAACACTTCATCATCTGTGGAAAAGGAACGTTTGACTGCTTTCATATTCCTGTATTTTTTTGTAAGTCTCTGCTGACTTCTGAGAGTTTTGGACAGCAATGTCCATGCTTTCCCTCAAGAGAGTCTTCAATTCAGTTACATACTGATACAAAAGTTGAGAATTTTCTTGAGTTTTTGTCAGATTCCAAGAATCAGCCAAAAGATCAATAGGGCCTCTGGGCTTTCGACCATAGAGCAGTTCAAATGGTGAGAATCCAGTACTTTCAGATGGCATCTCTCTGTGAGCAAATAGAACTGCTGGGAGGTAATGGTCCCAGTCTTGAGGATGTCTTGCACCACTTCTTAACATGGATTTCATGACCATTCAATCGTTCACCTACCGTTGGACTGCATGTATAACTGTGTTAACTGATTTGTGGAATACCTGTAATTTCTTTCATCGGCTGACTCAACTGAGTACATATCTGTAGATCTCTTTAGGGTATCCCAGACAGCTGAAAATTTCCATTAGTTCTTCAGCAACAGAGACAGTATCAATTTCTTCAGAGGTATGGCCTCTCGAAATCTTGTAGCCACATCAATTACAGTCAAAGCATGTCACCATACAGGACAAGCGAGCTCCAGACTCATCCTGAAAAATAAAGATGATTTCCTGAAACATGAAATAGTTATACAGGACAAATATAAGTTGCTGACACAAAAGCAACTTCCAAGTAATCTTTGACCAGTTCCGGAAAGGCACTGTCAGGGAAAAACCTGTGCACACATACTTAAAAGAAATATATGATCCGACCTTATTCCTGCCGTGAAGAGGGAAGGAAGCGTGGTGGTAGTCCGTACCGCAGAAGACAACACACTACAACAAACAAATCCAATCTCATGTGCTGTGCACAGAGGAGAAAGTAGGTCACCGAGTAACAAGTAGCCCACTCCTGCGACTAGGCACTTGGGGAGGGGGTGTAGATCAATATCTTCTCACTGAAGCATAGTGAAGGTGAAGGAAGCTGGCCCGGTGGTAACACAGCTCTCGAAAGAAGATGGAGGACCACCGAACTGGGTCAGGCGACTGGGGGAAAAAATGTCGGCTGCTACCGCTCAGGGAAGTGGGAGGCAGCTCAGGGGCAGCCCGCAGCGCTCACCAGGGTGGATCCTCGTCCCAGTCAAGGTTTCACATCAGAGTGGCACCGTGCTACAATAATCCCTTCTACGGGGTGATTAAACTAAAATCAAGCTCTGGACAGCGAGCGACAGCAACGTCTGACAGCGGCAGTGGTCGGGGCTCGTCTGTTCGAGACTGAGAAGAGTTCACTGACCGAACAAACTATAAGGGAGGTAATCCTAGTCCCTTACGTTATTATACAAGCGGCCGATGCGCCAATCGTGCCTGTGACACCTATACAGGAACGATTAAAAATGCATATTTTGAAACTTTTGTTAGGACCTTAGTAAAGTGATTCAGATTTTATAAAACTTTCTCGAATACGTCTTAGCGTTGGATAGCACAAAACAAAATGTCCTTCGTGTTTTTTTCTGCTTCTTTGCACAATAGACAAATTAATATTCTTCTGTCAACATTCCTTTAGCTAAAGCTATGTACCAGCAAATCTGAGATTCCAAGTCTGAATCTAGTTGTTATATTATTTCAAATGTGAATTCAAATCCAATCATAGATAGAGCTTCAAAGAAGGTGTGTCACAAAATTCTCGATGCATATCAAAATGTACTACTGGTCTGAATGTCCTCAGCCCGTTTTTGCCAGCTACAGTCTATTAACCGACGGCGAAATTTCTGAATAAAATCATTAGCACTCCCAACCCCCTAATTATACCAGACAAACCAAAGCCCATTTTAAATGAAGAGATTTGTACTACCGACACCCAGTTTACTTTACCATTTAAAAATATATATCACACTTTACGCTTTGCGTAGGATTCTTGGCTCTTCATTTGCAATAAAATAAGTCAGTCACGAACCTATTTCACAGCCGAATTTGCAAATAAAGTATATCTGTTATTTTCGCAATATACAGGGTCATTTAGTGTCCTTGTATGCATTCTTTCAAATTTATTTAAAACGTTACAATGAACAGTCTCACAGCTTTCTCTAATCTATATTACTATCTCCATATTGAACCATAGGCTGAACTTGAGAGTCAAATAATTTCGTAAATAGTACGAAAGAATTATCATTTGGGATTACAACGTTTTCACCACATAAATCAATGCAGCTTTTGACCGAACTGCAAGATCCTTGCAGGTAAGAGCAAAACTAAGTCGGATGAATGGAAAAAAAATCCCAGATTCTCATAAGTATTGATTACAGGTATCATACAACCATCATAAAACAATCTTTCTCTTACACCTAATAACCACTTTTTCACAATGAAATTACTTTTATTCATGTTTACTTTCAACGAAGTGAAGCAGAAGCATGTTGTAAATGGGTTAATTGTGCTTGTAGTTATTTTTCAGACAATGAGATTCCGTCATCAGCTTATAAGAAAATGAATAATTCAAAAGTGTCTAGAGAAAGCAAGGTGCTACGTTTTCCATTACTATTATTTCAATTGCCAGCTCTTGAATGAGTAAAGAAAAGTGCATTGGACCGCAAGCATGACCGCGTCTTAACCCAGTAGTGCAATGAATGCAAACTGTCAAATTCGCACCACATCGAACTCTTGCTTTTACCACATCATAGATGCTTCTGGTGCATATGTACAATTTTCCTTTAATACTATTTTAAAACAAACTGGCCGAAGAAGGTGCTTGTTAGACAATCAGTTACGCTATTTCAAAATCTATAAATGCTACGTATAATTTGCGATTGTATGAATATTGTTTTTGAACAAATGCTGAAAAAGAAACATAAAACCCACAATAGTGTATCCTTTCTTAAAATCAGCTGATGCTGACCTGCATGTCATGTTCATACACCCATCTTGCAATCGGTTTTCAATAATTCTGAACAACAAAAAAGTACGGCTAATATTGGTAAAAGAAAAGCATTTCCTGTTGTTATTTATGTCATCTTTTTTAAAGACGGGCAAAATGATAGACTCGGTCAAACTGCCAGGATTATACCACTATCAAATAACATGTTGAATTTTTTTTTTAATCATCATATCTTCACATCAATACTTAAACAATTCGCTTATCTTACTATCAAGACAAGCTGCTTATTGCTAGTTACACTTCATCTTCAGAAATTAGGCGATTCAAACTATTATCCATATCGTCTTCAAAAACATCATGTAGCACACCATTTGTATCCATCAGTAACCAAGTTTTAAATTAGTGGAAGCATGTGTCAGCAGGTTTAGTGCTTATTAACCATGTATGTTTTAAATAGCTATACGAACAGTATCCCCAAAGTTCCTTTTGATTTCTATTGACATTACTAGTTTATCTAATAACGGTTTATCGAAAGTCTTCTGTCTCTTTTTGAGTAGATTCTTATACTCCCGTCTTGAAATTACATGTTCCTGGATACCTCCAGTATCTTTTGAACGACCGTTTGTTCTCAATAATCGTCTAACATGTTTCTCAGTGACCGTGCTTTCCCAGTCAAATTAATCACCAGGTTCTTTAGTTTTGTTGGGTAACATACGCATTTCTTTATATATTCGATAGCATTCTTAATACAATCATTGAACACATCAAACGTTTCTTTGACATCAGAGAGAGAGAGAGAGAGAGAGAGAGAGAGAGAGAGAGAAGAGAGAGTTTGGAAAAAAAAGCAACTGAAATACTTCAGATAGAGCAGTGTTTACCAGTGTTAATGATTGTTGTACATGTACATTCAAAACATTAGAAATAACAATTTGTGTGCTCACATTCTTACTTCATATTGAACAAGATTATGGATTTTTGTGTGTTGTGCTCAGTTATAATTGCTGTTTTCTTTTGAAAAAAAAAAACCCAGTGAGGTAACTAGAATTATGAACGCTTCTCCAGAGCTTTTCATTGTCACTAAACTGGTTTCCTAACATGAAGTCAAAATGTCTGATGACCTTACCTGTCCCCACGTATTTCGTTTGTTTTAGATTTATTCGTCTTCAGTGGTGGGCTGGGCTAAGAACAATCTGAATTGATTTGCCAGTCGCAAAGCAGGGATAGAATGTGACTGATCATGTGAACAATTAAAATTAAAAACGAAGTTTTAATCATTGATTTAATCAAGTTTTCCTTCAACAACATCAACATCATTGTCATTACATCATCATTTTTAACGTCATCGTCATGAACACAATCATCTTCATCATCATTATCAGCTTCATCACCTCTCCTCTTCTAATTTTAGCTGTCTCACTATATTATGCCCTCAATCCATCCTGCCCTTGTGCTTCCTTACTTTCTGTCTGTCTGTCTGTCTGTCTGTCTGTCTGTCTGTCCTCTCTCTCTCTCTCTCTCTCCGTGTGTGTGTGTGTGTGTGCGTGTGCGGGGCGCGCTGTGTGTGTGTGTGTGTGTGTGTGTGTGTGTGTGTGTGTGGTGTGTGTGTGGTGATGTAAGCGCGCGTGCGTGCGTGCATCTGTGTGTGTGTGTCTGTCTGTCTGTCAGTCTCTGTCTGCCTGTGTGTCTCCGTGTCTTTGTGCGTATTTGAATTCATGCATGTGTACATGCATCTCTCTCTCTCTCTCTCTCTCTCTCTCTCTCTCTCTCTCTCTCTCTCTCTCTCTCTCTCCCCTCCTCTCAACATTCACAGAACGGAACACTTACCGCAGACCGGTGGCATGGATCAGCTGCACTATCCACTGTGGTCAAATAGAGGCAAACTGAATGCGAACGGCAGTCGACAATGTATACACTTCAGACAAGGCTGTCGAAAAAAAGTGCGGTGGTCTCGCACACGAAAAGAACCTCAGTCTGTGACTAGAGACTTGGAGCTTCGGAACTGCCTTGACTACCAAAGTATGGTTCTACGCACGCATCAATAGCCCACCGTCGGTTTTTCAGAAACAAACGGTGTTCAAACATTCAGGAAATTCTGTGCTAGAAACTTCCTTTTTTTATATCCATGTATTTTTTCTTCTTTGTTTCCTCTTCTCTGTCTGTCTGTCTGTCTGTCTGTCTGTCTGTTTGTCTTTATCTCTCTGATACGTATCCATATCCGCATCCGTATCTCTCTCTCTCTCCGCTCTCTCTCTCTCTGTTTTCTCTCTCTCTCTCTCTTCTCTCTATCTATCTATCTATCTATCTATCTATCTATCTATCTATCTATCTATCTTGTGTGCAGTTGTTCTGTTTCCCTGGAAATTACATACAACGATGACCTGGCATCATTTTCGAGTCAGCAATAAAGTTGTCAACGTTCGCTGGAAACGAAGAAACATGACCAACAGATTTTTAACAGCACGGTAATGTATGATACTATTAAGGCGAGCGATTTGACACATTCAGGACAGAGCATCTGAACAGATACGCTGCTACATGGAAGGAAAGAACTTTGTCGCTATACACTTCTTGCCCGTAACTGTCCCAGACGGAAATAGCTGACACAGCGTTCATCCATGCCACCATGGTCTTCTCGGTTCTGATGGGAGACTGGACCAGATTGACGGAACACATTATTCTGCTTGGCAAGATGAAAATCAGTCAAACAAATATCTGATTTTATGGGTGAGTGCCTACTTTTCGTCATGCTCAGTCTAAGCTAGCATGCATATTGCACGCTCTCTCTCTCTCTCTCTCTCTCTCTCTCTCTCTCTCTCTCTCTCTCTCTCTCTCTCTCTCTCTCTCTCTCTCTCTCTCTCAGTATTAAAGTGTCACTGCGCCAAACATCAGTACATAAGTAAATCCATACGCTCTGTATCATACATCAAAATATTAAAGTCTGCAAGAGTATGTTCATCGGTAATTGAACATACAGACGTGCATGGAGAGCTAGACTGAATTGGCGATCGAAGGAGAGAGAGAGAGAGAGAGAGAGAGAGAGAGAGAGAGAGAGAGAGAGAGAGGGGGGGGGGGGCGAAGAACAGTGCAGGGAAAATTACAGTAGATGCCCCATCTTTAAGATGAAAACAAAAACCGGAAAAAGAAAGAAAATACTGTTTAAAACGTGTGGGAAAAATAGAAGATGGGAGTGAAAAATCGCCTGTTATTTCTCTATTGCTAGTTTCCTTGCTTCGGTCCATCAGCAACATTATTGCCATTCTTTTCACTCTTGTCCTTCACTGACATCATCATTTTCCATTGTTCTTTTCTCTCTTGTCCATCACCACCATCATTTGCCTTTTTTTTTCTTGTCCATCATGAACATCGTCTTTTGCCATACTTCCTTTCCACTTGTCCTTTATAGACGTCACAATTCATCATTATCAGCATCGCCATTTGCCACTGGTCTTCCCTACTTTCTGATTCCACATCATCATTTGTTGTTCTTCTTTCTCTTGTCCATCAGTCACATCACCATTTTTCATGATTCTTCTTCCTATCCTTCATCAATGTCACCATTTGTCATTCATCATCCGTTCGTTCATTGAGAAGTTCATCATTTGTCATTTTCTACTTCGTCTTGTCCTTCATCAATGTCACCATTTTTCATTCTTCTACTGGTCTGTCTGTCATGTATTCTTTTGTCGTTTTTCTTTTTCATTCTGTTCTTCAGCAGTGTCACCATTTGTCAGTCTTCTTCCTCTTGTCCATCAGTAGCATCACCATCTGCCATTTTTCTTATTCATCCTGTCTTTCATCAATGTCGCAATTGTCATTCTCCTTTCACTTATCCATCATGACCGTCACCTGTTATCACTTTTCCTTTCATCCTGCTCTTTATCAATGTCATCATTTGACATTTTTTCCTTTTCCTCTTGTCCATCATTACAACCACCATTCATCGTTTTTCTTTTCATCAGTGTCGCAATTTTTGTCATGTTTATTTTCCCGCTTGTTCTTCATCAAAACTACCATTGGTCATTTTTCATCTTCATCCTGTCTTTCATGAGTATCACCATTTGTCAAATTTATTTTGCTCTTGTCTTTTCTCAGTTTTCTTATTATTATTTATCATCAATATCATCAAGTGTCATTCTGCTCCTCGCTCTTGTTCATCTTCAACTTCATCATATGCCATCCTTCTAGCTTTTGTTCATCTTCAACTTCATCATATGCCATCCTTCTAGCTTTTGTTCATCTTCAACTTCATCATATGCCATCCTTCTGGCTTTTGTTCATCTTCAACTTCATCATATGCCATCCTTCTGACTTTTGTTCATATTCAACTTCATCATATGCCATCCTTCTGACTTTTGTTCATATTCAACTTCATCATATGCCATCCTTCTAGCTTTTGTTCATCTTCAACTTCATCATATGCCATCCTTCTAGCTCTTGTTCATCTTCAACTTCATCATATGCCATCCTTCTAGCTTTTGTTCATCTTCAACTTCATCATATGCCATCCTTCTAGCTCTTGTTCATCTTCAACTTCATCATATGACATCCTTCTAGCTTTTGTTCATCTTCAACTTCACCATATGCCATCCTTCTAGCTTTTGTTCATCTTCAACTTCATCATATACAATCCTTCTAGCTTTTGTTCACCGTTATCATCAACATCTCTTTCTCCTCCTTTTTTTTTCTTGCTTCTGCTGCTGTTGGTGTACCTGCTGCTGCTGCTGCTGGTGCTGCTGCCGCTGCTGCTGCTTCTGTTTTTTTTTTTCAGCATAACAGAAATAAAGTAAATAAGTAAGAAAGAAACAAACGAAGAAACAAACAAATAAACTAAAGCCAGTAATAAACAAAAAAAGGAACGCTTCAAAACTTTGAACATGCTTTTGCACGCTCAGTACAAAACGTTCAGAGCACACAAATCAATCGGAAAAAGAACGTCCCTTCTCAAAATCTATCGATCACTTTTCCTCGCAGAGTCACAGCGGACGATACCAGTCTGCTGGCAACAGTGCCAGGAGTACAGAACATCGACTGTTTGGGAGGAAAACAGGTTATAAAAAAAGCAATTGAGGGCAATTTTTGGGGGTGAGAATGATGATCACTGGGTCTAACTGCCGCCCACGTGTTATGCATCACCATCCAACGCGCACGCTGCTCATCCCCCACCACCACCCTCCCACTAACCCCCCCCCCCCCCCCTCCCCAACACCACCCTCGCCCTTTCATTTTTTTTTCTCCGTAACAGCACTATTTTCTCATGGTATACTGACGGTACACCAATTCAGCCGTCTACTAATGAAACATTCAAGACGTTGTATAGCTCCAAGAGCTCAGGCTCATGAAAAGTGTATGGCTGGAACGTGAACAGCAACTGTCCTGTCACACAGCCACTTTGTTTTGTTTTGTTTTGTTTGCTTGTCTTTGCTTGTATGCAGAAAGGTGTGTGTGTGTGTGTGTGTGTGTGTGTGTGTGTGTGTGTGTGTGTGTGTGTGTGTGTGTGTGTGTGTGTGTGTGTGTGTGTGTGTTTGTGTGTGTGTGTGTGTGTGTGTGTGTGTGTGTGTGTGTGTGTGTGTGTGTTGTATGTGTATGTGTATGTGTGTGTGTGTGTGTGTGTGTGTGTGTGACCTCATTAATTCATTAAGGTTTTTCTTTTTAAAATGTCAGTACAACACTATGTTAATCTGACAGTAAATGGTTTCAGTCAGTCAGTGTGTGTGTGGTGTGTGTGTGTGTGTGTGTGTGTGTGTGTGTGTGTGTGTGTGTGGAGGGGGTGAAATAATGTGTACGTACACGTCTGCACCAACGGGCGTTTGGGTACATGTGCTCGCTAGCGCATACACTTATCTCTCTCTCTCTCTCTCTCTCTCTCTCTCTTCTCTCTCTCTCTCTCTCTCTCTCTCTCTCTCTCTCTCTAATATATAAAGGGCAAATTCTGTGTGTGTGTGTGTGTGTGTGTGTTGTGTGTGTGTGTGTGTGTGTGTGTGTGTGTGTGTGGTCAGTACAACACTATGTTAATCTGACAGTAAATGGTTTCAGTCAGTCAGTGTGTGTGTGTGTGTGTGTTGTGTGTGTGTGTGTGTGTGTGTGTGTGTGTCTGTGTACGCTATAGACTCAAAAACGGCCCAACCGATTGTAATGAAATTTGGCAGGTACGTCCGTTGTGACCCGAGGATGGTTTTGGGCTAATCTCTAAAAAATAAAACCGTTAAAAACCGTTAAAAAGCTGTTATAACGGTTTCAAAGTCATCTTTTTCCTCTGCTTTTCTTCAAATAGCCGTTGTGACATTGCACAGGTACAGGACTACTTCTCTAAAATTAGAACCGTTATTTGGCAGTTAAGAAACGTTATTTATAACAGTTAAAAACCGTTAAAAACACCAAACCCTATAAAACAAACTGTTTAAAACCCGATCTTCTTGAAATTTAGCAGGTACGTCTGTTGTGACCCGAGGATGGTTTGGGGCTAATCTCTAAAAAAAAAAAAACCCGTTAAAAACCGTTAAAAAACTGTTATAACGGTTTCAAAAACATCTTTTTCCTCTGCTTTTCATCAAATGACCAATGTGACATTGCACAGGTACGGGGCTACTTCTCGAAAATTAGAACCGTTATTTGGCAGTTAAGAAACGTTATTTATAACAGTTAAAAACCGTTAAAAACACCAAACCCTATGAAAACTGTTTAAAACCCGATCTTCTGAGGTTGGCGGCCACGAGAGTCATCATCGGATCGCCACCAAACTTGACATAAGCCTACAGGAACATCCAGCGGGTAACATAGGGTCATTAGATAGTCATTATGACCATTAAATTTGACCGTTAAAAACCGTTATTTTCAAAATGTAGGCTGTTCTTGATGAAATTCGGTATACATGTGCAGTTTTAAATGCCGAAAAATGATATACAACTTTTACGAACCGAAATTTACAATTGACCGTTAAAAAAACGTTATTTTATCAATTTAGAGTATTCTTGAAGAAATTCGATATACATGTGCAGTTGTGAATGCTAAACAATGATATACAATTTTCAAGATCCGAAACTTAACATTGACCATTAAAAACCGTTATTTTCTGAATTTCTAAATTTTCACCCTTCTTGATAACATTCCGTATGCACGTACAGTTTTAAGCGCTGAACAATGTTATGCAAATTTTACGAACCAAAACTTAACACTGACCGTTAAAAACCGTTATTTTCTAAATTTACACCGCTATTGATAAAATTCGGTATGCGTATGTCCAGTAACGGTAAGTAATTTTGCAACATGGATGGTTTAGCAGGTACGTCTGTTGTGACCCGAGGATGGTTTGGGGCTAATCTCTAAAAAAATAAAACCGTTAAAAACCGTTAAAAAAACTGTTATAACGGTTTCAAAGACATCTTTTTCCTCTGCTTTTCATGAAATGGCCAATGTGACATTGCACAGGTACATGGCTACTTCTCGAAAATTAGAACCGTTATTTGGCAGTTATAAAACGTTATTTATAACAGTTAAAAACCGTTAAAAACACCAAACCCTATGAAAACTGTTTAAAACCCGATCTTCTGAAGTTGGCGGCCACGAGAATTATCGGATCGCCACCAAACTTGACATAAGCCTACAGGAACATCCAGCGGGCAACATAAGGTCATTAGATAGTCATTATGACCATTAAATTTGACCGTTAAAAACCGTTATTTTCAAAATGTAGGCTGTTCTTGATGAAATTCGGTATACATGTGCAGTTTTAAATGCCGAAAAATGATATACAACTTTTACGAACCGAAATTTAAAATTGACTGTTAAAAAACGTTATTTTATAAATTTAGAGTATTCTTGAAGAAATTCGATATACATATGCAGTTTTGAACGCTAAACAATGACATACAATTTTCAAGATCCGAAACTTAACATTGACCGTTAAAAACCGTTATTTTCTGAATTTCTAAATTTTCACCCTTCTTGATAACATTCCGTATGCACATACAGTTTTAAGTGCTGAACAATGTTATGCAAATTTTACTGACCGTAAAAAACCGTTATTTTCTAAATTTACACCGCTATTGATAAAATTCGGTATGCGTATGTCCAGTAACGGTAAGTAATTTTGCAACATGGATGGGACAGGGTAGGGGGATGAAAAGGGAGGAATGAGAGGGGCCAGAAAAATGATTGTACAGTGCAAAGCCTGATACACTATTTTTACATAAGACACAGACCCGTTGAAATAAACTACTTCTGCACAAAGTCTATTCCTACAAAATTAAGGGCAATCAGAAAAATGGGAATGGGAACAGTGAGTGCAGGCGGAAAATCAAGCGAGAAAAGCATCTCGACGTGCTAGGGAAGATCCAGAGGAAAGAGGCCAGAGGCAGGCGGAAAACAATAGAATGTATAAGAGAGAGAGAGAGAGAGAGAGAGAGAGAGAGAGAGAGAGAGAGAGAGACAGACAGACAGACAGACAGGACAGGAATGTGTATTTGTGTGGGGGAGGGGGTGGGAAGATGTGTGGGGGGGGGGGGGGGATTAATCAAAACAATTAATACATGTTTGCCGTTACGTGAGTATCGCAAAGAATGTTCATATCCCGGGCAACGCCGGGTGCCCCTGCTAGTATATATATATACTAGCCGGTGTACCCGGCTTCGCTCGGGTATATCTGTACAATAATTTTCTGGCCACCCCGCTCTCTCTCACCACTTAAAAGACAATACAATAAAATTCAGCTTGGGTTTGTTTCATTTTTCCCATGCCGAACCAATTGCCCCAGCCTCCTCCTATCTACTTCACCCAATTTCTTCGGACGCCCACTCCCTTCTTGCCTCTCAATCTGTTTTCCCTCACGAATTTTTTTCGTAATACGATACACAGTCCATAGAGGGATGCCTGTACTTTGTGAACTTACTGATGCATTCTCAATTCCTTGATTGAAGTGCTCCAAAATGACAACTCTGTAGGGGCCACCATAACCTAGTGGATAAGGCGCTGGACTCATGATCCAAAGGTCGTGGTTTCGAATCCCGGCTTGGTCTTGGAAAGTTTAACGTGGAATGTTTCCAGCTAAAATGACCGTAGTTCACCCCGATGTCCACCCTGGCCCCGCAGGTGTCAGGCTAATGTGACGGACCAGCCATCTGCATATCCTTGATTTGGACATGGACGTTAAATCCAACTCAAACATGACAACTCTGTGAAAAGATTGCATTTTCACGATGTATCATGTCTATTGGAGGGCCTCTGGGTAGACAGCATTTCTGGTCTCCCTGTTTGGCGCAACTATAGTCAGTGTTTCTGCGTTTCCAGTTCGTGATGCTGCAACGTAGAACATTCCATGTGTAAAACACGGAACGGTCAGGTCTGCCCTAAGGGATGAAAATGTCGGACCCTGGCTCTTGATGATTGTCAGAGCGAAAGCTGGTTTCATGGGAAACTGAAGCCGTCAGAACTGGAATGGCAGGGGTGAGTCCATGGGTTCCAGAGGAATTCTGGGGAGCAGCACCGGTTAACCTTTGTGGGTGCCACATGATATTTTCGCTTCTACAACGTTCCTGTGCAGTCTGGTGAAGACACATCGGGTGCCATTGATCACCTTTGGTGGGTCCAGTGAGCGGAGAATGATAATAGAGACTCCAGATTTCAGCAACAGTTCATGTGGTGGAAGTCCAGAAATCTCAATGGAGTTCAGGAGTTCTTGTGGATAAAGGACTGCCTCATCATCATTCTTGGCCGTGTCAACAGATCTGTACAGAGTTTCCTCTCCAGGGAAGTCAGCTACGATTTTTTAACGGTCAATTTTAGTTTCGGTTCGTGTAAGTTGTATATCATTGTTCAGCATTTAAAACTACACCTGTATACCAAATTTCATCAGAGAAAGGTCTAAATTTAGAAAATAACGCTTTTTAACGGTGATACCATCTCTAAATTTAGAAATTAACGGTTTTTAACGGTCAATTTTAAGTTTCTGTTCATATTAGTTGTCTATCATTGATCAGCGTGTAAAACTGCACCTGTATACCAAATTTCATCAAGAAAGGTCTAAATTTAGAAAATAACGGATCTTAACGGTTTTTAACGCTCAATTTTAAGTTTCCGTTCGTGTAAGTTGTATATCATTGTTCAACGTGTAAAACTGCATCTGTATACCGAATTTCATCAGGAACGCTCTAAATTTATATAATAACGGTTTTTAACGGTCAATTTTAAGTTTCGGTTCGTGTAAGTTGTATATCATTGTTCAGCATTGAAAACTACACCTGTATATCAGTAGAAAGAAACTCGTGGAGAGCGTGGCAGCAGAGAGTCCTCAGAAGAGAAGCCCCCTTCAAGCAAGTGTTTCGGCCCTTATCTCCTGACACTCTAGGGGGGTTGGGTCACACCCGGTTCATGACTCCGGATGTCCCTCTGCTGCCCCTTTTTTTCCCATCTTGGGACGAGCCATGGCTGGGATTCGAACCCATGACCCTCTGGACATGCTCATTTTCCACTTAATGACTCGCGCTTTAACCACTGAGCCACAGGGACACCTGATATTTGTAGGGAAATTAAGCCTTATGAAGTTCACTTTTGTTCCTCCTTGACCAGATCCAGCTTGAACACCTCTCTGCCGCTTCTGCCATTGCTTTCAGGGCTCTGGTTTTTTCCTTCCCTGCAACTGAGAGCTGTTTCATGAGGCTGTATGCAGACGTTCCTACAAACCCCCTAGCTCCAATTTCTGCAGTGAGGACTTTGACCTGATAGCCTTCTCTCCTCAGGCTGTTTGCCAGATCAGCATACTTTTCAGTCTTGTAGATTTGAGCTGCCTCCATTCTGTTCTCATATGGCACCGTGAGCTCGATCATGATCAGCTGCTTGGTTGACTTAGAGTGGACTACTATGTCTGGTCTCATGCCACTCTTGCTGATGATCTCTGGGTGACTCTTCCATTCTGGGAGGTCTGCAGTGCACTCCCAGTCATCTGCCCCGTCCAGCAGACTCTGCCTGCATGTTTCGAGTGGCACTGTTGTTCTTGGCCATGATTTGCTGCCTCCTGCCGTGAAGAATGTTGCGGGTGCTTTTGGAGTCCTGATTTTCCCTTTTGTGGTGTTGGTACTAGCCCAGACTACTTGTACAATTTCTTTGAGCACTTGGTTGTGCCTCCATGTGTACCTTCCTTGAGCCAGGGCTACTTTACATGAGCTTAGGACATGCTCCACTGTTTGTTTTTCATGGCAGAGGGGGCATGCAGGATCGTCTGTTTTCCCCCACTTCACCAGGTTTGCATTTGAGGGCAGAAGGTCATATGCAGATCTGAGAATGAAGCTGATCCTGAGAGGGGCCATGTGCCAAATGTCATTCCAAGTGAGACTTCTTTGGAGTGCATTCTCCCACGTTGTCCATTGCCCTTGCTGGCTCTGCTGGACTGCTTTTTGGAGTCTTTTTTGGTCTTCTTCTTTTCTCATCTCCTGAATCATCATGTCTCTTTTGGCTTTTCCTTTGGCCTTTGACCACCATTCAGTTTTGGTCACCCCCAGTCCCTGTCTGTTGGTCTGTGTGTGTCCTGTTATTTCTCTGATCTTGAGACTTTCTTTTGCAGAATCCATCGCCTCTTGAACTTTCCATTTTCTGCCTGTCTTCAGCTGGGGCTTAATTGCTTCTATCACCTTGTCTCCTGAGTCCTCCAGCATGCTTTGAAGTCTGATCTTCCCTGCTTTGTATTCCTCCAGGATGGATTTCAGGGGTAGTTTCAGCTTTGCTTGGCGACAGTACAGCGCTATGTCAGTCAGACAGGGTGGGACACCAAGCCATTTCCTTGTGAACTTGTTGATTTTGGCTTCCATTGCCTCCACTATGCTGGTGCAGATGTCGTATATCATCAGAGGCCATAGCAGCTTTGGTATCAGCATGAACTGCAGACACCAGACCTTGTATTTGCCAGGGAGCCCACACTGGTCAATGGTCTCCAAGCCTTCCTCCGCCATCTGCTTGGTTTCTTTTGCTCTTTGTGTGTCTTTCAGCGTATCATCATACCATCTTCCAAGGCTCTTGACTGGTTCTTCTGTGACTGTTGGAATGGCCTGGTTGGCAACACTGAAGACCACAGATCCGGCCACTTTTCCTTTCCTCAGTGAGAGACTCCGTGATTTCTTTGGCTTGAACTTCATTCTGGATGAGGCAACTATGTCGTCCAGCCTCTCCAGCACATGACGTGTCTCGTCTTCTCTGGATGAAATCACTGTAGTGTCATCCATGAAGGCCTTGAGAGGAGGCATCTTGTATCCATCGCCAAGGTCTGTTTGTCTCGCGTTGTTTGTTGCTGCTTTCAAGATGAGTTCCATTGCCAGCACGAACAGTATTGGGGAAATTGCACAGCCCATTGCAATACCCACTTCCAAGTTGATCCAGTCTGTTGTGTACTCCTTGGTAGAGAACCGCATTGAGAAGCCATTGAAGTACTTCTTGAGCATGTCGCGGATGTTCTTTGGCACATGGTACATCTCAAGAGCCAACTGTATCATCTCATGGGGCACAGATCCATATGCGTTTGCCAGATCAAGCCACACTACGTCCAGGTCTCTCTTTTCTGTTTTTGCTTTTTGGATTGCGTCCCAGATCATTGTGGCGTGTTCTACACAGCCAGCCACGCCTGGGATGCCACCTTTCTGGACTGACACATCCAAGTACTTGTTTTCCATCAGGTACTTGGTCAGCCTTGCTGCCATGACAGAGAAGAAGATTTTCCCTTCGATGTTCAGTAGTGATATTGGCCTGAACTGGCTAATGTCACTTGAGTTTTGCTCTTTGGGGATGTACACACCATCTGCCGTCATCCACTGGCCGCTGATCTTCTGGTTTCTCCAAGCCGATCGCAGCAGCCTGTGGAGCCACTCCAGCACCTTGGGACATTTCTTGTAAAGCTGGTAAGGTATTCCGTTTGGCCCTGGTGATGATTTGGCTCTGGCTTTGTCGACCACCTTCTTGATTTCCGCCAACGTTGGAGGCTTGCCATTGAACTGTTCCTCAGGGTTGGTTGGCCACACCAGACCTTGAATGTCGAGTGGTGCTTTGCTCTGTGGGTCAGAGTATGTTTTCCTCAGATGCTGCTCAAGAACTCCTTTGTCCACACTTAGGGTCCCAGATTTTGGCTGCTCAAACAGTGTTCTGGCAAACTGGAAGGGGTCTCTGAAGAAGCGCTCTTGTGTCTTCTTCTTTTTGCTCTTCCTCTTCCTCGCAGATTCCGCTTTGCTGAGGGCACTGTGTTTTTTTTTCAGGTCTTTCCACAGTTTTTCCAAGCCTTGTTTTTCAGCTGGCAGTGCGGTCTTCATTTGCATCTTGAGGTTTTTCTTTTGGACCCTGATCTTGTCCATCTTTTCTTGGCGTCTGGATTTCTTTGGAGGTGTTTTCTCTTTGGGTAGTTTTGCTCCATAGGCGTCTCTACATGTGGCATACACAATGTCCCCATATGTGGCTAGTTTGTGTTCCAGGGTGCTTTTCCCTATCAGTGCATCGAGTCTTTGGACGATTTTTGCATCCAGTTTCTCCCAATCTTCAGTTTCGTTTGCTCGTGGCAGGTTGAGTTTCAGGCGCCTGGCATCGAGGGCCTGTGCAAATTCCTCATCCGAACCAACAGCGTGGATGTCCTTGGCACTGTGGTTTAAATCCTGGCCTTGGTCTTCCGACGTCTTATCTGCTGATGCAGTGCGCTGCTGCTCATTCAGATGAGTCTTCACACATCCCATCTTTGTTCTGTGGATCTTCATGCCACGGGTGGTAGCGAAACGCTTTCCACAGACACATGGATATTCCAAATTTCATCAAGAAAGGTCTAAATTTAGAAAATAACGCTTTTTAACGGTGATACCATCTCTAAATTTAGAAATTAAACGGTTTTTAACGGTCAATTTTAAGTTTCTGTTCATATTAGTTGTCTATCATTGATCAGCGTGTAAAACTGCATCTGTATACCAAATTTCATCAAGAAAGGTCTAAATCTAGAAAATAACGCACACACAGAATTTGCCCTTTATATATTAGATATCTAATATATAAATGGCAAATTCTGTCTGTGTGTGTGTGTGTGTGTGTGTGTGTGTGTGTGTGTGTGTGTGTGTGTGTGTGTGTGTGTTGTGTGTCTGTGTACGCTATAGACTCAAAAACGGCTCAACCGATTGTCATGAAATTTGGCAGGTACGTCTGTTGTGACCCGAGGATGGTTTTGGGCTAATCTCTAAAAAAATAAAACCGTTTAAAAACCGTTAAAAAACTGTTATAACGGTTTCAAAGACATCTTTTTCCTCTGCTTTTCTTCAAATAGCCGTTGTGACATTGCACAGGTACAGGACTACTTCTCTAAAATTAAAACCGTTATTTGGCAGTTAAAAAACGTTATTTATAACAGTTAAAAACCGTTAAAAACACCAAACCCTATAAAAGAAACTGTTTAAAACCCGATCTTCTTGAAATTTAGCAGGTATGTCTGTTGTGACCCGAGGATGGTTTTGGGCTAATCTTTAAAGAAATAAAACCGTTAAAAACCGTTAAAAAAACTGTTATAACGGTTTCAAAGACATCTTTTTCCTCTGCTTTTCATCAAATGGCCGTTGTGACATTGCACAGGTACATCGAACCTAGAGGGACATCTCCCGAGTAACATAGGGTCATTGGACAGTTTCTACGACAGTTATTTATGACCGTTAAAAACCGTTAACAACACGTACCCCCTAAAAACGATCAAAAATACAATCTTTTCTAATGTTGGCAGCAAAGGGAGTCCTCGGATCGCCACCAAACTTGGCATGAGTCTAGAAGGACATACTGTGAATAACATTGGGTCATTCGATAGTTTTTATGACCGTTATTTATCACCGTTAAAAAGCGTTATTTTCTAAATTTAGACCTTTGTTGATGAAATTTGGTACACAGGTGTAGTTTTAAATGCTGAACAATGATATACAACTTACACGAACCGAAACTTAAAATTGACCGTTAAAAACCGTTATTATATAAATTTAGACCGTTCTTGATGAAATTCGGTATACAGATGCAGTTTTACACGCTGAACAATGATATACAACTTACACGAACGGAAACTTAAAAATTGACCGTTAAAAACCGTTATTATATAAATTTAGAGCGTTCCTGATGAAATTCGGTATACAGATGCAGTTTTACACGCTGAACAATGATATACAACTTACACGAACGGAACTTAAAATTGAGCGTTAAAACCGTTAAGATCCGTTATTTTCTAAATTTAGACCTTTCTTGATGAAATTTGGTATACAGGTGCAGTTTTACACGCTGATCAATGATAGACAACTAATATGAACAGAAACTTAAAATTGACCGTTTAAAAACCGTTAATTTCTAAATTTAGAGATGGTATCACCGTTAAAAAGCTTTATTTTCTAAATTTAGACCGTTCTTGATGAAATTTGATATACAGGTGTAGTTTTCAACGCTGAGCAATGATATACAACTTACACGAACCGAAACTTAAAATTGACATTAAAAACCGTTATTATATAAATTTAGACCGTTCTTGATGAAATTCGGTATACAGATGCAGTTTTACACGCTGAACAATGATATACAACTTACACGAACGGAAACTTAAAAATTGACCGTTAAAAACCGTTATTATATAAATTTAGAGCGTTCCTGATGAATTCGGTATACAGACGCAGTTTTACACGCTGAACAATGATATACAACTTACACGAACGGAAACTATAAAATTGAGCGTTAAAAACCGTTAAGATCCGTTATTTTCTAAATTTAGACCTTTCTTGATGAAATTTGGTATACAGGTGCAGTTTTACACGCTGATCAATGATAGACAACTAATATGAACAGAAACTTAAAATTGACCGTTAAAAACCGTTAATTTCTAAATTTAGAGATGGTAGTCTGCAGAGGATTTCAGAAATACACCGAAGTTATGATGCTCTGCAATACCGTCTGATTTTTGTCTGTCAACAAGAGCCATGGTCAGACATTTTCATCCCGTGGGGCAGATCTGACCGTTCCGTGTTTTACACATGGAATGTTCTACGTTGCAGCATCACGAACTGGAAGCGCAGAAACACTGACTATACTTGCGCCAAACAGGGAGACCAGAAATGTTGTCAACCCAGAGGCTCTCCAATAGACATAATACATCGTGAAAATGCAATCTTTTCACAGAGTTGTCATGTTTGAGTTGGGTTTAACGTCCGTGCCCAAATCAAGGATATGCAGACGGCTGGTCCGTCACATTAGCCTGACACATGCGGGGCTAGGGTGCATATCGGGGTGAACTATGGATATTTTAGTTGAAAACATTCCACGTGAAAATTTCCAAGACCAAACCGGGATTCGAAACCACGACCTTTGGATCATGAGTCCAGCGCCTTATCCACTAGGTTATGGCGGCCCCTATAGAGTTGTCATTTTGGAGCACTTCAATCGAGGAATTGAGAATGCATCGGTAAGTTCATTAAGTACAGGATCCCTCTATCGACTGTGTATCGTATTACGAAAAAAAATTGTGAGGTAAAATTGATTGAGAGGCAAGAAGGGTCATAGAGCAGGGTGAGGACAGCTACCCCAAGTACAGGAGACGTGAGGAGTCTGAATGAGGACATACTGGGACTGTGAAGCTTGGGCAGAGAGAAATCATCGTCACCAACCAGTGGGTTGTCCCCTACAACCCTTACCTCCTACATTAGTTCAACTGCCACATCAATGTGGAAATATGCAGTAGCATAAAATTCATCAAGTACGTCCTGAAGTATGTCCACAAGGGCACAGACCAAGCCGTCTTCCAACTCCAAGCCACTCAGGCAGGTGAAGGAGCAGCTCAACAACCTCCAGTCATTGATGAAATCCAAATGTACCAGAATGCCCGCTACGTTGGCAGCATCGAGGGACCTGGAGACTCCTGGGATTTGACCTGCATGAGCGCCACCCCATGGTGCAGAGACCAGCTGTCCATTTGGAGAATGGACAATGGGTCTACTTCAATCCACACAACGCAGTGCAAAGAGCACAAGGCTCTCCCCCAGAAGCAACCCTTACCGCCATCTTTAGCCTATGCTCTCAAGACCCTACAGCACGAGAGCTGAAGTACGTGGAAGTCCCTGAGCACATCACATTGATGTCCACTCAGAATATGTGGAAGAAACGACAAAGGGGCACTGCAATCCGGCGATTGTACAGTATCAGTCCTCGCCAGGGAGAGTGCTACTTCTTGAGGCTTCTACTCAACGTTAAATAAAGGATCCCGTTCGTACGAGGAGCTGAAGATTGTCAACGGCTATGTCCACAACATTTTTCGAGATGCTTGCAATGCTCTTGGACTCCTAGAAGATGACCGTCTTCTACAACTTGCCCTGGAGGAAGCCTCCATTTCTCAGAGACCCCGACTGCTGCGTGACTTCTGTATTATCCTGGTGGCTTTCAACCCCAGTAACCCAGGCAACCTGTGGAACCTCTTCAGAGACCATCTTGCTGAAGATTTCCTCTTCCAAGTCCGAAGAGATGTCTATTATGAAGCGCAGTACACAGATGCCATCTACAACCAAGCTCTTACTGTGATTCAGCACAAACTCTTCCTTCTTGGAGGCAAGTCTACAGAGGAGTATGGGATGCCAACAGTCACACAACAACAAACTGTGCCTCGAGAATACTACCGCGAGACCAATTACGACACTACTGCACTCCGGGCAGCAGCTGATGACCAGCTGAAGAAGCTGACAGCTGACCAGAGAGACATGTACGACAGCTTTATGACCATGGTTGAGCAGAGGCAGGATCCACAGCAAGCAGCAACATAATGTTCCTTGATGCTCCATGAGGGACAGGAAAGACCATCCTGAATCTTATCCTGAACAGGATCCGCTCCACAGGCAAAATAGTGCTAGCCACTGCTTCCAGTGTCATTGCCGCTACTCTTTTGCCGGGTGGGCGGACAGTAAATAGCATTTTCAAGGTCCCTCTGGATGCCGACAAGCAAGAAACGCCAACCTGCTCTGTCAAGCGTGGGTCAACGTTGGCCAAAGTCATCAAAGAGGCTGCAACCGTCATAATTGATGAAGCTCCCATGACCACAAAGCTGTCTACGAGGCCATGGACTCTACGCTGCAGGACATCACCCAAGTGCACAGGCCAATGGGAGGCATCCCAACGCTGTTCTGTGGGGACTTCAGGCAGATCCTCCCTGTCGTCCTCAATGGCACCAGAGCCAACATTGTCAACGCCTGTCTGATAGCCAGGAGGATCTGATAGAAGCAGTCTACCCGGATCTTCATGCTCACTGTGCAGACTCAGACTGGTTAGCGGAAAGGGCCATAATCTCCTCCCTGAACGAGACTGTCAACAGGCTGAACAGAAAAATCGTAGCTGACTTCCTGGAGAGGAAACTGTACAGATCTGTTGACACGGCCAAGAATGATGATGAGGCAGTCCTTTATCCACAAGAACTCCTGAACTCCATTGAGATTTCTGGACTTCCACCACATGAACTGTTGCTGAAATCTGGAGTCCCTATTATCATTCTCCGCTCACTGGACCCACCAAAGGTGATCAATGGCACCCGATGTGTCTTCACCAGACTGCACAGGAACGTTGTAGAAGCGAAAATATCATGTGGCCCCCACAAAGGTGAACCGGTGCTGCTCCCCAGAATTCCTCTGGAACCCATGGACTCACCCCTGCCATTCCAGTTCTGACGGCTTCAGTTTCCCATGAAACCAGCTTTCGCTCTGACAATCATCAAGAGCCAGGGTCCGACATTTTCATCCCTTGGGGCAGACCTGACCGTTCCGTGTTTTACACATGGAATGTTCTACGTTGCAGCATCACGAACTGGAAACGCAGAAACACTGACTATACTTGCGCCAAACAGGGAGACCAGAAATGTCTACCCAGAGGCTCTCCAATAGACATAATACATCGTGAAAATACAGTCTTTTCACAGAGTTGTCATGTTTGAGTTGGATTTAACGTCCGTGCCCAAATCAAGGATATGCAGACGGCTGGTCTGTCACATTAGACTGACACCTGCGGGGCCAGGGTGGACATCGGGGTGAACTACGGTCATTTTAGCTGGAAACATTCCACGTGAAAATTTCCAAGACCAAACCGGGATTCGAAACCACGACCTTTGGATCATGAGTCCAGCGCCTTATCCACTAGGTTATGGCGGCCCCTACAGAGTTGTCATTTTGGAGCATTTCAATCGAGGAATTGAGAATGCATCGGTAAGTTCACAAAGTACAGGCATCCCTCTATGGACTGTGTATCTATGGAAAAAAATTCGTGAGGGAAAACAGATTGAGAGGCAAGAAGGGAGTGGGCGTCCGAAGAAATTGGGTGAAGTAGATAGGAGGAGGCTGGGGCAATTGGTTCGGCATGGGAAAAAACGAAACAAACCCAAGCTGAATTTTATTGTATTGTCTTTTAAGTGGTGAGAGAGAGGGGTGGCCAGAAAATTATTGTACAGATATACCCGAGCGAAGCCGGGTACACCGGCTAGTATCTAATATATAAATGGCAAATTCTGTCTGTGTGTGTGTGTGTCTGTGTACGCTATAGACTCAAAAACGGCCCAACTGATTGTAATGAAATTTGGCAGGTACGTCTGTTGTGACCCGAGGATGGTTTTGGGCTAATCTCTAAAATAATAAAACCGTTAAAAACCGTTAAAAAAACTGTTATAACGGTTTCAAAGACATCTTTTTCTCTTGCTTTTCTTCAAATAGCCGTTGTGACATTGCACAGGTACAGGACTACTTCTCTAAAATTAGAACCGTTATTTGGCAGTTAAAAAAACGTTATTTATAACAGTTAAAAACCGTTAAAAAACACCAAACCCTATAAAACAAACTGTTTAAAACCCGATCTTCTTGAAATTTAGCAGGCACGTCTGTTGTGAACCGAGGATGGTTTTCGGCTAATCTCTCAAAAAATAAAACCGTTAAAAACCGTTAAAAAAAACTGTTATAACGGTTTCAAAGATATATTTTTCCTCTGCTTTTCATCAAATGGCCGTTGTGACATTGCACAGGTACAGGGCTACTTCTCGAAAAATTAGAACCGTTATTTGGCAGTTAAGAAACGTTATTTGTAACAGCTAAAAACCGTTAAAAACACCAAACCCCATAAAAACTGTTTAAAACCCGATCTTCTGAGGTTGGGGCCACGAGAGTCATCGGATCGCCACCAAACTTGACATAAGCCTACAGGAACATCCAGCGGGTAACATTGGGTCATTAGATAGTCATTATGACCATTAAATTTGACCGTTAAAACCGTTATTTTCAAAATTTAGGCTGTTCTTGATGAAATTCGGTATACATGTGCAGTTTTAAATGCCGAAAAAATGATATACAACTTTTACAAACCAAAATTTAAAATTGACCGTTAAAAAACGTTATTTTATAAATTTAGAGTATTCTTGAAGAAATTCGATATACATGTGCAGCTTTGAACGCTAAACAGTGATATACAATTTTCAAGATCCGAAACTTAACATTGACCTTAAAAAAACCGTTATTTTCTGAATTTCGAAATTTTCACCGTTCTTGATAACATTCCGTATGCACGTACAGTTTTAAGCGCTGAACAATGTTATGCAAATTTTACGATCCAAAACTTAAGTGACCGTTAAAAACCGTTATTTTCTAAATTTACACCGTTATTGATAAAATTCGGTATGCGTATGTCCAGTAACAGTAAGTAATTTTGCAACATGGATGGGACAGGGTAGGGGGATGAAAAGGGAGGAATGAGAGGGGCCAGAAAAATGATTGTACAGTGCAAAGCCTGATACACTATTTTTACATTAGTCATAGGCCCGTTGAAATAAACTACTTCTGCACAAAGTCTATTCCTACAAAATTAAGGGCAATCAGAAGAATGGGAATGGGAACAGTGAGTGCAGGCGGAAAATCGAGCGAGAAAAGCTTCTCGACGTGCTAGGGAAGATCCAGAGGAAAGGGGCCAGAGGCAGGCGGAAAACAATAGAATGTATAAGAAGAGAGAGAGAGAGAGAGAGAGAGAGAGAGAGAGAGAGAGAGAGAGAGAGAGAGAGAGAGAGGAGTGAGAGAGAGAGAGAGAGACAGACAGACAGACAGACAGACAGAATGTGTATTTGTGTGGGGGGAGGGGGTGGGAAGATGTTGGGGTGGGGGGGGGGGGATTGATTGTAAATCAAAACAATTAATACATGTTTGCCGTCACGTGAGTATCGCAAAGAATATTCATATCCTGGGCAACGCCGGGTGCCCCTGCTAGTATATATATAAATGGCAAATTCTGTCTGTGTGTGTGTGTGTGTCTGTGTACGCTATAGACTCAAAAACGGCTCAACCGATTGTCATGAAATTTGGCAGGTACGTCTGTTGTGACCCGAGGATGGTTTTGGGCTAATCTCTAAAAAAATAAAACCGTTAAAAACCGTTAAAAAAACTGTTATAACGGTTTCAAAGACATCTTTTTCCTCTGCTTTTCTTCAAATAGCCGTTGTGACATTGCACAGGTACAGGACTACTTCTCTAAAATTAGAACCGTTGTTTGGCAGTTAAAAAACGTTATTTATAACAGTTAAAAACAGTTAAAAACCGTTAAAAACACCAAACCCTATAAAACAAACTGTTTAAAACCCGATCTTCTTGAAATTTAGCAGGCACGTCTGTTGTGAACCGAGGATGGTTTTGGGGCTAATCTCTCAAAAAATAAAACCGTTAAAAACCGTTAAAAAAAACTGTTATAACGGTTTCAAAGATATATTTTTCCTCTGCTTTTCTTCAAATGGCCGTTGTGACATTGCACAGGTACAGGGCTACTTCTCGAAAAATTAGAACCGTTATTTGGCAGTTAAGAAACGTTATTTGTAACAGCTAAAAACCGTTAAAAACACCAAACCCTATAAAAACTGTTTAAAACCCGATCTTCTGAGGTTGGCGGCCACGAGAGTCATCGGATCGCCACCAAACTTGACATAAGCCTACAGGAACATCCAGCGGGTAACATTGGGTCATTAGATAGTCATTATGACCATTAAATTTGACCGTTAAAACCGTTATTTTCAAAATGTAGGCTGTTCTTGATGAAATTCGGTATACATGTGCAGTTTTAAATGCCGAAAAATGATATACAACTTTTACAAACCAAAATTTAAAATTGACCGTTAACAAACGGTATTTTATAAATTTAGAGTATTCTTGAAGAAATTCGATATACATGTGCAGCTTTGAACGCTAAACAATAATATACAATTTTCAAGATCCGAAACTTAACATTGACCGTTAAAAACCGTTATTTTCTGAATTTCTAAATTTTCACCGTTCTTGATAACATTCCGTATGCACGTACAGCTTTAAGCGCTGAACAATGTTATGCAAATTTTACGAACCAAAACTTAACATTGACCGTTAAAAACCGTTATTTTCTAAATTTACACCGTTATTGATAAAATTCGGTATGCCTAAGTCCAGTAAGGGTAAGTAATTTTGCAACATGGATGGGACAGGGTAGGGGGATGAAAAGGGAGGAATGAGAGGGGCCAGAAAAATGATTGTACAGTGCAAAGCCTGATACACTATTTTTACATTAGACACAGACCCGTTGAAATAAACTACTTCTGCACAAAGTCTATTCCTACAAAATTAAGGGCAATCAGAAGAATGGGAATGGGAACAGTGAGTGCAGGCGGAAAATCAAGCGAGAAAAGCATCTCGACGTGCTAGGGAAGATCCAGAGGAAAGGGGCCAGAGGCAGGCGGAAAACAATAGAATGTATAAGACAGACAGACAGACAGACAGACAGACAGACAGACAGACAGAATGTGTATTTGTGTAGGGGGAGGGGGTGGCAAGATGTTGGGGGGGGGGGGGGGGTTGATTGTAAATCAAAACAATTAATACATGTTTGCCGTCACGTGAGTATCGCAAAGAATGTTCATATCCCGGGCAACGCCGGGTGCCCCTGCTAGTATATATACTACTAAAAACAATTGAAGTACCACCCCTAATTTTTGTATGCAATTTTTAAAAAGCTCTGATAAACCAATTAATATTGATAATTGAATAAACTCTGCTGGATAAGCTTACCCGGTTCTCAAATACTACTCCTCGTGCATTTTTGTTATGTTAAAGTCGGTCAGCAGTTATCTACCGCGTCGCATCTGAGGCAAAAAAATCCCGAGAAATTATCGAACTTGTGTCGCTCCCAGATTTTGACACAGACACAGCAAGAAAAAAAAATGTGATGCACGTGAAAGCAAGGTCTTTTCTGAGCAGAATTGCAATCAGTTAGCACATTTGACGGGTATAAAAAGTCGCGAAATTTAGGAAGATTTAACCATGCCTGCGAGACAACGACTAAGCAACACCGACAGAGGAAGAGCGATAGCATGGTACCAAGAAGGTATTGGCTTGAGGGAGATTGGTCGACGGCTTGGAGTGAGTCACCCAGTCATTCTGAGGCTCAGAGACCGTTGGCTTAACACTGGAAGTGTTGAAGAACAGCAGGGACGTGGACGGACGAGAAGCACCTCCAGACAGCATGATCGGTTCATTGTTATCGCTTGTCTGAGAGACCGTTCAGCCAGTGCCACAGTACTCCGAGACCAGCTACGACAAGCCAGCAACGTCAACGTCAGTACCCAGACAGTTCGGAACCGGCTCCACGACGCCAACTTGAGGTCAAGGTCCCCAGCAGTGAGATCAATACTGACCCCAGCGCATCGAGCTCATCGTCGGGCCTGGGCAGCATGTCATAGAAGGTGGACAAGAGCTGAATGGGCAACAGTACTCTTCACAGACGAGTCAAGGTTCACCCTCAGGTTCAACGACGGGCGAGTTCGCGTCTGGCGACGTCCTGGAGAACGCTACGTTGATGCTGCCGTCAGGGAGCATGACCGCTATGGAGGTGGGTCCGTGATGGTGTGGGGTGGGTTCAGCCTACGTCACAGGACCCCCCTACACCGTGTTGAAGGCCGCCTGACCGGTGCCACCTACCGCGACACCATCATCCGCCCCCTTGTGATGCCCGCCCTGAGGGCAGTTGGCCAGGGCGCCCAGTTCCAGGACGACAACGCGCCGTGCCACCGCGCCGCCATCGTGAATCAGTTCCTACAAGGGCAGCAGGTGACAAGAATGGACTGGCCTGCCAGGTCACCAGATTTGAACCCCATAGAGCATCTGTGGGACGTGCTGGGGAGGCGAGTGCGGGCCCACAACCCTCCAGCAGACACCGTGGACCAGCTGTTTCAGTTGCTGGAGCAGGAGTGGCAGGCGATCCCCAGGACACTCTCCGCCGCCTGGTGCACTCCATGAGACGTCGATGTGACGCTTGTTTGAACGCGAACGGTGGTCATACCCGTTATTAACATCATGACATCTACCATAGACTCTTGTTACTTTTCATTTTGGGGTATGCCTCTTTAATCAAGTGTAAAACAAAGATAATTTTTTGTCATGGTGTTTGAATAAATTTGAATGGATTGAGGAATAATAAAAATAAAATATTCAATCATTAAATTATGTTCAGCTTTGTTTTCTTTCGAATGACAGCAGTTTTCCTAAGTGGTACTTCAATTGTTTTGAGTAGTGTATATATATATATATATATATATATATATATATATATATAGATATATATATATATATATATATGTGTGTGTGTGTGTGTGTGTGTGTGTGTGTGTGTGTGCGTGTCTCTGTGTGTGCGTTTGTGTACATGTGTGTGTGTGTGTGTGTGTGTGTGTGTGTGTGTGTGTGTGTGTGTGTGTGTGTGTGTACTTGGATGGGTTAACATAATGTGTACGTCTGCACCAACGGGCGCTTTGGGTACGTGAGCGCGCTAGCGCACACGGTTAGATGTGTGTGTGTGTGTGTGTGTGTGTGTGTGTGTGTGTGTGTGTGTGTGTGTGTGTGTGTGTGTGTGCGTGCGTGCGTGCGTGCGTGCGTGCGTGTGTGTGTGTGTGTGTGTGTGTGTGCCACGCGCCATTTTTTTGCTGCCCATTGTGTTGAAAAATCATTGTCAAGTTGCTACCGTGGAGCGTCCCGGCGGTGTTGCCGATTTAACGCCTCTCTCACACAAAACGGACAAACAATGGATTTTAAGCCCAAAGTCGACGGAACGCCACGTCTGACCAGCTGTTTTCATTCGCAAAGTGGCCTAAGGCTTTGTGAAGCTCTTTCGTACCAGTTAAAAGTTATCTCTGTCCTTCCAATCTTTCTATGGGACATAAAACGAAAAGAATGTACTGTGAGGAAATAAGCTGCTGAAAAACTAAAATCATTACGTAAATCGTATGAAATATAAGGGTAAATCTTTGAGCTACGCTTGAGGATCCATGTAAGGATGC
>CM065714.1:125132851-125152851 GCA_033310375.1 Conus canariensis | reverse complement strand
GCGCGCGAGAAGGGGGGAAGAGGGGGTGTAGAAGGGAGAAGGGAAAGGGTATGTGTGATTGTGAAGAATGCAACGAGTGGTAGAGAGTGAGAAACAGAAAGCCCCCGACAGACAAGACAGGATAGATCGTCTGTGTGCAGAAAGGTGTGTGTGTGTGTGTGTGTGTGTGTGTGTGTGTGTGTGTGTGTGTGTGTGTGTGTGTGTGCGCGCGCGCGCGCGCGTGCGTGCGTGTGTGCCTGCGTGCGTGCGTGTGCGTGCGTGCGTGCATGCTTGCGTGCGTGCGTGCGTGCCTGCGTGCGTGTGTGTGTGTGTGTGTGTGTGTGTGTGTGTGTGTGTGTGTGTGTGTGTGTGTGTGTGTGTGTGTGTAAGTGTGTAAGTGTGTGTCCCATGTCACTCTCTCTCTCTCTTACATACACCATCCCTCTCAGACATACACAAACTAGTACACACTGACGCGAAAAGACACACATATGATTTCATTAGAAAAACCATCCGAATTTGGGTGCCGATGGTAAGTGTGCGTTCATATATGAAAGAGAAGGCATAACATTTCTTTCTAAAGAACCTCCCGGAATACACATACAAATTTGTTGCTTTATTACAGTGGTTTTCCCTTAACAATATTTCACTATCATTGACAACAATTAGTGGTCGTCAAATTGCTGATCGACGACCACACAAATCTGGAAAAGTCATTCATTAGTTCTGGTACAAAACCAAATGTACAAATCACTATGTTAAGAAGGTAATGATGGATAAATGAAACAAACGATCCAATAAGTCGGTCCATAAAATGGCATCAGGCTACGTGAGTACAAGGTAGGGAGCAATCATCTAATCTTTGGTTTATGAAAGAGGCATATATGTTTATTTCCAACACACGCGCACGCACACACACACACATACATACACATGCGCGCGCGCGCGCGCATGCACGCATGCACGGGGATAGGTCTTCGTCCCGTATCTAGAAGTTGATCGATGGATGATTATGGAGGATGATTGAATACTGGAGTCTGTAGATACAATGTTGACAAAGGTTAAACAGCTCGCGAGGCAAATTCCATACCAAGCGTTGAATCTGAATTTTATTTCGGGCACTTTTTTCTCGGTTTCGTTTTGGAGAATAGGTATTCTTTAACATTAGGATAGAAAATAGGCTTTGTAAGAAGGGGCAATCCTGAAATGCCAGTTTTCTCCGTTTTTTCTTCTTCTTTTTTTAAAATCAATTTGAAAAAGGATTGTGGTCGTGAATGCATATAACCTGTATTTCCGAGACAACCATAACCCCCTTCCCCACTAAAAATACACGTTTGAACAATTAAGTCAGGTCAGGATGTTTTGTTTACAGCTCAGCCAAGTACAGTGCACAGAAAGATTATATACGAACTGCAAATACATACAAATACAAATTCAATTGCCAAGGCTAACACCAAAAACAAGTCCGAGTTCCGAAACCGTCCGAATATTTGTCAACAATATTAAACTTCATTTACAGGAATAACCACTCCGTATATCTGGCTACTTTATCTTTCTATAAGCATGACACTTTTTATTCAAATAAGACGTTTAAGCTTTCTAATGTATTCGTTTCTGTTTGTTTTTGGCCCAGTCTTTCACACACCCACGAACCCCCCCCTCCCCCCCCCCCCCACACACACACACACGCACACACGTATGCGCGCGTGCGCGCGTGCAACACACACACACACACACACACACACACACACACACACACACACACACACACACACACAAGATTGGTGACTGTAATTTGTAAGGGGTGGGGTGGGGGGATCATATTCAAACATCTTTATCCAATCGTAAGGCATCCGTTTGAGACCAAAAGAGGAAAAAGGAGAAAATTAATAAAATGATTTTCCGCCGTCAAAATCAAGAATATTGCGCATTCGACATAATGAGCAGTCAAGGATCATTATCTTTCCTCATTTGCAGTGGAATGCAGCCGGGCCATTATTTTTTTGCAGTCAAGGATCATTATCTTTCCTCATTTGCAGTGGAATGCAGCCGGGCCATTATTTTTTTGCAGTCAAGGATCATTATCTTTCCTCATTTGCAGTGAAATGCAGCTGGGCCACTATCTTTCTATGCGAAGCTTAAGAACCTTTAGCAGGCTTTACACCAATCTTGTACACACTTACAAACATAGGCCTGCTGGTGAACCTATACACTGAAGCTTTAGCAGACTTTACACCAATCTTTTACACACTTACAAACATAGGCCTGCTGGTGAACCTATACTCTGAAGCGGAAAATATGAGTACAGAGGAAATTATGCGAACGCTTACAAACCAATGTACAAATCACCACACAAACATAAGTTCAAAGTAAAGCCTTATTAGCACGCCTTACAGTCAAGTGAATTTTCCTCAGAAATGTCTTTCCAGACCTTGAAAATCATGACAAACATTAAACTCTCTCTCTCTCTCTCTCTCTCTCTCTCTCACACACACACACACACACACACACAACCACACACACACACACACACACACATATATATATATATATTATATATATAATTTTTGCATCACCTAACAGTGGCACAGCTATGGGTCCACCTCATGCTCCTACGTATGTAGATGTCTTCATGGGTTGTCTAGATGAGAAACTAGTCCAAGAAAGTCCAACACCTCTACTGTCTTCTATAAAACCTCTGAAAAACAAGCATTCAGATACAGGAGATTGGGTCAACTGGAGTAGATATAGGGATGATGGATTCATTGTACTACCCGAGGAAAAATCTGTCCCTATCTTGCAGAAACACCTAGAATCGCTATGTCCAGAGAAGATTAAGTGCACTATAGACTCAGGGAAATCAGTGGAATACTTAGATGTCAGAGTTACTCTGACAGACGAAGGTAAATTAAGAACGGATGTCTTTTCTAAAAATTCGCACAGTTACTTACCCCCCTACTCATGTCATCCTCCATCTGTCTTTAAAGGTATGCTTATTGGTATGGGTAGAAGACTTAGGGTGATATGTTCAGAAGAATGTATATTAGAAAAGAGAATACAGGAATATGCAAAATATCTCGTTACTTCAGGTTGGAAATTGGAGGATGCGTTAAAAGGTCTTAGAGAAGGTTCCAGTGTGCCCAGAAAGAAAGCCTTGCAGAAACGTTCAAAAACCAAACAGAAGAAATTGGCTTGGGTTACTACTTGGGACCCAAGAGTTCCAGATAAAACAAGTATAATAAGAAACAATCTGAAGTTGTTGTACAAAAACCCAGATAATTTGAAAATGTTTCCGAAGAAGTCTATCATTGCAGGAAACAGGAGAGCCAAACATTTAGGTGAAATATATAAACCATCAGTCCCAAAACGTACTCTGCAACATGGCCCTGAAAACAGTAGAGGATTTTTCAAATGTGACAAGAAGTGTGACACGTGTGTACATTCCATAGACATTACATCTTTCAAGTCACGTTGGAATGGGAGAAGGTGGAACATAAGGTCTCATCTGAACTGCACCACACCTAATGTAATTTATATGATTCAATGCAAATTGCATCAAGATTTCCTCTATGTTGGGTCAACAGTAAATTTGAAAAAGAGATGGGCGAATCATAAAAGCGATGTTAAACTTTGTAAGACCAAAACATGTACAGTTGCATCACATGTGGCAAGTGAGAAGCATCCACAAGATCAGAATGTTATGTTCCTGAACATTATACCAATTGAGCATGTGTGGACAACAGAAAAATTGCTAGAAAGAGAACTGTATTAGCAGACTAATTTGGGCACATTTGTCAACAGGAGGGAATGAAAGGAAAGATTTTGCTTCAGTTATGAAAAAGAGAATTCAGTTCTGAGTGAGTAGAGGGGTGGAGGAGTTGAGATGGTCCCCATCACTTGCTGGGAGGGTGGTGGGGCGGGGGATGGAGGGGAGGAGGGGTGGAGGAGGGGGGAGTATGATAGAGTGTAATATATTATGAAAAATCTAAGATGACTCCAGATTGGATGTATAGGATTTTTTTTTTATACATTTTTAAATTATTGTTAGAACAATGATGATATTTTGTGTCTACTGTAATTTTAAAATATCTCTTAAAAAAAAAGTACTAAGGAATGCTTTCTTAATTACTGTTGGTTTGAGGTACGCCCCCCCCCCCCCCTCCCCTGATTGTTCCTTCCTCACTTGCCCTTTTCCCTTCTCTTCCAGCCATGATCCCAGTTAGGGTTAAATTGGATGTGGTGAAGGTGAATGAGTTTTTGTGTGTGGAGTGTGGGGTGAGGTGTGTGTGTGTGTGTGTGTGTGTGTGTGTGTGTGTGTGTGTGTGTGTGTGTGTTGTGTGTGTGTGTGTGTGTGTGTGAATGTGTGTTTGTGTGTGTGTGTGTGTGAGTGGGTGTGTGTGTTTTAGAGAAAGAGATTAAGAGAGAGAGAGAGAGAGGGGTGGGGGCGGGGAGAGAGAGAGAGAGAGAGAGAGAGAGAGAGAGAGAGAGAGAGAGAGAGAGAAATGTGTTTGTATGTTCGTTTACCTGATTAAAGTGTGGGCTAAATAGAAGATAGGCTGTAGTGAACAGGGTTTACAAAAAACCTTGTTTTTAGCTCACAACAATGTAATAAGCAGTGGATGGTTGTCTTCAGCACCAGTGTGCAATGTGAAACAAGATGTACTGGCAAGTTTATAACACTGAGATGTTTCAACTCCGTTTTATTGGTAGGGTTTTAATATAACATTCTTAAAAGTAATATAGGTACAGTATATTATTATTTAGGATAGCAGTTTGCATTGTGCAAGATGTGAGTGGAGTTGTGCTAATGGTTTAGCTTAACCCCTTTACTGCTATTATGTGGCAGCTTCTATGACTTCTCGTGTGCCATTGCTGATGTTTTGCGGGTTCTCGTTACTATATAATTTTAACCTATAACTCCACAATTTATTTAGAAAATGAAAGTTTTAGGGTGGAATGTCGGATTATCTAAGGATTTCCTCATGCCCCCCTCCCCCATGCACACCCCACATTGGGGGGGGGGGGGGGGGGTGCTTTCATATATGTGAAAATAAGGATAGAATGGGTAGTCTATGAGTGGGTGAGTGAGGGGGTGGAGATGTATATACTGTGAATGGGCTCAACTTTTAGAGTTAAATCTGGGGGAGCCATGATAATATGATATAGTATGTTGTGAGTGTGTGTGGGAGGTTGTATGGGTGTGTGTGTGTGTGTGTGTGTGAGGAGGGGGGGGGGGGTGTTTGTTGGTTGTGCGTGTGTGTGTGGTTGGGTGGGTGGGAGTGTGCATATACATGACTGTTTGTGTTACACATGCTGACGAAGCCTAAATAAAAGGCGAAAGCTTTAAAAACAAAAACAAAAACAAAAAAACACACACACACATGAAGAGTGTGTGGGTGGTGTGCTCTCTCTCTCTCTCTCTCTCTCTCTCTCTTATATATATATATATATAATGCTGAACAATTAAGTGGTGGGGGAAAACAAGTGCAGGCTAACAATTCTTCAGTCATTATAGTAATGACTTGGCAAAGATTTGAAATTTTAGAAGGGAAAAAAAATTGAAGATGAAGAAAATGGGGGGAAAATATATCATAAATATGAGAAAATCTTCACTAGCTGCCTTCACTAGCTGCCTTTCGTCCGCTGGATCGGACTCATCGGGGAGACACGGCTGATTGTGGCTGCGCTCCTGGTGTCAAATAGAGACACACCACAGTCCACAATTCTGTGGTGTTATCACCACCAAGGGTTCAAAAAAGAATCCAACAGCACCCCCAAAGCAGCCAGCGAAGGACAGTAAAATGGAATAAAACGAAAGTGTAGAGAGGAAAAAAGTTGCTGAAAAACTAAAAACATTATGCAAATAGTATAAAATGTAGGGGACAATCTTTGAGCCTATGCCTGAGGATCCATTCAAAGATGCAAGGGAGATCAAAAGATATGGAACAGTCTGAGTGGTCAGCTCTGCTGTTCAATAACTCAAGCATTGTCAGTGGCTAAGAATTGTGCAGGACAACCTTTACTTGAATCTCCTAAGAGATGCAATCTCCCACTGATTGACCAAACAATATAATGCTGAACAATTAAGTAGTGGGGGAAAACAAGTGCAGGCTAACAATTCTTCAGTCATTATAGTAATGACTTGGCAAAGATTTGAAATTTTAGAAGGGAAAAAAAAATTGAAGATGAAGAAAATGGGGGGAAAATATATCATAAATATGAGAAACTCTTCACTAGCTGCCTGAGAGAACCATCATAATCCCTCTCGAAAGCAGATGTATTTGTATTGCCTGCTCCTAGGCCTTTCGTCCGCTGGATCGGACTCATCGGGGAGACACGGCTGATGTGGCTGCGCTCCTGGTGTCAAATAGAGACACACCACAGTCCACAATTCTGTGGTGTTATCACCACCAAGGGTTCAAAAAAGAATCCAACAGCACCCCCAAAGCAGCCAGCGAAGGACAGTAAATGGAATAAAACGAAAGTGTGGAGAGGAAAAAAGTTGCTGAAAAACTAAAAACATTATGCAAATAGTATAAAATGTAGGGGACAATCTTTGAGCCTATGCCTGAGGATCCATTCAAGGATGCAAGGGAGATCAAAAGATATGGAACAGTCTGAGTGGTCAGCTCTGCTGTTCAATAACTCAAGCATTGTCAGTGGCTAAGAATTGTGCAGGACAACCTTTACTTGAATCTCCTAAGAGATGCAATCTCCCACTAATTGACCAAACAATATAATGCTGAACAATTAAGTAGTGGGGGAAAACAAGTGCAGGCTAACTATTCTTCAGTCATTATAGACTTGGCAAAGATTTGAAATTTTAGAAGGGAAAAAAAAAATATATATATATATAAATATATATATATATATATGTGTGTGTGTGTGTGTGTGTGTGTGTGTGTGTGTGGTGTGTGTGTGTGTGTGTGTGAGAGAGAGAGAGAGAGAGAGAGACAGACAGACAGACAGACAGACAGACAGACAGACAGACAGACACACAGACAGAGGCAGAGAGTAGTTTAATTCAAAGGCGACTGTAAAACCAGCACATAGGATCAAAAGACAAAAGCATTCTTTGTATACCTCTAATTCAATGGCGACAATTTTAATACCTTCCCCGTTTTCTGGAAATCCTGTGTTACTTATTTTCTATTTCATTTTACATTCTCTCCCTTTGACTTTTTTTCTTTTTTTTTTTCCTTTCTTTTTGTCTTTTTCCCCCCATAAATGTCGCGTATTTTTTCTGCTGTCTTTATCCGGGAAGATCTCATCATGGGCTAGTCTCATCAGCTTTAATGATGTAAATATTTGGCTAGCATGTCACACATTCTTTTAAAGATCTTTTCTTTGTTAGCGTATTTTTTTTTAGGATGTCACCTAAATCTTACGTATGAGTTTGTTCAATAATGAAAACTAAATTATTGTGCCGAACATACCGCTGCATAGGTAAAGTACGTAGAACACCACCTAGATTCAAGACCATAAAAACCTATGAAGACGTACTCAAATGATAACTATGCGTATTTCACTCTAAATCTGCAGTCTTTCGGTTTTGCAGCCACTTAGAAAACCTGGCAACATCAAGGCAGACAAAACAACCAAACACGAAAACCAGGGCTGCAATGCCCATGGTGGAACCGATGATGATGCTGGATGGTCTGTTATCCGAGGCGGACGTCTTGGAACGGACGTAGGCTGACAGGAGTCTCTTGTCCTGCAGCAACTCCCTTCTGATGGCGGCCTGCATCTCCTCGATCTCTTGGAGCTGACCTGGAGGAGACTGCGAGGAGTTCTCCTCCTCGGCACACGAGCAGGACAGAAGCTGACCGGTGCTGACCAAAACGGTCGTCGTTGGGTTGGTCGTGCTGACTTGCGGAGTTGAGGTGACGTCATTTTCTGTGCTGACGTCATGTCTGGTTGTGACAACGTCACCGAGCGTGCTACTGTCCTGAACGGCGGTGACTTGGCGAGTTGATGTGACGTCATTTTCTGTGCTGACGTCAGGTCTGGCCGTGACAACATCACCGGGAGTGCTACTCTCCTGAACGGCCACCTGTGGGCCTACTGACGTGGAGTCGCTGTCAGTCGTGGTTTCCGCGGTCGCTGGAATCGGAGGGGCCCAAGGTGCCGCCGTGTGGCGTTCTGTGCTGATCCAAGTGCTTTGAGGCACCGTGCTGGAAGAAGAACTGGTGTCCACCGCCAGGGTCGTCTGCGCGCTTGTGAGGACAGTTCCGTCTGAGTCTGTTCTTCCTTGAGTGCTTGTGAGCACAGTTCCGTCTGAGTCTGTTCTTCCTTGAGTGCTTGTGAGCACAGTTCCGTCCGAGTCTGTTGTCTCAGCGCTCGTGAGGTCAGTTTCGTCCGAGTCTGTTCTTCCTTGAGTGCTTGTGAGGTCAGTTCCGTCCGAGTCTGTTCTTCCTTGAGTGCTTGTGAGGTCAGTTCCGTCCGAGTCTGTTCTTCCTTGAGTGCTTGTGAGGTCAGTTCCGTCCGAGTCTGTTCTTCCTTGAGTGCTTGTGAGGTCAGTTCCGTCCGAGTCTGTTCTTGCCTGAACGTTTGTGAGGTCAGTTCCGTCCGAGTCTGTTGTCTGCGCGCTCGTGAGGACAGTTCCGTCTGAGAGTGTTGTTGCCTGAATAGAACGGGGGAAAAAGGAAAAAGAAAAGTATGAAAAGAGAGAAAGAAAGAAAGGGAATCACTCAATTTTGTATTTTCAATGAGATTTTTACGGTTTACACAAAATGAATTCTCAAGCGAAACTATAGAACACAGACAGAAACGAGAGAGACATTAAATACATAGACGGACAGACGGACAGAGAGAGAGAGAGAGAGAGAGAGAGAGAGAGAGAGAGAGAGAGACAGACAGACAGACAGACAGACAGACAGACAGACAGACTGACAGACAGACAAAGAGACAGAGAGACAGAGACAGACAGACAGACGGACAGACCAAAATCTGTTGACACATCTTCGTTGCTATATAGGTGATAGATTCATAGAAGCATATGTACATCGATATCATTCCCCCCCCCCCCCCCCCCCCCTAAATATGTTTACGTGTTATATCTTAAAACATAATCACATTGGTTTCCTATCAAAGCTGTAAAAGAGGGAGTGAAGAGAGAGGGATTCATAGCTGTACACTGTATTTGTATAACAGAGTTCATACTCCAAAACCAAGATTTCTTTAACTTCAGCTAGTACAGTCGAGTACACGCACTGTGTATTCGCTAGGAGTAAATTCTGTTTCTAATCAAAAGAAAACTACATCGCAACGCTGACATAATGAAACTCGCAGATAGTAAATCCTTGCTGACAGCTGCACAATTTCCCTCTCAGATGCGTTGAAATATGATGTCCCTAGAACCAAGCCTATGTTATCGATCATGCATAGAGACCAGAAATTCTGAGTCTGTTCTTCCTTGAGTGCTTGTGAGGACGGAACTGTCCTCACAAGCACTTAAGAAAGAACAGACTCGGACGGAACTGACCTCTCTCTGACCAGAAAATTATCTGATGCATTGAACAAACTGGATCACGACAAAACAAGGGCAGAAGAGGGAGGGCAAGGGAGATAGTTGGGAGAGGAGAGATGAAAGGTGGAGGAATGGGGGGAGGGGGGGGGGGAGCAGGGTGGTAAAGAGTGGTTTGCTCACACTTACATCTTAGACACAAGCACTGAGAACGAGTATTTTCTCCTTTTTATTCTATTTCACACAAAAGCTAATTTTTGTGTGAGTGTCTCAGGAAGGCAAGAGACTCTCAAGAAGATTCTCTCCAGGGGAGGATTGGAGGATAGGGTCCAGGGTTTAGAACTTGCATCTCCATTTTTTCTGACCAGAGATACTGGGTTTTATGCACACACAATATTACGCAATTAAGAGCCCGCGTCCTCTGTCTCCTTTCCTTTCTCTACTCTTCCATCATGTGTCTAATTCCCACCACACACCCCTCTCTCTTTCTCCCTGCCGTCTTCCTCTCCCCTCTCCCCTCCCCTCCGAAATCCACAAGTCCAACCGCACCCTCATTTGTTTGTTTGTTTGTTTGTTTTGATTTTGTTTCTGTTTTTTTTTGTTTTTGTTGTTGTTTTTGTTTTTGTTTGTTTGTTTCTTTTCTGACAAAATCCAACTGTCACGGGTTTACCACGAGTGCAAATTTCCAGAGTGGCCTCAAAATCTGAAGTGGAGTCATTTTTAGTCATTATCATTTCTGTGAATGCTAGAACTGGTATAGCTGAATGAAGTAACATTATTTGGTGCTCCGAGCTGAATCCAGAGGTTCGAAGCACTACATCAGCAGAAGAGCTGGCACTCACCTCCGTGCTTGTCTCCACGTTGGTGAGGACAGTGCTGATTGAAGCTACTGTTGTCTGAAAAGAAGGAAGACGGAAAGGAAATCGTTCTGTCCTGTATTTTCACAGATGTTACGGTGTACACAAGATGAATAGTCAACTGGGACAGTACAACACACGAGAGAAAGGCACAAATTCACAAGAATATGGATCTATAAAAGCAAAACACAAAACGAGAAAAACATCCTGGGTCAGCCAACGGTGTGAGCTGAATTCGGATCAGCATCATCCTGCAAAGTGTTGTCATCTTTGTTGATAGGTAAATAGATAGATACAACGTAAGATGCATGAATAAACCAGTTTCTAAATATGTTTACTATTGTGTTTTCAAACAGATTCATGATTTGCTTTTAAAGCTGTACAATAAAGAGGAGTGGAGAGATTTACAGCTTTGCTATGTATTTCGGAGTTGGGGAGCAGGATGCGGAACAGTGTTTGGCTCACACTTACATCTGGTACACAGGCACCGAAAATAAATATTTTCCTTTTTTCTGTAATTCTATTTTACACAAAAGCCAATATTTCGCGTGCATCCAGGGGTGGACATAGTTTATGAGCCCCGCATTCATTTGTTTGTTTTTTGCTGACAAGAGAGATCATGAGTTTTGTGCACACACAATATATCACACAAACCACTGCCCCCCCCCCCCTCCCCCTCCCCCACACACACACCCGTCCTCCTCCTTTCCTTTCGCAACCCTTACAGCATTTGCCTTATTTCACCTCCCTCCCCCTCCAAAACCCCCACCTCTCATCCTACCGCAACTCCATCCACTGTCGAAATTTTACATCTTTCCCAGTTGTCACGACTTTTAACACAAGTGCTCATTTCCTGAGTGGCCATCTAACCTGAAATATAAGTCACTTTTAGCGGTGGTCATTTCTCTGCAGGCTAACATCGGATCAGCTGAATCTTACATCGCATAGTGCTACGAGGTGAGCCCAGTTGTTTGAGGCACTGCGTCGGTAGGAAGGGTTGGTACTCACCTCCGAGTTCCTCGGCGCGTTTGTGCCGACATTTCCGTCTGAAGGCACCGTGGTCTGAAAAGGAGGAGGAAAGGAAAGGAATCAGTTTGTGTATCTTCACACAGATGTTCATGGTTTGCACAAGACGAATATTCAAGTCGAACCATAGAATGCAGACAGACACAAAAGACACACACACACACACACTACACACACGCGCACGCACGCACGCACGCGCGCGCGCACACACACACACACACACACACACACACACACACACACACACACACACACACACACAACCATGGCCCTCCAAAACTTGACGGTAAAACTCACGCGGTCCTCACTGCTGGCAGATTCCGGTGCGACCAGGGAGAAGGTTGAGGCTCTGTTATAGTCATTGCGAATGAGAAAGCCCGTGAATGGCTGGCACAACGTGGTTGTCTGACAATGGATGGTCAGTATCATGGGAGCGGAGACACTGAACCCCACGAAACTGTATCCACTGCTTCCATCTGTTGTTGTCAAGTTCATCTGCACACACATGCCACTGGCCGCTAGTGGACTGCGTGCCCTTTACGTTTGAAACCTGTGTCTGCTGACATATTGTGCTTTATATCAATCTTTTGGTTCCTGTGTCTGCTGATATATTGTGCATTATTTCTATCTTTTGGTTCCTGTGTCTGATGATATCTTGTGCATTATTTCAATCTTTTGGTTCCTGTGTCTGATATACTGTGTTATATATCAATCTTGTGGTTCCTGTGTCTGATATACTGTGTTATATATCAATCTTGTGGTTCCTGTGTCTGATATACTGTGTTGTATATCATTCTTTTGGTTCCTGTGTCTGATATACTGTGTTATATATCAATCTTGTGGTTCCTGTGTCTAATATACTGTGTTTTATAGCAATCTTTTGGTTCCTGTGTCTGATATACTGTGTTTTATAGCAATCTTTTGGTTCCTGTGTCTGATAAATTACACTTTGGGGGCAGGGACAGCTCATCTAGTAGAGCGCCGGATTCGTAATCTTGGTGATCCTGGGGTTGCGGGTTCGAATCTCCGCCAAGCCGTTGCGGTACAGGGGGATTTTTCCCTCGGAGTTAACATTGGTTCTGACTCCATTTCCCATACAGTCCTTCGAATGAGACTGTACTACCCGGGTAGGCAGCCCGATGTGTAAACGAGTGTGGATTGTAAAGCGCTTAGAGCTTGGTCTCTAGCCCAGATTAGGCGCTATATAAGTATTCATTATAATATAATAATATTGTGTTTTATAGCAATCTTTTGGTTCCTGTGCCTGATATACTGTGTTTGTTTTAAATCAATCTTTTGGTTCCTGTGTTTGATACATTGTGCTTTATAGCAATCTTTTGGTTCCTATGTCTGATGATATACTGTGTTTTATACGAATTTTTTGGTTCCTGTATCTGATGATATACTGTGTTTTATAGCAATCTTTTGGTTCCTGTATCTGATGATATACTTTTTTTTATAGCAATGTTTTGGTTCCTGTGTTTGATATATTGTACTTTATATCAATCTTTTGGTTCCGGTGCCTGATCATATACTGTGTTTTATATCAATCTTTTGGTTCCTGTATCTGATGATATACTGTGTTTTATAGCAATCTTTTGGTTCCTGTATCTGATGATATACTGTGTGTTATACCAATCTTTTGGTTCCTGTGTCTGATATACTGTGTTTTATAGCAATCTTTTGGTTAGTTTGCATCATGTTCTACGGGGGAAAAGCATACAGAAAAAGGAACTTTTTCTATCCTTAATTACTATTACTTCCCAGAGCGGAAAATTATGTTTTTATTTAAGAACTGACAAAAGAGACGGATCTACAAGTCTTTGACGGACATCTGCACTCTCCCAAGCCCCAACGAATCTTGAGGCGAGAGTGTTGGTGGAAAGGGAGGAAGGGGAAGGAGACTCATTAAACAAGAGCATCTAGATTCGGTAGCGGTTGCTATTGCTTATGCGGAGTGCTCTTGGTGATGTCAGTAAAGCTTCTAAAACAGAGAGAAAGAAGAAGACCAGGTAGCTGGAGTGGTACAAGAAGTAGAAGAAGACTAACATCAACACATGCATAGTAATTATAAAGTAAGAGAATAAATCTGCATAACTGACTCACACGTGATGGCTACATGTTGTAGCAGGATGAAGGTGTAGTGTGGATAGGGAGGAAAAGGGGCGTGTACATGACAATAGAGTTGTTACGGAAAAAAAAAAGGTGGGGGGGGGGGGGGGGGGGAGGGGGAGAATGATGCCTGTCTTCTCATTGCAAGCAGAGTTATCTTTTCTCAGTATGCGGGTCAAACTAATGGTCTAGAGAGTTACTTATTTGATGTGAAGCAGGCTCTCTCTCTCTCTCTCTCTCTCTCTCTCTCTCTCTCTCTCTCTCTCTCGATCTGAACTGATTGAAACTGTTAAACTGGCTGATGGGGGCCAAACTGCTTGGGGTGTATGTAGGCTCCTTATGCTAACAGCAGCACCGTAACTTTAAGAGTTCCAAGCAGAGCCTTTTGCGTTTATTTTCGGCACTTTTGCCAATTAATCACACATATGCATATTGTAGTGAATGCACTGAGAACAGAATCCACGGCAAAGAAAGGATATTTTAAAAGAAAATACGATTGACCAAAATGAAGCACTGTAATGCACCCACCCTCTTCTGATGAATACATGCATGCATAGCCCTGAATAGTCTGCTTTACGCGCTTTCAGTGATAACGAAGTCAGTGTCTCAGCCCACACTATCCCTGGTCACTTTGTGTGTGTGTGTGTGTGTGTGTGTGTGTGTGTGTGTGTGTGTGTGTGTGTGTGTGTGTGTGGAGAGAGATGAGAGAGAGAGAGAGAGAGAGAGAGAGAGAGAGAGAGAGAGAGAGACTGCATGCCGGAAAGTACAGCAAACAGCATCTTTCGGTGCATGGGAATTTTGCGGAAGGCGCGTGCTAGCTGAAACTGATTCTGTGACGGTCGTGTCACGCACGCGGCTGTGGGAAAGAATGTATAGGTAGGCTGCACCTGCAAGGGAGTGTGCATCGCTGTTAACATAAGGTCAGCTGTTAGCGTAAGGGGTCCACAGGCGTATCTATCAGCGGCATCTGTCCCATGAAAACGGCGAGGTCACTTTCGCTGAGCACGAGCTTTAATACTGATTACTTCCCTTGCAGGTTTGCGAATATCGTCGTTTCAAACACCGCTACTTGACAACCAGCACAAAACATGCACATGGCTGTTGGCACCGGCAGGTCTAAGAAGATGGCCTATCAAGTTCTAACTATGTGATGACCACTTTCCATTTCCACAATTCTAAATTTTCAATATTGCTGGCATTTATGAGTAGCGTCTGTAATGGCGCTTAGGGTATTGTAGCGTGAAGACATGTGCCTGAAATTGTACAAAATTTATGTTATTTTCCATTTTATATTCTGTGTGGCCTTGTTTTTTGTTGTATGCTCAGCAGTTTCGTGGCTGCGTTAATAATTCATGTCTATAGCGTGGTAGGACAACCCACACATTACAAACGAATGCGTGTGTGCTCAGGCGTAGGGGTTTTCTTCTGCTTTTGTTGTTGTTGCTTACATCTGTTATGTAGCTGTGTTATTTCTACTTCTGAAATCAAAGTATATTCCCTTGCTTAACACTCTTACCCAAAAGTATTCATACTTTTGCCTGACCCAAAATGGCATATGACGAACAAATCGATCAAAAAATATAAAAGGTAGGGGATAGGATGTATGAGGGGGAGGAAGGGAGTGAAATGGTAAGAAAGATCTCTCTCTCTTCTCTTCTCTCTCTCTCTCTCTCTCTCTCTCTCTCTCTCTCTCTCTTCTCTCTCTCTCTTACCGTGTTTCCGACAGAACTTGCAACCATGGAGTTATCATCAGGCACTAACAGAGATATGTACACCTGTTGCCGTGATGTCTCTACGGGATGTACACCTGGTGAATATACCACAAGATATGTGTGTCAGCTAAAAATGTCGCTTCTGCATCCCCCCCCTCTCCTCCCCTTTTTCCTCAATATCCTTCTCAGTATCAACACTTTTAACTTCTAATCATCCACACACACACACACACACACACACACACGCGCGCGCGCGCCGCGCGCGCGCACACACACATTCACACACTTGCACACAACACACACACACACACTCACACACACACACACACACACACACACACACACACACACACACACACACACAACACACCACATATACACACACACACAAACACACACACACACACACACGAAGAGAGAGAGAGAGAAGAGAGAGAGAGAGAGAGAGAGAGAGAGAGAGAGAGATAAAGACAGAACGAAAGTGGGACGGACAGAGACAGAAACAGAGGAAGGCAGAAAGTGACGATGAACAAATCCCATGCAGAAGCAAGTCAAACAAACATAAAACTGGGACATAACAGAGGCCCTGCCCCGACCTTCTTCATTTCAAGCACCGTGCCACACATGCACTCTACGGAGCAAGACGCAAGCCCCCTCACCGTGTAGCTGGTGGACCACTGACTCTCTGGCACCGGCAAGAACATGGAGGTGTCGGGGTCATTGTAGTAGTACTCTGCAGCCACCACCTCCACCACCAGAAGGGGCTGGTCCGACGTGACGACGTGCACTTGAGAGCAGTACTCGTGGTCACGCGTGTAGACCTCTCTCTCGGTCTGACTGGTGTATGACGTTCCATCTATAGAGTAGGTCTGTCCGATGTGCAAGGGGACAACTTTGAGGATGCACTGCAGGGAAGCATAATTCGATCCAACCACGTACTTGTTCCCCAGGCTGTCCACGGGCACCATCTGTTCAGCTACTGTGTCTCGGAAGTTTCTGGAGTTATGGAACTGAGCAGCGCACATGTACATGTATACATTCAAGATATTGTATTTGTAGGGGCGCGCGCGCGCACACACACACACACACACAATAAATATATATATATATATATATGTATGTGTGTGTGTGTGTGTGTATATATATATATGTTTGTATGTATTATTTGTAGAGAGCACGCCTTAGAATCCACCAATTTCATTAGCCACCAGACCAAAGAAACATTTACTCTAAGATTTAGTTTAGTTAATTTACTCCATATTGACTGTCAAACCAATAACATCATGCATCTCATGTTCTGCGAACTCTGTCAGAATTCTCAATACATTGGTGAAACAAAAAATTCACTCAGAAAACGTTTCTATCTGCATAGATCTCACATCAAGAACAACATCGGGACTCTAGTCAAGCAACATTTCAACCTGCCCAATCACACCCTAGCCAACATGAAAGGCATGGTGATACAAAAAGTTCTTTTCAGACAGCCACACGCACAGAGTTTGTAGGGAAAAACTCTGGATAAGAAAATTGAAAACTCTCCATCCTTTCGGACTCAACTCACTACAATAACAGTTCATGTTCTACGCCGCTGGACTCCTTTTACCTTCCCCCTCCCACCGAACCCCCCCCCCCCCCCCACTACACCACACTACACACACACACACACACACACACACACACACACACACACACACACACACACACACACACACACACACACACACTCACACACACAGAGGAAGGCATTAAAGCCGAAAATTTTGGAAATCTTTTAATCTTGTCTGTTGTGGTTTTTAAACTCTCTGTTATATATATATATATATATATATATATATATATATATATATATAACAGAGAGTTTAATATATAATTATATATATATATATATATATAATATATATATATATATATATACATATAGGTAGATTCACGTCTCCATGCAGTTTGGGCCCACTCCACAAAAGAAAGTCTTAGGCCAGATAATGCCTGCAGTAGCAAGCAGAAATATAAAAAAAAGGAATCATAAGACCCAGGCCACTGCTATTCCAACATTTATTTATTTACTTGTGAATTTTCGCCCGACTCGGGCTTCTTCAAACAAGCTTCTGATCGTAACCCGAACAGGGCAAAGCGACAATAACCACACCAAGAGAACAACTCACAGGAAAAAAAAAAAAAACCCACACACACACGCACTCACCACCTCCACACCCCATCTAACATACATTCTCACTCACTCTCTCTCTCTCTCTCTCTCACACACACACACACACACACACACACACACACACACACACACACACACACACACTCACTGTCTCTCTCTCTCACTCTCTCTTTCTCTCTCTCTCTCACTCTCTCTCTCTCTCTCTCCACCACTCACAATACACACTCACACACACAAACTCACAGGCACACACACACACACACACACACACACACACACACACACACACACACACACACACGTACACACCCCCACGCCCACCCCCACCCACACACAGAGAAAATTTATACCCCTCAATCAACATACATGTTCACCCTCTGCCTATTGTTGGCACACTTCACATCAAAATTAGAATAAGCAGCTGAACTTACACAGAAAGGAATCCTAACAATTGGTCACACATCTCAAGAAATGAAAACATGAATAAATGAATAAATGGAAATGCACTCTTACATCCCCAATCTGATACATTTAGAAAGAAAGCTAAAGATCACGAAAGATATGCTTACAAAAACTGTTGTGCCTTAAGACACCTTTTCTATCATGGAAAAACAGACTAAGCCCCGGTACACTATCCCCCCATACCCCCTGATCCTCACACACCCACATACGCAAATACACACTCTTACACACACACACCAAAAAAAAAAAAAAAAAAAAAACTTCAAGAGACAACGCGACAGCCCTCCCAAGATGACTCCCCTCAGCGCAACTTGAACAAGCTCAAACGCTCTCTAGGGAATCTGCATCACAAACATGAAATGACCAAGCTCCAACTTAACTTTCTCTCCAAATGTAAGGAAAGGAAGGTCATACCAAAAGGCCTACAACTTTTCTTCAACATTACGGAATCCCATCTGAGCAGCTTTTTGAAGGCGTACACTCAACACTTAACAAAGCTAGCTCTAGGCTACTTGATGAGATTATGGAAGAAAAAAGAACTATGGTAGACACCCAAACCAAACTTCTTGAATCCCGTCTGATACTAAAACCACTCTTGGGATGCAGGAGACAGACAGACTCTTGGCCAGGATAAAACAATCTCTGAAACCCTCCATTTCCCAGAAAATCTCGGACCTCAACAAGAAACTCCGGCGCTTGTCTTCAACACCTCAGAGGAACCCTTCCTTCCTTGGATCCACTAAAGTGAGAGGGTTGATTTATGATCCTCGTAATAGGACAGACCCCTTCCCCAGAAAAGCTCGCCCACACCGTCCTCGTCGTCACGGAAAGCCCCGCAGCCAAAAGATTCCCAGCAGGAGCTTTAGTAAAGCTCAAGCCAGTGACCTGCCCAGGCATACATCTCCACCCTTTGATCCGATAGTCACAGCAGATATTGAGCTATCCCAAGACCAGATTGCCATCTGCAGACTCTCAGACTGCTTTTTCCCCACCCCCCCCGTGAGCCAATAGATGTATGTGACCAACTCCTAGGCACGCATGCCTGGGCTTAGCGCCTCCGTTGGCACTTTTTCCACTACCAAAGGAAGAAAAAATCCAAGACGGACGATCACATAGAAAAAGAGGAAACCTTCACTAAAATGCCCTGGTACCAACCCACAACGAGAAGTGCTCCAAGGAACAATGCTGCCCTGGAATCCTTCATCAAAGCATGCCAAGACAACTTCCTCGACCATACAAAGCGAAGGAAAATCAGAGGCAACCTGACACACGGGCAAAGAAAAGCCCTTGGAGAACTAAGGAACCTGCCACTGACAAAAGGCTGTGCATGCCGCTACGCAGACAAGACAGGCAATACAGTGATCACATCACTCGAAAAGGATGATGACACAATCACCCAAACCCTGAGGGACCCTGGCTACTACGACATCCTCCCTAAAGACCCCACTCCAGGAACTGTCAAAAAAATCAAGCACTGGGCGGAAAAATGGCTGAAAAATTGAGGTATTAATGAGGAAATGGCCCACTACATCACCACGTCTCGGCAAGTCGCCCAGGAAAATGCAAGCCTCTCATAAAAACCCATAAAGCTAAGCCCTACCCAACCAGGCTGCTGCTGGCAGGCTGCGGCACCCCAGTTCAACCTATCTCCAAATTTGTGCAGCTGTGCATCGGCCACCTCACCCAACATCTACCCTACCAAGCAATGGACACAAAGGAATTCCTTCAAAAGGTTGACAAGATCAACACAACTCTAGCCCCTCTCCCTGACTCTGCCTGCTTTGCTGTTTGTGACGTAGTGTCTCTGTACCCCAACGTCAACAACGACATGGGCATCCCTGCCACAAAAGAGCTCCTACTGAAACACCCCACTCCCCTGGGAGTTCCCACGAACTGCGTCATGGAAGCTCTTTCTCTGTCACTGGATAACAATGTCACCCATCACAGTGATGAGAGTGGCACTATCTATGCTAGACCCAACCATGGCATAGCCAGGGGACCACCTCATGCCTGTGATTTCGTTGATGTATTCATGGGTAAGTTGGACCAGAAACTCGTGGAGACCTGCCCTATTCCTCTCCTCTCTGACCTGGTTTCAGCCCCCACTGATGACCAGAAGAGGCAATTAGACTGGAGCCGGTTCCGGGATGATGGTACACGATACTTCCCAACATTGCGGGCTCAGCAAACTTCGAAGCCTTTCTCCAGGACCTCCCCCC
>CM065714.1:125125351-125127851 GCA_033310375.1 Conus canariensis | reverse complement strand
CCTTTCTCTCTATGTTCCGAGAACGGGGATGGTGTGTGTGTATGTGTGCGTGCGCGCTCGCGCGTGTGTGTATATGTGTGTGTGTGTGTGTGTGTGTGTGTGTGTGTGTGTGTGTGTGTGTGTGTGTGTGTGTGAATAATTAATGGGTAAGGGTAGGATGATTCCAGACATTTTCGTTACCTCTGCCGCGAAGCAGTTATGTTGTCACGCGCTTCCGCTCAGTGATTTGTATATAATTTTATCTGTCTGTTAGCAAGGGGTTACACAAAAATTACGTTGCCGATTTAGACATTGGCTACGAAATGTGAATCGTATCTCGAGGGCAGACTTGGTAAATTTTGATGAACATCTGGATCTGAGGGCGGTTTCCGGCTCCGTTCACTAAGAAGACACAAAATCGACCTGTTTCCACCAAATACGCAGGGAAAATGAAATGGGGCCTGAGGACGCAGCCATTAAATGTTGGTCTGAATCCGTGGAGTGCTTCATGAAACAGCGGGTCCAGAATCCGTTCCACCTTTTTCTTCTCTTTCTTTACCCGTTTATTTTCTTTTTTCTCTCTTCCCTACACCTCATTATTTGAAACACCTTTTGAGGCTCGCTTTTGTTTGGTTGGTTGGCTGGTTGGGGTTTTTTTTGTTTTGTTTTGTTTTGTTTTGTTTTTTTGCTTGCTTGTTTGGTTGGTTGGTTGTTCAGTTGGTTGGTTTGGCTTGGTATGTTTTTTTGTTTGTTTGTTTGCTTGTTCTTTTGTGTGTGTGTGTGTGTGTGTGTGTGTGTGTGTGTGTGTGGTGTGTGTGTGTGTCGTGTGTGTGGTGTGTGTGTGTGTGTGTGTGTGTGTTTTTGTTTTTTTTCGGGGGAGGGGGGGGTGTCACAAGTCATATCATGTTCCACTACGAAAACAGTCGGAGTCGATTAATTCATAAAAGAACAACAACAGTAACAACAAAATGATAAAAACTTCAAACTTTGCATAGCCGACAATGGGATAATTATACATCAGTATGATAGAGGATAGGTTTTACGGGAGAAGAAAATTCAGATGGCTAACATAGTGGTGAATAATTATGCATCGGTAACATTGTCTTCAGTCCATAATAAAATCAAAATCTTTGTTGTGCTGCTGCTGATGGTGACAATGTTGTTGCTGTTTGTCTGACTGGCAATGTGCTGCACAGCAAGACTGCACGTACAGCGGAAACATCACGAATGAATCATTTCAGCAGTGTGTTAACCTGCCCGCTTCTTCCTGCCTTTCCAGGTCGGTTCATTATTTTTTTTTCTCCTCGCGATAGATTCCATGAAATTTTCCTCTCTTAGTATACTGATGTATATCATTTTTACCAAGGTCTGCATTTAAGAAAGCTTGACTCTCAGCTAAAAGCACATTTGGTGCCCATACGGAAAAAATGAGACTTTGAGCTTCCCTCACTGGAAGCCTGCCAACATCTGCCCATTGGAACGTCTTACAGATCTGGCAGCGTAAAGGTTATCATGAATTGGGTTGTTTCGCGGGAAAGGCGCCTCTTTCCGTCCGGCATAACATCCGACAGTTTAATTTTGATCCACATGGTCTAAAGTGTACTTTTTCCAACTTTGGACTCACCTGTGTATAGTCTCCGCCGCCTGTCACGTATACCTGGGAGGTAGCGGACACCAGAGTACCAGTCAAATCACACCGGAAACATACCACTTGCATGGATTCGCCTGTATCCAGCCTGTAGAAAAGAGAAACAAACCAAGTCATGGCTTTAGTCACTCACCGTCAGTTCTGAAAACCCAGCCGACAGTGATGGCTGTTGTGGAAGAGTTGGAGGGGGAAGGCTCACACTGCCAAATGCCTTTGAGAAATCCATTACACGTAGATGTATTTCTTTGCCTTTATCCATATTGCCAGAAAGCTCGTCCACGGGTCCCAGCTGATGACTGTCACCGACATCTGAAACCGTGCTGTGCCTCACTCAAGATGTTGTTTGTCTCTGTATATCCCATTATGGTGCTGACCACAATATGTTCCAGTATCTTGCAAGGAATACAGTTGAGGGAGACGGGATGGCAGTTCACAGGCTTGTTGAGCTCACTTTTCTTGAAGAATCAGCTGACTTCCAGTCATATGATACTATGCCAGCGTTGAATGATGCCTGGTAGAGGAGTATCAGCGCTAGAGAAATCTTGTCCATCTCTCGGGATCTCAGGGCTTATTCTATGAGGATCAGGATCTAAACCTCTAAGTAATTTCCTGTCTACTGCCTCTGAAATGATGATAGCGTTACAGGTGGGCCCTTGAGGCTCTAGACTGAGGCTGATGTGAGACAGAACATTTTCTGCGGCCCACTGGATGCTTTTGCTGAAAGTTGGGTGAAACTGGCCGTTCAGTACTTTTGCCTTTGTCTTTGCATCAGTGACTGATTTGCCGTCTACATTCAAGGAAGAAATAATGACTGCTTCTCTGCATTAAGACTTGATTAAGTTTTTAAAAAAAACAAAAAAAAAACAGAACTTT
>CM065714.1:125117851-125120351 GCA_033310375.1 Conus canariensis | reverse complement strand
AAATTATGTACTCTTTCTTCATCCCGAAAATGGAAAAGAAAAATACACAGGTATAGTACTTGAACAGTAAGGCTAAAATATCAACAGAGAACCAGCGACGAAATGAATGACAGTTATACAGCAGGTATACGCTCTGTCGCAAAACACTCACAACACAATCTATGCAATTAACTACACCGGGCAGGGTCACATACAGTTAGTACAGTACTCAAAACAGACACAACCGTGTGCTGTTATTCTTGAAGAAAGAGAGGAACATTCAGATAAAGAAGGTTTAAAGAAAGACTACAATAGAAAAAGCTGAAGAAGGGTGACTTATTCTATTTTCAAAGAAACGATTCTAGGAACCCCGCAGTAAACAAGCAAACAAACTAACAAAAACTCGAAACATGGCGTATCAACATTCTCAGGGCAGTGGAAATTGAAAACTAAAAAAGGTAAGGATGCGTCTATATTATGTTCCTATTCCCATAACGTTCAACCTCGTCAACAAAATGTTACGTCTGTTCTTAAAAGAACAAAAGAGGCAGGCAAGGAAAGCCCGCGCCAGCAAGTAAGGGCAGGTCTCCCACATTGCCTGTCAAAGCTGTCACCGCACATTCCATGCACGCATCGGCTTGATCAGCCACTTGTGTATGTACATAATCATCCCCCCCCCCCTCCCCCCCCCCCCCTCACCTTTCCTCATTCCCTAGATGACTGAAGTGGTCCCAGTTGATTCGACGGACGAACAACGACACATACACGCACGCATGCACGCACGCGCTCGCCCCCCCCCCCCCCCCCCCCCCCGCGCGCGCGCACACACACACACATATATATACACACTCACTCACTCACTCACTGTTACGGTTGTTTTCGTTTGACTGTATTCAATGGACCCACTCACGTTAGCGTTTACTCGAGACCGAGCATTTGCGCTGTGTGTCAGTACAGCAGAAGTGAATCACGGGCACCCACCTCGTTTGAGAGGTTTGCCAACATGGCATTCCAGCGGCTCTTTCTACCTACCAACTGCGAAAGACTTCAGAAAATGCTGACGAGTCACGAATCAAGACACACACATATCAACATTCAACATGAAGAGAGACGGAGATGACAAGCAAAGGCAAAATTACAAACGATATATATCCAACACTGATACCTCTTCAACAATTTCTGTGCAATCTGTCTGCTAGTGGTTGGTCTATTCCTGTCTGTAACTGCTGGACAATTTGAGTTGGCTATCAATGCTTTCAATCCCCCCCCCCCCCCCCCCCCCCACTCCCACCCCCACCCCCCGTCTTTTTTTAGTTAGTATAGGATCACATCGCAACATTGTTGCAAGACAAATAGTTTGCGGCTCTGAAGATGTTATGATCAGTACGTTTACAAGTATTAATACAACTTCCAAAGTTCAAGGCTTGGACTCATTCTTATTGTTTGTTTGTTTGTTTGTTTATTCCAGTTACAATACAGAAGACGTTATCTTTGGATAACAGCATACATGAAAGAGAAAGCGTTAGACCTGAGTACAATGTGTCTGCGTGAAAGAAAAATTTGGTTCCAATTTTCTACAACGACTGATCAAGTCATCTGTTTCGGTTGGCGCAGACCATGAAGACCTGCAAAAGTCTCTAGCGGCGTGAAGCAATGGGAGTCATATAACCAGCAATGATCAAACATGGTCAAGGGAACTGAGACGAAGGAAAGAAAAACAAACAAACAAAAAACAACGAAAAAACAACAACAAAAACGAAGGACAAAATGCAGGAAGAAAAAAAAATCAATCAAATTTATCCAGATCAGTCAATCAAACAGGCAATCAGTCAGTTCATCAGCCCGTTATTGCCAGTTATCCAACCAGTGAGGCGAATCAGTCGTGGTTCTTACCTGCGCAGGGGAGTTATCAAGATTGGTGAGGGTGACGCTTACTTGGCGAACGTCGGGACTGTTGGAAGCATAAGATTGTAGACCCATGAAGGTCAAGTAAAATTCCCTCCCCTTATAATCAGGGGAACCTGGTCGGGAAGTAAAGAAGAAACACTCAGTGTTCTCTCTCTCTCTCTCTCTCTGTGTGTGTGTGTGTGTGTGTGTGTGTGTGTGTGTGTGTGTGTGTGTGGTGGAGAGGAGAGGATGGGTAGAGGAAGGACAGTGAGAGTGAGCGAGTGTGTGTGTGTGTGTGTGTGTGTGTGTGTGTGTGTGTGTGTGTGTGTGTGTGTGTGTGTGTGTGAGAGAGAGAGAGAGAGAGAGAGAGAGAGAGAGAGAGAATCAGTACCTAAGTATATGAAGGAGAGAGAGAGAGAGAGAGAGAGAGAGAGAGAGAGAGAGAGAGAGAGAGAGAGATTCAGATTCAGATAATTTATTCGTAATAGGCCATGGCCCCTAACGAAGGGGTGTGTGAACATACACAGCACAATAACTATAAACAATTATAATACATAATGAAACAAAAAGCAAATCGTTGTCACATGTTCAAGAAGAAACACTTTCTCTCAATTTAAAGGCTTTGTACAGAAAC
>CM065714.1:125075351-125112851 GCA_033310375.1 Conus canariensis | reverse complement strand
TAAAACATGAAATTCGTCTTCTGTTTCATTACATGCTATACAAAATCTTTGATTTCGTGGTATACCTGCATAACGACCTTTCTCAACATTTAAGTCATGCGAGCTAACACGCAATTCACATAGGCCTAGTGCTTGTTTTTTCGCACAGTGTGTGTGTGTGTGTGTGTGTGTGTGTTCTGCATTTGAGAACAGGTTAGCGTGTCCAAATCGTCACTGTGTGTGTCACCATACACTTGAATATTTAGACATCACTGAATGACGTCATTTCTCAAAGGCGGCAGAAAAGGAATTCCAAACACTCCAAACAGCTGCAGCTGTGAATGCTGCATGGAGATGGGTGCAGCGGGAATCTCAGAGGCTCGCACATTTCTTCGTGGGACGGCCTAGTCATGGTTTTGTTAAAGCCATGACAGAGACACATCTAGTCGTCACATGGAGAGTGTGAATCATTAATCAGTATCCTTGCAGAAGAGGTTGTAATGTAGGTAGGCCTTTCATTTGCTAGATGTCGTAGGTTATATAGTACGTTACATATTTTTAAAAGTATTTTCAGAAGTATTTTTAGTGGAGTGTCTAGATTCAAACATGTGAAGGAGAGCGGTGAGAGAACATGACCAGAGACAGTAGGTCTGACATTCTCAGCGATCTCTCTTGCCTTTTGATATTGTCTTATAGGCCTATCATTGATGATGAACAGACGTTAAAATGACCACTGAACTGAAGTTTTACCTATCTTGGTCTAAAAACTTTCAGAGAAAGTGATATAGATCTAAGTTTTAACGAAATGACAAATTTTCAAAATGGAGTGACTGACGGCGGAGAACGAAGCAAAATTTAGAAAGAGAGGGTGTTAGTTACCGCCAATGACATTGACAAACAAGCACATGACAAGACACGATGCATTTCAACCTCTTGGGTCTACAAGACACGATGCATTTCAGCCTCTTGGGTCTTCTTCGACCCAAGAGGCTGAAATGCATCGTGTCTTGTCATGTGCTTTGTTTGTCAATGTCATTGGCGGTAACTAACACCCTCTCTTTCTAAATTTTGCTTCGTTCTTCGACCCAAGAGGTTGAAATGCATCGTGTCTTGTCCTGTGCTTTGTTTGTCAATGTCACTGGCGGTAACTAACACCCTCTCTTTCTAAATGTTGCTTCGTTCTCCGCCGTCAGTCACTCCATTTTGAAACTTTACTCTTCATATTGACTGATACCCTTTGTCGTGTTGTACTCCACGTCTCGTCTTCCACACTCTATTTTACGTCACGTCTCCTGTTCTAGATATATTTGTGAACGCTGACACCCTTTGTTGTGTTGTATTTCACGTCCTGTTTTCGACTTTTTTTGTGTGTACCTGTGAACCCGGGTGTAACGAAAAGTTTTAACTCCCCGAATGGTTTAACTCCCAGGGAGTTAAACTGTTCATTTGTAAATTTTAACTCCCTGGGAGTTAAACTAGAATATAAAAAACTAACTCCCTCTGTGTTTCAGTTTGACTCCAGGGGAGTTATTCTAACATACCACCAGAATGACTCCCACCCACCACCCACTCCCCGCACCTCGCTACCACCCATGCATCTTATATATATATATAATATATATATATATATATAAACTAATAAATTCCAAGGATAAGTACGAGCACCATCCAGCAACTTACAGAGCAGCTTGGTGTTGCAATGACTGCAAGAATTATTCAATTATAAACACACACACACACACACACACACACATATATATATATATATATTTTTTTTTTTTTTCGAAATGTGTGTGTGTGTGTGTGTGTGTGTGTGTGTGTTCTTACACTAACTTGCCAGATCAAGACTTGTCAGGTAGAATTGTTTCCTTCGATATTATTGGTTTCTGTGAATTAGTCACGTGTACTGAATTTTATTGAAAAATATGTGTTTTTCTGATTGGCTGGCCGACTTTCATTTTTTAGCTTGGCACACGCACACCACCACACCTGTGACGAGTCACTTGACAACTTCATCAGATCGGTCCCAAGCAGCCACCCTCTTGTACAAATTGTACAAAAACAGCCCCCCCCCCCCCCCCCCCCCCCCCCCCCTTTCTCTATCCCATGTGTCTCACATACAAATTTCTAATCTATGCCAACCCTTTTTCTCCTTCCTTCTCTCCCAGATGTAGCGAGTCAATACAAACAATTTTACGTCACGTCGCGACTACTCGTCATTCTCTCCCCACCTTCCTTACCCTCTCACCCCCCCCCCTCACTCCCTAATTTGGCGGCATGACACAATGAAAAATGGAAAATTTTCCATTTCTACACCATTTGAGTGTAATGGCCTACACTTATGGGTGACTGTTTGATAGTCGCATAGATTCCATGAGAGAGAGAGAGAGAGAGAGAGAGAGAGAGAGAGAGAGAGAGAGAGAGAACGCCAAAGACTGAAGGTACAGTATTTATACCAAAGGCATCAAACCATTAATTCATGTATATACAGACTTCACATACAGATTATATACAAAAAGGCATAGTAAAATATCAAGGACATGCATAGATGAGTACATGAATATGTACACGGACATTTCCTTTCCCTATGATGATGATCATGAACATTAAATCCCCTTCTCCATTCTCTTACCGAAAGACACCTGGGAATAGGTGGGTGGGGAGTCATCTTAGTCATGATCAGATTAACTCCCCCTCTGTTACAAAGTAACTCCCTGGGAGTCAGAAAACACGTGTACACATTAACTCTCAGGGAGTTATTCTGAACTGTGAAAAACTGACTCCCCTTAGTGGGCAGGGTGTTAAACTTTTACACGCCTGGATTAACTCCCGGGAGTTAATCTGTACTAACTCCCAGGGGGTCATTCTGTTACGGGGTGGGAGTTAAGTCTGATATATGTACAAAATGACTCCCCCCTTAATGTTTCAAGAATTTGTTGAGACTTGTACAAAAAAGATTTTAGAACATTTTGAAGTTTTACTGAGTGGAGTTATTTTGGCACAGGGTGGAGTCATTCTAGTTTAACTCCCAGGGAGTTAAAATTTACATATGAACAGTTTAACTCCCTGGGAGTTAAACCATTCGGGGAGTTAAAACTTTTCGTTACACCGGATACCCTTTGTTATGAGTCATTTTTCGTTCTGTTTGTACTATCCTAAATGTTAAATGTGATTTATTTTTTTGCCTGAAGAAGACCCAAGAGGTTGAAATGCATCGTGTCTTGTCATGTGCTTTGTTTGTCAATGTCATTGGCGGTAACTAACACCCTCTCTTTCTAAATTTTGAAATGACAAATGTTTAACCTGCTTTCAATTTGCCGTCTAAACGTTGCACCACAGGCACATTCGGAAATAAGAAAGTAGCATATAGTAGTATATTCTTCCTATTGTGGTGTGTTTATGTTGAACTGTATGTTTAGTTTATTCAGCTTGATCCTGCTATATGACTGGTCAAATGTCACTTATCGTAAGTTATCGTAAAATCACTCTGACAATTATTTCATGTTCATTATCCCTTGTTATCATATTTTGACAAATCTACCAGCCACCGTGGCGAAGTGGTTAGCGTCGCGGACTCCCGGCTGCGAGGTCGTGGGTTTGATTCCCATCAGAGCCATGTGGGATTTTTCTGCCCCGACTGGCTCCTACCCAGAGTTGAGTTTGCTACGGGCTCAGTTGGGAAGACTGGGACCACACAGTCGAGTTTCGTTTTAGTGGATGCGTCTCTGAGAGTGTTTCTCAAATTTCCTAACCAACACTGCAGGAGTCTATCTCTCGGGCCTGGTTGACGCCGGGATATATTATGAAAGGAAGCGTAGAGTACAGCCCTGTCATGCAGTCTCAGACCGGAATGGAAATCCGTAGCATCATCTTAATCATCCTCATTCTCATCAATCAGCATAAAAAAATGTCTCAAATTTTGTGGCCCTTCAGGCCCTGCTCTCATGGTGACCTCAATTTCGATGTCCTCTCCACGTCTGTGGTCTTGGTTTGGTTCCGTCGGGGTCACCGGTATCGGCGAGTCCATGGGGGCTGTCGTTGGACGGACGTGGTGGCGCCCTCCGGAGGGAGAGCTCACTCACGCCGGCTCCGCGACTAAGCTATTATTGTCGTCAGTAGGGGGCTTAGTAGGTAGTGTCCAGCGTATATTGGACCAGAACAGGCGAATGAACACTACCGAAGTGACTCGGCAGCAGTGCAGTGTCTCCTCCGGTGGGTTGCCTCTGCTCCCTGTGGATTGCCGGTGCCGGTTCTGCGGCGGGACTGACCGGGCTGTGGCTGTGGACGGGGTGTCAGAATGAGCGGCGTGGGTGCAATGCCACTGAGGTGGCGCAGAAGATGGGACTGCAAAAAAAAAAAAAAAAAATACAGATCTTTAAAAAGTTTAGGTAGGGCCTACTTCATCCGCCAAACATGAACAAACAAATCACAAGACAAAACACGACGCGTTTCGGCCTCTTAGGTCTTCTTCAGGCGAAATTAATAACACTCAGGACAATGAAAATGAAGAACGAGTTTAAGATCTATTTCGATTTCCGTCCGCAGTCGCCTCACGTTGTAACTAACTAATCATGTTTTGATTTTTTTTTTTTTTTTAATCTCTGATAGGTGGTCTTTTTCTTTTGATCTCGTTCGGAAATAACGTTTTTATTGTAAAAAAAAAAAAAAAAGAAAAAAAAAAAAAAGCAGATCCTTGTGAATTGACGCTACTGATCTCTCTCACTCTCTCTCTCTGTGGAATTGTGATACTTCTCATAGATCTAACAGATCTAAATGTCCTCTCAGAATTTTTTTTTTTTTTTTTTTTTTTTGGGGGGGGGATCATATTATATATAGCAATTTATCTGTCATCTGGTGGTAGACATTACTTATTCTTAGTAATTAGGAATTAGCTATTACCACCTGAGTTTTGACGTGGCTTGACATTATTTTACAGAATGAGGAGCCAGGTTTGTCCTTTTTGTTGGCATTTTGCTGTTGGTGTTGCTTTTGCTTTCCTTTTACTTTGCAGCATGCAACGTGGTCTTTAAAAAACAAAGTTCAGAGTCGGTAAAAGCACCCCAATCCCTCCCCACATTACTCACCCTGAACGCCACTCTGTCGTCTTCCGTACTCCACTCCATACTTTAATGTGGTAAACTGCATCAGATTTTGCTGTCTATTTTTCATTTCACTATATTTCTGTAGTTGGAACTATAACAACCACTTATCCTACCATTTCTGTAGCCTGTGTAAACCTTGTAGTTTCTGGATACCCATTTCTGTGTCCGGTATTCCTCACAGGCCCATCCGGATGGTTAGGAAGTAAGACGATAACTCAAGGATGACACTGCAAACGCTTTTATGTCGGTGTTTCTTGACTGGACCATCGCAGCCACGTAACCTCTCAGCGCCAAGTCTGCTGTCAGAATCCTCGACATGTCAACTGCACATCTTAGTTTCTTCGTTTTCGTTACTGTAATGAAGGTTCCATCTCCCATGTCTTCATCGAGTCGTTGATATTCTGTGTTAGTGGGGCTGATTCAAGTCTGTCCTTGATGTTCTTTCTACTTTCTCGTGTGCCTGCTTGAAGCCATTTTCTACTACTGGTGGAGCAATGATACCTATAAAAAAAAACAGACTACATGAGAACTGTTTTTTAAAAAAAATGATCCAGTCCGACAGTATCTCTTCTACTACAGATACAGACTGCTCGTCGAGTTTGACTCTAGTTGGTGGCAGATCAGGATCGCCATGTCCCTCAGTCTGGTCAAGAAGCCACTTTTGTGAGACAGTATTTGCTAACTGCACTTAAGTTTCGTTGTTGCCTTCTGTGTGTCTCTGTTAATCTCTGTCTCTTGATTCGCAAGATTACATCTGAATGTATTCCTTAGTGTCACCTAAACGGCAGAGTAGGCAATTCTGAACACTTGGTAGGTCTCGGGTGTTACTGAGGAAGATTTGTCACTTGGGTGTAGTTCAATTTGTCATATACAAATTACCATGAGATCTATGAGTGGATGGCGCAGAGATGCAGGCTGAAAATGCCTTCGTGGATGATCGCGAAAGGCCCAGAAAGACGTCTTCAGCTAGACCCACAGACGTCATCCCGAAGGCCGAAAACTTAATGTCCATGCTTCAGGTGCTGGAGGTACTCTTCCCATGACCGAAAAATCTGGGCGAGGGATGTATGATCCAAAAGGGAGTCAAATGTGTCTCGACCAATGTCGTCTTTCAAATCAACAAGCTCGTCTTCCTTTTCCCTCACTTGTGCCACAATATCAGCTGATTGTCGCCTGGCCTCGGGGTGAAACAGTGCCAGATCATGTGTATCAGTGGTTCAAGAATGCACTTTTGAATCCTTACGCCTCCTTTATATATTTTACCGACATGCCACGATTCTCAACTGTATGGAGAGATCACGAAATTAGTCGTCTTGGAAACGTATTCTGAGAATGAAAAACGTTCTTGTACTGCCCCTATTTCTTCCAACTTATTTCAGCTGCTCTGGCTCAAAGTGGCTTACCGGAGACAATGACGACGTCATCCCAATCCAGAGAGCTCTGCCTTAAAGAGCCCGAGCGAAGACAATGACGACATTGTCCAAATTCAGAGAGAGGTTTTGATGAGCTCTGACTGGACGAGAAAACTCTTGCACTGTTGCCATCTCTGTTGCTGCTGTGTTCCTGGATGTGTTGCTTTTTTCTGAACTTGATATTAAACTCAGTCCACGTAGGTATTGTTACCTCACCAGCGGAAGTACATTTTGAACAACGGCTAGTTGTCGGTTCTGAGCAAATCGTCCCCATGTTTAAAAAAAAAATTGAACAAAATCGAAACATTGTTATTATAACTTTCAAGAAGGCGAACGAGACAATCGGGTTCTTTGTGCTTAAATAATACCAAAAAAAGACAACGGATTATCATTGTTTTGATCTTAAATCTATGTAATCTGTGAGACCATTACGTGTCCCACGCGTCGGTGCAGTGGAAAAGAAAGAACAAGGAGTCAACTCTGCTAGCATAAAAATAAAAGCTTCCGGATTTAAAAAAAAAAAAAAAAAAAAAAAGTCACAATGAGCTCTAGACCGCCTGAATGATACTGAGCATCATTGAGTCCGAAAACTGCAAGTTGCCACATTACTGGGATTTTGTTTTCAGGTTCCCCCCCCCCCCCCCCCCCCCCCCCCCCCCCCCCCCCCAGAATAACAGTGTTGCAGCGTAATACTCTGTGATAAATGAAAAACAAGTGTAAGCATCAATTTGCGTACTCTGAATTCTATCTTAAAAGCTACAAATTGTATTCACTTTAGATTGGAGTTTTCGTCACTAGGTGGTGTTTTCTGCCTGACCCGTACGCAGGTGTTTGCTGTGTATGTATAAATGTGTGTAAATGTGTGCACTGGGCTCCTCGCTTTGCTGATTTCTCTTAACGGTCCAGCGACTGATATTCATCAGCTGGGCTGTTCATTTGTTATGAAGAAGCTCCGTGGCGCATTCCATGTCATTCATGCACCACTCACGGTGAAACATATTCTTTTAGTGCTGGGACTTGCATGATGTGAGACATAAACACTTTACAGCAGACTCCATGAAAACCCTGTTCAGAGATGTCCCACCTGATGTGATCTTTGACTTTCTGAAGGAGATGAACATTTTTCATCTAAGATTTTATGGAGGAAACGATTTTTAACAAAATTTCCGGTGTGTTTTTAGAAGGTGTGTTTTTTAAAAGGTTGTGTGAATGAGTGTGTGTGTGTGTGTGTGTGTGTGTGTGTGTGTGTGTGTGTGTGTGTGTGTGTTGTAATGACCTGTGGGTTGACTTCAACGCAGTGACAGCCCTGATATGGTCCTTGGCGGTCGGCTGGGCTCTAAGCAGCATTACCTTACCTCACCTCATTTGTTATTTGTTGTCCTTCTTTTCTTGCAGTTCCGGATCATCTTCAAACCTTTGCCTTCCTGCTTGGCGTTGTCTACATGTCCGCGGCATTGAAGAGAGCGGGTTTGGTGGCACTGCTTGTGACATGGCACTGTAAGACGGCTTGTAACTGTACGATCAATCTGTGTGACTTGTTTGTTTGTTTGTTTATTAGATTTTGCAGTTTGTTGCCATTTTTTCAAAATGGAGTGACTGAGGGCGGAAAATGAAGCAAAATTTAGAGAGAGAGAGGGTTAGTTTGTTGCCAGTTCGAATAAGGCTCGAGTGTTCTTGTTTGTGTGGCTTGGTGTGTGTTATTATGTGTATGTGCCCGCACGATTGAGTGTGAATCTATCTGTCTGCCCATCTATCTATCTATGTCTATCAATCTGTCTGTCTATCTATCTATTCTGTCTGTCTGTCTATCCATCTCTACATATCTGTCTACCTGTCTGTCTGCCTGCCTGTCCGTCCATGTCTGTGTGTGTATATATATATGTATGTATGTATGTATGTATATATATATGTACACACACACACACACAACACACACACACACACACACACACACACACACCACAACACACGCAATCATGTGTGCCAGGGATGCATATTCAGGCACTCTCACTTCTGTGTATATGTGTGGATGTATCTTTTGTCTCACTCACTTTCACACGCTCCCCCCCCCCCCCCCCCCCCAGCCTCCTCCGTGTAACCCTTTCCATTTTCTCCACTCGCAGTCCATCCCCCCCCCCCCCCCTCTCTCTCTCTCTCTCTCTGTGGATTTTAGATACTTCTCATACATCTAACTGATCTAACTTTGGTCCAAAATGTCCTCTCCAAAAAATCTCTCTCTCTCCCTCTTCATCCCTCCGACCAAAGACCATAATTTATCTTCGTATAAATCCAGGTTACACTGACCCCCAAAAAAGAATTAATAATGTTAATAATAATGATCATAATGATGATGACGATGATGATGATGATGATGATGATAAGAATAATACAAAACTCACCTAGTGATAATTGCAGACCTACACCGTCCACGTTGCTTGTGTGCAGCAATCCTGTAATCATCATTCTCCTCTGTCTCCTCCCTGTCGTTGGGGTGGCCATCGGTGTCTTTCTTAAGAGGAGGTCTCGTGCTCGAGCGGCTGCTTCTAACAGTCCAGGTATGACAGTGACGTCACGTTATGTGACGTTTTGTTGGCTCGTGGATAACATTGGGTTTCTAAGGCTACTTGTGTCATTGTCAGTGACTGTGTGTTGATGCTTTTGCAGTTATCACTTTGTCTCTTTTTCAGTAGCCTGGTGTCATCATTTCTCTCTCTGTGTCTGTCTGTCTGTCTGTCTGTTGTCTGTCTCTCTCTCTCTCTCTCCTCTCTCTCTCTCTCTCTCTCTCTCTTTCAGTAGCCTGGTGTCATCATTTCTCTGTCTCTGTCTCTCATTCTCTCTCTTCTGATTCTGTCTCAGTCTTTATTTTTCTGCCACGCTCTGTTCATTTATTCATTGATTATTTATTTATTTATTTATCTATTCATTCCATTATTTTTTTTTTATCTTTTCATTTATTTATTTATCTTTTGTCTCTCTCTGTGATTTATTTTATCTCTTATTTTGTCCCTTCCTCTGTCCGTCTGACTGTCTCTTTGTCAGTCTGTTTCATTCTCTCGTCAGAAAGGGGCCACTTTCGGCACGGGGTCTTGTTAGCATTGGACCCAAATAGAACCGGACTTCCCCGAAGATGGAGCATGGCTGCCTTAATGGCGGGACAAAAAAAAACCGGTCATGCACACAAAACTCCACTCCCTTTGTTGGACAGATGGGATGAATCCTTGCCTGTCTATACAGGAAGTGTCCGCAGGAGTATCAGCCTGCGTACGCAGAAGAAGAAAAAGAAGAAGAAGAACCGGACCCTGATGGGATCGGGCCGTATTGGAACTAGGCCTTAATGGAACAGGGTCTTAATTGTATTGAGTTCTAATGGCCTTGGGCCCTAACGGAACGACCCCGTAACAACCTCAAGCTAGACTCTCCAGTGATCGTCTGCTGCACCCTCTAAAGACAGCAGTAACCGACCTTGAAGGGCACTGGAGAACCAAAAAGGTCTCCTTCTTCTTCTTCTTCTTCTTCTTCTTCTTCTTCTTCTTCTTCTTCTTCTTCTCTTCTTCTTCCTCCTCCTCCCTTCTTCTTCTTCTTCTTCTTCTTCGTTCACTTAGACAGGAACCCCAGTGGCAGTGACGAAGGCTGCTGTACGGCGGAGGCCCTGCAGTGATCCATAAAGCTTTTCCCTCATCGGTGTGTTGGCAGGCCAGGTCTCTGCCCTTAGCTTTTCGTATATAGGACAGTCCTGCAGGAAGTGTTCCACTGTCATTGGGGCTGTACCGCATGGGCAACTTGAAGACTCGCCAATGTGGAATTTTGTGAACATGTGATGTCTTAGTTTGGAGTGCCCTGTCCTCAGTCTCATAATGCTCACTTGGTCTGATCTGGGCAGCAGGTAGTACGCATCTTTCTTGTTGAAGTCTGGGTAGCCGCTCAAGCCGTCTTTTTTCTGCTTCTCCTTGGCCTGTTTGGCTTTTTTTCTTCTTTCAGATGATGAGATGATGATAAGTCTTCGTTGGTGAGCACATGAGACCATTTCTTCATTATCAAGAAAGGGTCTCATGTGTTCACCAAAGAAGACTGTACTCAGGGTATGAGTGACCTGATAGGAAACAAACAAAAAAAAAACCCAGAAGCCAAGTCAAACAGGACGTGGGAAACGAGCTGCAATGGTCAACTCACGTCGGCAGTCGATTGACAGTGACAGACTTGAATGTTACGAGCAAACAAGTTTTATATACTGTCTAAGTATCTGGAACAAGAAACGCATTATGACAAGGTTTAGATTTGGTGTTCCAGTATCTCTTAGTACGTCATTATCGCTACAGAAGACGTGAAGCTAGAAATGTTATTTGTCCTTGATGTAAATGTGCAGAAGTTTTCCTGTCTTGCATTCAATGAACTTTGAACCCGCTTTATATTTCTGATTGTTGATATTGCTGATGATTTAGTAATATAGTTCCGTCCGTCCGTCCGTCCGTCTCCTCTCTCCTCTCTCTCTCTCTCTCTCTCTCTCTCTCTCTCTCTCTCTCTCTGTGGATTTTAGATACTTCTCATACATCTAACTGATCTAACTTTGGTCCAAAATGTCCTCTCCAAAAAATAACAACACATAACTGATTCCACTTCACTCAAACAGCACTAGACAACGAAACGCAGCCGCAGGAGCAGCAACACCCACATCCACAACCACAGCCTTCGACAGGGTCAGTGAAAGGTCCAAGCGCCTCCCCTGAGGCACCACAGTCTACGGATGGAACCGCCGACACCAAACAGGCCTCCGATCAGCCAGTCATCGCGGCCACTGAGCCCAGCGCTCCCACTGCTCCCACTGCTCCCCCGGCACCAGTCACAGAGGCGGAGGAGCCGCAAAAAGATGCGCAGGAAGGTGAGACGGTTATGTGGAGTAGATAGGTAGGACGAATGGGAGCTACACATCTAGCACGTGTGTGTGTGTGTGTGTGTGTGTGCGTGCGTGTGTGTTTGTGTGTGTGTGTGTGTGTGTGTGTGTGTGTGTGTGTGTGTGTGTGTGTCAGTGTGTGTTTGCATGTTGTATGTGTGTGCGCACGTGCGCGCGCGTGTTTGTGTGTATGTGTGTGTATGTGCGCGCGCACGTGTGTATGTGCGTGCGTACGTGTGTGTGTTTCGTATGTGTGTGTGTGTGTGTGTGTGTGTGTGTGTGTGTTGTGTACATGCGTACGCGCGCGCGTGCGGGCATTTCTTTCTGTCTGCGAGTATGTCGGGCGGCATTATGACCGGGTACCCTTGGGTCAGCCGTTCCCTTCATTCGGACCGTTGACCTCTGGATCAGATGAAGGGAGCAACCTCCTCCTTCCCGCTCCCACCTCCACCACCACCATCCTCCCCCCAACCCATCCCCACCCCTCCCCCCACCTTTGTCACATCACCGTCTCTCTCTCTGACAAGCCCATATCACGTGCGTATCACAGCTCTCCAAGAAATGGACCTCCAAACTTTCCTGCACTACACAGGCACAGGACCAAATGCCAGAGTATGCCTCAAAACATAATGCCCACCCTTCCAGGAATATTGTGAAATACTCTGTAATGCAATGATCAGCACATGTGGTTACACACAAAAATAGTGTTGCGCTGGCAAAACTCGAGGGGTTTTTGTTGTTGTTTGTTTGTTGTTGTTGTTTGTTTGTTTTTTTTCTAGAAGCCACCATATTGCCTACTGCGAACATATACCATTGTTCAGGCCTCTGTCTCTGTAACATAAAGTGTTCCACCGAGATGGAAGCAAGTAGCCGGCATCAGTCATCACTGGAAACACATTACTACCGGCGACAGGCTTGGGAACGAAGTTCAAGAATTTTTTTCTTTTTCTTTTCTTTTTCTGTGTGACAAATGTCATTTTGGCGACAAGGTGGGGACAGTTTTGGCAGTGACAGTTTTGGTGAAGTCAGCAGAGGAGAGAGAGAGAGAGAGAGAGAGAGAGAGAGAGAGAGAGAGAGAGAGAGAGAGAGAGAGAGAGAGAATGTTTATTGTTAGGCCACAGGCCTGTCCCCATGGCCAGTTTGGACAGAGAGAGAGGGGAGAGGTAGCACAGCTGGGGGAATTACAAAGGGGAATGATAGAGGAAGAGGTAAAAGCGGATGAGAGCAAAGCAGATATAAAGACACCGCTTGACAAAAAAGGAAACAGAGGTGGAGCACAAGAAAAGCAGAGAGAAACACACATACACACACACACGCACGCACGCACGCACACACACACACACACACACACACACCACACACACACAGATGAAGAGAGCGAGGGGGACGGAGAGAGAGAGAGAGAGATGAACAGAAAGAAAGAGAGAGACAGAGATGAAGAGAGAGAGGGACACATAGAGACAGAGATGAAGAGAGAGAGACAGAAAGAGAGAGAGAGAGCGACAGAGAGAGATGAAGAGAGAGAAATGAAGAGAGAGACAGAGAGACAGAGAGAGAGAGAGAGAGAGAGACGGGCACTAATTGTTGTACCTCTCTGCCTGGTCCCCAGTGAGCCCAGAAGGATCCGATGCCGCGGAAGAAGCAAAGGCAAGGATGAACAGCAAGGGGAGAAGAAGCGCCACAAGAAGCACAAACACAAGGACAAGGATAAGGACAAGGACAAGGACAAGGATAAGGACGAAACAGAGGCCAAGGATCCTACCAAAAGTAAAGAGAAGAAGCACAAACACAAGAAACACAAAGACAAGGACAAAGAGAAGAAAGAGGAGAAGGGCCATTCGGATCAGTGAGCGGGGCCGTCTTTGGCCGTGGGGCACGGGGTTGGGGTGGGAGTGTCGGTGGTGGGGAAGGTTCTCTCCATGCCCGGAAAACCTCCCTCTTGATTCCCTGCCACTGGTCAAAAATGGCGGAAAGTTCTGGACAACTTTGGCGGTGAAGTTCTGTGTTCTTGGGAGATTGCTAAGTTCCCGTACCATCGAAGAAGTCGTGGATCCCTGTCTGAACAACTCTGGCTGTGAAATTCTGTATTCTTGGGAGATTGCTAAATTCCCGGACCATCGAAGAAGTCGTGGATCTTTGTCTGAACAACTCTGGCTGTGAAATTCTGTGTTCTTGGGAGATTGCTACATTCCCGGACCATTCAGAAAGTCCTGCATCTTTGCGCAAATACGTCCCTCCTCTCCATCGCGTCCCCGTGTTGCTGAAGAGTATACCTTTCGTGCCATTCAAAATGCCAAGTACAAATCTTCCTTCTTTAAGATACAATGCACCTATAATCTTGTCAGCTTTGAAGGAAGCCGATTCTGAACAGATGAATGTTTGAACTTTCCTTTTTACGTAGGATCTAAAGCCCAATTTAAAGAAAGATTTGTTAAACATTGAGACAACGACTGCTATCTCACTTTTTGTTTATTTGCCCTTCGTTTTTGTGTCTGAGAATCAAGGGACAAAGTCACCATCATATCAAAATGGAAGTCTTGTGCATTACCTGTCCCAAATTGTCCACATACATGATTCGATTTTCGAAAAACTCTTTCGTCTCGGGATCAAAATATCTGCATCTACGTATTTCATGAGTGGAAGAACAGCTGATACATCATTCTCATCTCCCCCGCCCATCTGCGTCCTGCGACCCTACCCCACCCCCAGCCTCCTCTCCTTTCAGTCAGAGAACTATAAATATAGCAGTGTTCACAATCTCTCCGGGCTTGGAGAATCTACAGAAATTATTATCTCGCAGATGAAAACATCAACGGAACTATTCCTTGCCTAGGAAGAGATATATAAAGCAGCTTAGCCCTGGAAGAATACCCGCACGTCTACTTCACTGTCACGGAATATTCATGACTTGATTAACTCATCCTTCTTCTCCCTGATCGGCGTTTAGGGAATATAGATAATTAAACCCGCAATTGTAAACAAGCCTGGATGTACGACACCAACAAAACGATGTCAACGTCTCTGTGTTGTTTAAGAAATCAGTCTCTTATTCAGTCGTTGAAAATCTGGAAGCTTCTCTCGTAAAGGAACCGACTATTGTATGCTATTAACTGTAGGCTACGTACTGATCTGTCGATCATGAATGCGCGCTTACTTCTCCGATGATGGAAGAAGAAAGTACCTGTGTGTACCTTTTAATCAAAGAAAAGAGCAACACAGTCAACTTCATGAGAAGTGTGCGTATATTTTATAACAAAAAACAGGATAAAGTGTACTACTGTGACAACAGCAACTCACTGATTCTGTTTTCACCATAATCGAGCATTGTGTTCTAAATTTCAATGAGTATTAATTTTTAGAACCATTTGCTAATGTTTATTTAATCGTCTTAGTTTGTTGGTAATTGCTATATCTTGTTCTGGATGATTTTCCAATTTAAGGAAGATATTTGTATTCCCGTCGAAGGCTGATATGCACACGCATCAATGATGGTATGTCCAAATTAGATTTCAGACAGATTAAGACTTTTTATCCTGGTTTTATGAATGTTCTAGTCAGTGCAGACATTATACATGTTTCCACTGTATACTTCTTATCGTTCTCGCTTTTTCTTCAGTTGTGCACTTGCAAACCGTTGATGAACTGCATTCTTTCGTAACAGGTACTGATTTTGGTGGTAGGGACTTTAGATCAGTATAATTTGCGATAGTCTGTCATTACTTATGAACAGACTGTTTCCATGTAATACTTTTTTTTTTATTTTATTTTTTTTACTTGCATACCATCTTTTGATTTTTGCGGCAACCAGAAACGTGCGAGTCTATAATAAAATAGAGAGACCGCTTTCTTCTGTTGTGATTTGGAAAGAGTCGGGCTTATACAGTTTCAGACTACATAATCCTCACAGTGCGACTTCCATTTTTTTTTTTTTTTTTCTGATGTTCATATCCGAATACAGTTTAACTCATTTTTGACAAGACAAATCAACTGTTTAAAGTGATGAGCTGATTCCCTCTAACAAAACGTCATATCTGTTTCTTCAAATCGCTTTGTATCAATAGCCTGGAGGGTATTTGTTCGGTGAGGCTGGGGAAAAGGAGACAAGAAATTGACCGCGGATTTCCATTGCAACACAGCAAGGATGTGAAGAATACTTATATTTTCATGGACTGATCTCGCACGCACGCAAACAAGCGCGCGCGCACACACACACACACACCACCACGCACGCACGCACGCACACATACACACACACGCACGCGCGCACACAATGTATGTATGTGTGTGTGTGTGTGTGTGTGTGTGCGTCCATGCATTGCGTGCGTGTGTTTTGTGTGTGTGTGTGTGTGTGTGTGTGTGCATGCGCGCGCGCGCGCGTGCGTGTGTGTGTTCATTCTTTTCACACACACACACACACACACACACACACACACACACACACACCATACTGTAACATCTACATACACCCGTACATCTCCTCTCTCTCTCTCTCTCTCTCTCTCTCTCTCTCTCTCTCTCTGTATAAATCTCACACTACATCCATGCCAAAGAGACAAAGGCACGTCACACAATGAAAGAAAAAAAACGCCACAAGGTAAAACGCCACAGTTTGGAGCCGTCGCACTACACTACCGACCGCTCAACTGTTACAAAAAGCTAAATACCAGAAAGATAAGGAGCCTTTGCTTTGAGTGCCTGCTTTCCATTTTCAACACTGCGCCCCACAGATGAAGTGGCAATGGAATATACATACATATATATATATATCACATAAACACTGAAGAGGATCTGTCCTGTTTTCGTGTGCTTTTCGTTGTCACGTGAGGCATAGACGAGCGTGTATGTCACGTGAGGCATAGACGAGCGTGTATGTCACGTGAGGCATAGACGAGCGTGTGTACCAGCAGCGCTGTTCTTTGGCTCCCGATGCCTGAAATGCAGGAAATATATTCCGCCAGAATGGAGCACGTCATGAATGAGTTCACGCACGAAACCTGTTTCTTAAAAAAAAAAAAAAAACACGTTTGCCAGACAGGAAACACGGTGCTGCACGCTTCTTTCACTCGGAAAGGTTGTTTCGCAAGCTGTGTGTGACATAACCCTAACACGGCAATATTTCCATCTGAAGCACGCAAAAAAAAAAAAAAAAAAAAAAAAAAAAAAAGAAAGAAAGAAAGAAAAGCAAACAAACAAACAAAAAAGATGCTAACAATTTAGAGCAGTCTGTATTCCGAAGCCCCTCTTGCGCCGAATTTAAGAAGATAAGTGATTGCTCATTCTTCGTTTTCATTATCTGCATGCCGCCTATCGTGTCTGAAGAAGACCTAAAAGGTCGAAATGCATCGTGTTTGTCTTGTTATTTGTTTGTGCATGTTAATCGGCGGAATGACTTTAAATTGCTTTGAAAATGTCTTTCGAATTCTGCCTGCAGTCACCTCACTTTGAAACGAAAAACAAACAAACACGTGAAGTCAAGAATTGACATAAAACAAAGTCGGGTAAGGAGACAACTGATACTCCATCCTGTCCACAACCTCATAGATAGAATCTACATCCTCGCCACAGAGCACAGGTTCAGACCGCTGTCGTTTTCTCATCAGCTATCAACTTTTTTTTCCATTTTTTTCAGTCATTTAGAATTTCGGGATAAAAGCGAACAGAAAACAATGTGATATCTGTTTCAAAACAACAAACAAAAACAGGATCGTAGGGTGATCGAAGAAGGGAGGTAACTAGGTATTCTGAAATGCAACTGGCAACGGGAGGTGTTCTCTCCCTGAACCGTGACGACTGTCAACACCTCGCAGCCCTCTCTCTCTCTCTCTCTCTCTCTCACACACACACACACACACACACACACACACACACACACACACACAGATACATACATACACGCGCGCGCGCAAGTACACAAGAACGGAAGCACTCTCGCTCGCTCGCACCGGCACACACGTAGCCTATTTACGGCTGCGCACGCATGCACGTACGCACGCACACACACGCTCAAAGGGTGAACACAAAGAAAGAGCATATGACTTCATTATTAGTTGAGAAATAGACAAATAGATAAACAGAGAGTAATTTAAGTGAAGGAAGCCAGCAAAAGGGAGCACGTCCACAGACTGACTGTGACGGATCGTTTCCCGTCCAGTCACAAATTTTTGTGCAACCGTGCTAACCGGAAGGTAGTCGTCCGGAAGCCGGTTGAAAAGTTTACCTGACTGCTGCTCACCTGCGCACTGTTAAAGCCGGGTGAGCTGAAACGGTTAGACAGTCTCTGCAGTGATTCCGGCAACGCAACTACCCAGAAGGCCGAAGAGGGACTCCATCTGTTTTTGGTGGCAGTCAGGTATTTATCATTCAATGTTTATTTATATATTAGCAAACCGAAACCGTATTCCCGTTTAGGAGCGACTGAAACTTCCTCAGCGCACTCTGAAGGTTTTGTTTAGAAAAGAAAAGTATTTGTTTTGTTCCGTTATCCTATGACTTGATAGGGTAGCAAAACGAAATTATTTCGGAAAACATGAATAGACGAGTATTAAAGGAAGTGGTCTCAGGAAAAGAAAAGAAGATTTTGTTTATTTTGTGACTTGACTTTGCGAGAAGAGGGAGAGTTTTGATGCTATGGATAATAAGCTCCCAGAGTGAGCGACAGCGACTTCATATATGCTGGTTTTGATTTTTGATGTGGATGAGTATTTAACTCACTCTTGATATGAATATTGAATAGTTGTGTGTTGGTAAACAAGAGTGTGTGGAAATCTTTCCCTTACGTATATTGAAGTAGATGAATCTTTTGGAAAAAGATACCTTCTAAAATCTGATGATCATATAAATGAAATGAACATTCTTGTCGTGTTACAAGAAAAAGAAATGAACATTTTGTCGTGACATTTATAGTTTGATGAAAAGTAATCATTAATTGTGTGTAATTAATTATATTCATGGTTTATTGAAGAGGGTCTAGGTGGGAATCCTTTCCCCAATTTGAAAAACTCGATTCTGAAAGGTTTATATTGAAATCCTTTCCTGTGTAGTGCTGTGATTCCGGAAAAGGGAATGTTGTAGTGTTATGATTCCGGAAAAGGGAATGTTGTAGTGTTGAAGAAAGAATATGCTGATGTTTGTCCCAAGTTCTAGTGGAATGTGATGTGGCTAATGAATATGAATGTAGTCGTGATTGTAATGAATAGTAGCCATGATAATCAAGGTAGTTAATCAGTTCCCCCCAGGTAGAAGTGTACCCTGGATTGAAGGGGACTGGCTGCCACTTTCTGAGGGTCGGGGCCGTAGCCGTGTTCTACCCCCTTGTTCTCCACCTTGTGTCGGTGTTGAGAGGCCGGCCCGTGTGCCGACAACTACCCTACCTGCCACTGCGCCCGGGACCGACTACCCGCTGAGCCAGTTGGGCCGGAGACGCCGCTGCTGCCAAGCCAGAGCGCCGCTCCCGAGACTTGATCCAGCGCCCTGTTGGCTAGGCCGTCGCTGCGTTCTGTGTTTTTGTGCGCGAACCACAGCTCCTGTGTGAGACTGTCGCCTTGTCGTCGGCAGAGACGCCGTGAGTGTGGTAGTGATTTTGAGCCACAGCTCTGTGAAGTTCTAAGTCCTGTGTTGGACTTGACGCTGTAGACGTCTTCATCATCTTCATCGTCTTCGTCCTCTTTATCGTTTTCGTCGTCGTCATCGTCTTCGTTGGAACCAGCAGCGCTAGTAGACAGTCAATTATATATAGATATATTTTGTGTCGTGCGCACCGTTTGGCGTGCCTGAAGTAGTATATTTATATAGTTCTGTGTGTACGCCTTATGGCTGGCGTGCCGACCTATTGATGAACTTGTATTTATTATATATATAGAGAGAGAGATGTTTGTCTGATGGCTCAGGCAGCATAAAACAAAAAAAGTGTTCTGTTGCCTGGCTGTCAGTGTTCGGGTGAGTGGGTGTGTGTATGTGAATTGGAAAAGTCGCGCATGCATCCATAATTTCTGTGCGAGAGTCAGTCAGACACCCGCAGACACGACCCATTCCATCCGTAACACTGACTGACTGCGATACTGATGGCCTGCTGAAAGTCAAAGGCGGCACAGCTGATTTTGTCTCCCCGCGGTCACCATGGACACCCGACCCAACGACGGCAGGGCCTCTTCCAGATGAACGATAAGCCATCCGCAAAACTCGTTCATCACATTCCCAGACTCTCCAGTTGGTCGCGGCGACCGTTACAACTCATGTCCAACCAGGAGAGAAAGGGAAAGGAGTTCACCATCCTGTGTGTTGGAGCTTTCCGACTAACGATCAGACTGATGGGTATCTCCACGGGTACTTGGGTCTACTATCTATCTATCTATCTCTCTCTCTGGCAGAGTCTGGCACAGGCGTGGTGTTGAGATGCTGAACGAGCTTGACGAGCGGTGGCTGGGCAAAAGAAGCTGTTGAAAACGTGTTGTATCTTCAGTTTTACTCTGGCAACTGGATACAAGTGGAACTCCGTAACAGTGATCTCCCTAAAGCCTTGAAAGCTGAGGTTCTAAATGAAGTTTCCTACAATCTAGCTTACCAAAAGACAAAATGGGAGCGAGTCTTTTATTGGTGGGATATTTGATACACGCAAATACCAAGGTTTTCTTTTTTAAAAAAAAAAAGAGAAAAAAAACAAAAATAAAGAAATGGAAGTTAAAAAAGGGGGTGGAGGTATTCTTTTATAGTGCAGGGGAGGAAATCTTTACTATCAGTCTGATATACCACAAACATATGAAGAAGAAAAAAAAAGCATGCAAGCCACTACATTCGTCCTCTTCACACACATTCCGGGAGTTGCGGTCCTAACGCTGAATACAGCTAAAGCAAGCTCAACTAATTTTGAAGAAAGCTGAAACCGCTGTAAATCCTGAGAGTAGTACAACTGAAAATACGAAAGAGCTGAAGACTTGTTCTTTCTGGCAGCGTCATGCACGCACTAATGCATGTCGGTAATTTTGCTTAACAAGGACTTCTTTTTTTTTCTTAAAACACTGTAGCGCTGTTCTTTCCTGCCTGTCTTACCTGTCCTGCAAATTTAGCACCCAACACACTCGCTACAGTTCAACTTAGCACCCAACACTTGCTACAGTTCAATTCGCACCAACACTCGCTACAGTTCAACTTAGCACCCAACACTCGCTACAGTTCAACTTAGCACCCAGCACTCGCTACAATTCAACTTCACACCCAGCACTCGCTACAATTTCACACTCAGCTGCCGCCTCGGTAAACGCCGCCGCCCAAAGACTTCCCAGCATGCTAGGCCTCGGTCTAAAAATAGGCATTGGAACTATCTCGTGGGAGTCATCTGAAAAAAAATGATGCAGAACTAGTTGATAGCAGTTATCGCCCTTTCAAGCTTTTTTTTTTTTTTTTTTTTTCAAATTGGCGTATGGGTATAAGGAGAGACAAAACTCTCAAATCAAAAGAAAAAAAAAGTCCCATAATAGAGAGGGAGTCTTTATTTAGGTTTTTACCGGGATATTTTATCGTTGTAACCTCGGAAATACTACGATGAGAACTCCACGACCGTCCAAGGTACTATTTGCCAATGTTTCATTGTTGCTATAATTTTGATACATCGTGAATAGTTCATGAATTTGTTCCTTTTCTATTTTGAAGAGTTCGATCACTAAGTAGCATGCCTAACGCCGTCTTCACAGCTAACTTACCTGATTCTGTCTTCTAGGGTCTGGAGTTGTAGATAAATATTTTGGCTGAATTTGATGTGCGGGACGTGTGCGTGTGCGTGTGGTCAGTACAACACTATGTTAATCTGACAGTAAATGGTTTCAGTCAGTCAGTGTGTGTGTGTGAGGTGTGTGTGTGTGGGGGGGGGGGGGGGGGGTTGGTGGCGGATAGACCGATCTGTGGCTGTAAATTCCGCGGGTAGGTTAAACAACAAGTCTGGAACTGAAAGATCAGAAGGCTCCTGTCATCGACTTTCCAGACCATTCAGCTTTCTTCCCAGCGCCCTCTAAATGCTTGTCCAGCTCCTGCGGTGAACACAACAAAGAGGTCACCGCTCTGTATGCTGTTGAAGCTCTGGAAACGGGGGAGGAAAAAAAAAGTTGGTATGAGCTTGCCTAGGTATCTAGATTAGCCCCCCTGTAGAGCTGACTAACTCTCTGAAACAACACATGTGGTGCTAGAATGCTCACGCGGCTACGTGTCCAGCTGTGCGACGAGCCGTGAAACATTTAGATGATGATGGCGGTGATGACGACTTTGAGCGCAGAGCGGTTGGTTGGGGTGGTTCTTTGATGTGTGTGTGTGGGGGGGGGGGGGGGGGGGGGGGGGGGGGAGGGGGGAGGGGGGGATCCAGTATCATTGGTGTTTTCCCCTCTCCTAGCCCGTGCGGCATTCGCTCTACTTTTCCAGCTCTGCAATGCCATTAAGCCCACATTGTCATGATCGTAAAGGCTCCATATCCACCTCCGAGAGTGGTGTACTGTGGGTTTTGTGATGATGATGATGATGGTGAGTGTGTGTGTATGTGTGCGCGCGCACGCGCGCGGTACGTGCGTGCGTGCATGTGCATGTGTGCCTGTGTGTGTGCGTGTGCGCGCGTGCATGCGCGTATGTATGTGTGCGCACGCGCAATTTCTTGAAAAGCCTACCTCTCGTTCATTCTGCCCACGCACAATAAGTAAAGCATTTCGGAGATGAGCATGTTTCTCAAACATAAGTGTGTTTTTTCAAAGGAATAGCTAAGGATCATTCATGTCCTCTTCTGTTTTCCATTTTTCTTGTGTCTGTTCAGGTACTTCACTCTAAGGTGTGTGGTTCTAAGAAAGAAAACAAAGAGTCTGACGTCAGTCTCTCTCAACAGCCCTCACTGGTAGACTGACAATTCCGAAAACAATACATTACCTTACCAGACGAGCGAACGATAAAAAAAAAATAAATAAAAAAAAAAGTTCAGCAACTGCCGTTTATCAAATACCCAGACATCTTTGGAAACCACACCGACAGCTCCGTCAAAAGCATTCCTCAGGGAGGGGCAGAGCAGCTACCCCTGGCATTTTCAGAACTGTCAGGAAGACTAAAAGGTCTGCTACGCATCTTTGGTTCCACTGAAGGTCTGAGGCTTCGGGTATCGCTTCTGAGGTGCTGAAAGCCGGGACGAGCTTGTTGACAAGCTTTTAGAAAAAAAAAAGTGTCATGGTTTAAAAGAGAGAGAGAGTGTGTGTGTGCGTGTGTGTGTGTGTGTGTGTGTGTGTGCGCGCGCGCGCGCGCATGTGTGTGTGTGTGTGCTGTGTGTGTTTGTGTGTGTGTGTGTGTGTGTGTGTGTTGTGGTGTGTGTGTGGTGTGGTGGTGGTGTGTTGTGTGTGTGTATGTGAGGGGGATGAGGGGAGGGGTACAATGGGAAGACAATGTGTATGGAAGTCTTTGATGTGTCATTGTCGCTATGATGTGGGAATGCGTACACGTGTCTGCTGTGTCGATCTGCTTCTATTGTGTTGACGTTTTTCTTCCAGTTTCGTTGTATGGCGTTGCGGTGTGTTTTGTGTGTGTGTGCGTGCGTGTGCGTGCGTGCGTGCGTGCGTGCATGCGTGTGTGCGCGTGTGTGCGTGTGTGTAACGTGGTGTGCGTGCGAGTGTGCGCGCGCGCACACAAACACACACGTATCTGAGCATGTGTGTGTGCGGTGCACACAGAGCGACAGAGACCGTGTTCATTTGAGCCTAAACTCAATGTTGATGAGGACATCTGCAAATGATCACCTGCCATGTGAATTAAAAGGATAACAGAACAAAAAAACGTACAGGTACAAGACAAGAGTCGTTCATACTACACACGCCTGAAGCCACAGTGCTCCTGTGCATCATTTAGAAACCACAGAATGAAATTAAGTAATGCGAAAAGGAAACTGGACAAAAGGAAACTGGACAAAAGGAAAAGGAAACTGGACAAAAGGAAACTGGACAAAAGGAAAAGGAAACTGGACAAAAGGAAACTGGACAAAAGGAAAAGGAAACTGGACAAAAGGAAACTGGACAAAAGGAAAAGGAAACTGGACAAAAGGAAACTGGACAAAAGGAAAAGGAAACTGGACAAAAGGAAACTGGACAAAAGGAAAAGGAAACTGGACAAAAGGAAACTGGACAAAAGGAAACTGGACAAAAGGAAACTGGACAAAAGGAAAAGGAAACTGGACAAAAGGAAACTGGACAAAAGGAAAAGGAAACTGGACAAAAGGAAACTGGACAAAAGGAAAAGGAAACTGGACAAAAGGAAAAGGAAACTGGACAAAAGGAAACTGGACAAAAGGAAAAGGAAACTGGACAAAAGGAAAAGGAAACTGGACAAAAGGAAACGGAAACTGGACAAAAGGAAAAGGAAACTGGACAAAAGGAAACGGAAACTGGACAAATGGAAAAGGAAACTGGACAAAAGGAAAAGGAAACTGGACAAAAGGAAACTGGACAAAAGGAAAAGGAAACTGGACAAAAGGAAACTGGACAAAAAGAAAAGGAAACTGGACAAAGGAAACTGGACAAAGGAAACTGGACAAAAGGAAACGGAAACTGGACAAAAGGAAACTGGACAAAAGGAAAAGGAAACTGGACAAGAGATCACAATTAGAAACAACAGGTACAGCTCTAGACAAAACTATGATGATCTTCATCAAGAAAAGAGCAAAAAAAAAAAAAGAAAAGAAAAGAAAAAAAAGGCGAAGACAAGAAAGGAAAGAATGATTATTGTCCGTCCATATCTAAAGTGAACGTCCTCCCAAAGGCCAGAGAAACATCACCACAGGTTGAAATCAAGAATCTGTGAGCAAGAAAGAGAACTGCAGACTCTGACGAATCTTTCTATTTTTTTAAGCTGTCTCCTCTTCTCTGTGGATCTGTTCCAACGCCGTTTATTCCGGCTCCCTCCCTCGCTCCCTCCCTGTCCCCTTCCTATACAGCCACGCCCAGGTTTAGACCATCGCAGACCTAGGACTGTAGTCCTTGGGGATTATAGTCAATATTAAGTCGCTATGAAGCATCCCACCAGAGGGGACACTGCACTGCTGTCGATCACATTGGTAGTGTCCGGTAATGCCTGTTCTGATCCAACGTATGCAGTTCACCACATTGTAGTCCTCCTACAAAACCCTTTCACGCCATGGTATGGGTATCATGGCGACGTCAGCGACAAGTCTGCTCCTTAACCATGCCTGTGGCGAACTGAGCGACCAGACTGGCACTGTCCCCAATATGAAGTAACACCGTCGAAGTGATTCAGGAACACGGCCGAGTCTTCTTCAAACGGTGACCTCATGGCACCCTGGCATCGACTGCTCCATGTGATCGGTTGGCGACGACACTGCAACAGAACGACTGTGTGCACCGTAATTCATTGTTGCTCATGGATGAACGAGGTAGATGTAGGAGTCAGGACGTGAGGGTTGTGGACTCTGATATATAATCAGTGGATGTGAGCCGTAGAAGTATCACTGACCAAACGGTGGAGAAGTTAAGACAAAGTAAAACTAACAACATTCACAACAACAAAAACTAACACGTACTTAACTACATCCACTGTTAAAGTCAATATGCCTCAACGTTAATTCGGCCAATCCGGTAGAGCGGTTTACAGAAGGGAACCCGGAAAAGACAGAAAAAGGGGTGGGGTGTGTGTGGGTGGGGGGGGGGGGGGGGGGGGTAAAGAGACGAGTATGGGAGGGGTGGAGTGTGGATGGGGGACTTACCTTAGCTTAGTGGCACCGTCACTCTGGCACTACCACCACAAAAAAAAAAAAAAAAAAAAAAATCTTGGTCAAACAAACAGCAAGGAGGACAAAATGTGGAGTGGGTAACTATGTATCCGTCTCCACCATCCTCCACCATCCCCTTTCCTTACGCTCCCCTTGCCCCCGCCCCCACCCCCACCCCCCTTTCCCTCCGCCTTCCCATTTTACATAACGTGCTCAGAGAATCGAACTCTTTACAACAACACACCCGGTAACCAGACCTCGAGACACGTGCCGAAGACCACCTAGACGAACAAGACGTCATCGACACAAAACGTTTATTTGCAAGTAATTCGGGGTAAAGAGTTCAAGAGAGAGAGAGTTCAACACACAGAGAGAGCGGGGGGGGGGGGGGGGGGGGGGGGGGGGGCGGGGGGTCGTAGGGGTGGGTTAGGGGGGAACTATGGCAGGAGAAAGGGGGGGCAGGTAGGTAGGACCTATGGGAGGCGGACACTATGTGTGCAAAGTGCGAGCAGACCTTGTGCTTTTTTGGGGAGAGGTGTGTGGGATTGGTGCCAGTGTAGAGTGAGAGAGGAGATTGGATTTTTGGGAGAGAGAGGAGTGTGAAGCGAGGTGTGAGCAGTAGATGAGATAGATTCACTGAGGTTGGTTTTGCTGTGTAGAAGAGTAAAGATGAGAGAAGATGGAGGAGAAAGAGGTGGGAGGTGGCAGCCGGCAGGTTTGAAGCAGCTAAAGATAGATTTTCGATTTCAGCCTGGCAGCTTGACGTCTTTCTTGTCATGAAAATAACATTAGGACAGGTGCGAGAAAAGGGGGCAGGGGCCTGGGGTGGAAAGAGGGCAGATACGCACGCTCTCCTATCTCTCTCTCTTCTCTCTCTCTTCTCCTCTTCTCCATCTCTCTCTCTTCTCTCTTCTCGTCGAGTTAGATCTTTATAAACTCCTGGGCTCTCATTTCTCCATTCTGTCTTTCTTTTCTGTTCGGTGATTTATCTCTTCTGCTTCTTTTTTTCTTTTTTTTGTTTTTTTTGTTTTTTGGTTCCAGTGAAAAACAAAAAAACAAACAAACAAACAAAACAAAAAAAACAGTAAGCGTTTCGACAAGGACGGAATACTGTGTGTGTGTGTGTGTGTGTGTGTGTGTGTGTGTGTGTGTTGTGTGTGTGTGTGTATGTGTGGTGTGCAGGTGCGTGCGTGCGTGCTATGTGTGTGTAGATATGTGTGTATTGTGCGCGCGCGGCTGATAAGAGCATTTTTAAGCCACTTGACCAATATCCTTGCAGACTGGAGTAGTATAGATACATTCTTAGAAAGATGTGATTAGAATCAAACGCTGTAAAGATTAATGGGTTTTTTTTTCATTGGTTTGTTGAAAAAAACAAACAGAAAAAAAACACGACAAATTTAGACTGAAAACATCACACGCTTAAATCAACTACGCCATTTTGATTTCATTTATTTAAAACTTTTCCCTACAAAGTGGTAAAAAAAAAACGTTCATTCTATAATATCTGGATGTGCCCATGTGCTAATGGATTGTAAGATAGTGACACATAGTAATTATTCATTTCTGAAAGTGTGGCCATAAATCATGAGTGTTCCTATCTGTACAGTGCGAGTGTGCAAACATTCATACTTATTTGTGGTGCGACTTCTAATAAAGTATGGACACATCCACACTATACAGAGAGGCTTGAACTTCGCTGATTTTATTTCTTCTCTTTTATCATTATCATTACCATTTATTATTATTATCGCCATCATCATCATCATTATCATTATGATGATGATGATGGATTTTGTTGTTGCTTGCTGTCGTCGTCGTCGTCGTAATAACTCACTTTCGGACAGAAGATGGGCGTATGGATTGTGATATAAAGTCAAAATTTCCCCAGTAAAAGCGATACGGTTCTGGATGTTTGACTGTATGCCTGAATGCACCATCCCCATGGCATTCAGAAAAAGGTAAGGAGTTGGACAAACTACGCTTCCTAACCTGGGTATGTGCTGTCTACATCAGCGAGTTTGTCGGAATAGACATTATTCCAGAAAACCGTAGAGATGGCGCCAACTCTTGTTACTGATCATTTCTGCAAGAGGACTCATTCGTGCGCGAGCCCATTACAACGCCAGCAGAGTTCACTGTTCAGCTGCTCCTGCAGGTCGTCGTGTGTGTTACGTCAAAATATTACGTCATGCACATCGTCGTGCGTGTGATGTCAAAACATTACGTCATATACATCATATGCACTCAGTTTTCTGACGATATCTGTAAGGACTGAATTTTTCAACTTGGCCTAAAGGAGGAATATGTAGGTGTCTGTCTCCTAACAACCGGACAGAGCACAGTGAACAAAAGACAGCGCGCTTCAGACTGCTGCTTTTGACAGCTGTTGGACTTGCCAAAACAAGAGAAAGGAGGGGAACCGAGGGAGCATGGAGCGGAGGGAGCAGGGGGGTGGGGGGACTGCGGGGGGGGGGGGGGGGGGGGGGGATTGATAGCGGAAAGAGGGAGGTGGGTGGAGGAAGGAGAGAAATGGCTGGGGCAGAGAGAGAGAGAGAGAGAGAGAGAGAGAGAGAGAGAGGTCAAACTGACTTTGAAATAAAAAGAAATGCTCAATGTTCTCTAAGCAACCCTCGAGTGATCAAATAAGAATTCCTGATCTCACAGAGAGAGAGAGAGAGAGAGAGAGAGAGGACGGGGTGTAAGTGAGAGGTGTGGGGGGGATCCGTCAAGGTCAAACTCGCTTTGAAATGGGAAACGCAGCGGGTATGTACTCAAACCCGCCCTGCAATGATCCATCCTACCCTGACTCCCAACATGCGTTTAATGAACACTGGCCCGCCTTCACTGTCAACTTCATCACGTTTTACGGCCCTGACCTTTCCGCGTTGCCCTCGTGTTTAAGGTCAAAAGTTCTAACTTCCAGTGCGCGTGCCCCTCGACCCGACAGGATGAGTGCTTTATTTGACGAGGCGAGCATGTCGTCACGTGACGGCCCTCCGGAGTAGCTGCCCTTTGAAAACACCGTTCTGCATGCTGGGTTGATCTTCCAAAGATAAGACCCGTGCACGTGAAGTTATGTCGCCGACCTGATCTATTATGACTTTTATTGGCTTTTGGTGTTGATGTTGTTGTTGTTGCTGGGTCTTTGATGGTGGTGGTGGTGGTGGTGATGGTGGTGTACCTTTTCACCATCGTTTTGGCTACCTAACCGGGTTTTAGGCAGCCATCCCACAATGACTGGCCGGCTACATACTGACTGACTACCATCTTGGTGACTGGCTACCGCACCTTTTTGTACTCTCAGTTCTTATAGAACAGGGAGTACTTTAGAATGGGAACGAAGAAATGCTGTCTGTGTGTCCGTCTGTCTGTCTGTGTGTCCGTGGTCAAAATGTGTTCCACTCGCTCCAGACAAAACTACTGGGCCGATCTTTCTGAAAATTTGTAGGTATGTTCATTATGGGCCACGGATGATGCCCGATGTTTCAGTTTACCGCTATAGCCGTTACTAACGGCTGTAACGGCCTGTAACGGTTTTCCTTCTTTGTGGAATATCTCAGAAAGTACTTGGCCGATCTTTCTGAAAATTTGTAGATATGTTCATTATGGGTCACGAATAATGCCCGATGTTTTAGTTTACCGTTATAACCGTTACTAACGGCTGTAACGGCCTGTAACGGTTTTCTTCTTTATGGAATATCTCCGAAAGTACTTGGCCGACCTTTATGAAAATTAGCAGGTATGTTCATTATGGGTCATGGATGATGCCTGATGTTTTAGTTTGCCCCGTTATAGCCGTTACTAACGGTTGTAATGGCCTGTAACGGTTTTTCTTCTTTATGGAATACCTCAGAAAGTACTTGGCCAATTTATAAGCGGTTTGGATGATCTTGTGACAAGTCGGAGCCTCTGTCCATATGGAAGTGATGTAATGCTGAAAATGGATTAAACAACCGTTAAAAACCGTTATTCTGCCGTTATTTCTTATATATAGGTGGATTTTTAATGAAATTTGGTGTATAGAAAGGTTATCACACACAAATGGCACTTCTATATAGCGTTTCAAAATTTGACCGTTAAAAACCGTTATTCTTGACATATTGTCCGATTTGGATGAAATTTGGTATGTACACAGGCTTTAGCCCAGTGAGGACTAAAATACCGGTTTCAAAAGTGTACATCGGTTACATAACCGTTAAACCGTTATTTTGCCGTTATTTTGTTATATATTGGTGGGTTTTAATGAAATTTTGTATATAGAAAGGTTATCACACACAAATGGCACTTCCATGTAGTGTTTCAAAATCTGACCGTTAAAAACCGTTACTCTTGACATATTGTCCGATTTGGATGAAATTTGGTATGTACACAGGCTTTAGCCCAGTGAGGACTAAAATACCAGTTTCAAAAGTGTACATCGGTTAAATAACCGTTAAAAACGTTATTTTGCCTTTATTTCTTATCTTACAAAGCACTTGGCCGATTTATAAGCGGTTTGGAAAACTGGGAGTACGTTTATATGCTTTGCATCTTGTTCTTTTTATTGTACTCCCAGTTCTTATAGAATAGAGAGTACTTTACAATGGGAACGAAGAAATGCTGTCTGTGTGTGCCTGTCCGTGGTTAAAATGTGTTCCGATCACTCCAGACAAACGTTTTGGGCCGATCTTACTGAAAATTTGTAGGTATGTTCATTATGGGTCACGGATGATGCCCGATGTTTTATTTACCAGAATAGCCGTTACTAACGGCTATAAATGATAATTAAAAAAAAAAAAAAGTCTGATATGGGAAGTAATCACCGCACTGTCGAGTTTTCTTCCACTAACTGGAAATTGTCTCCCCTCTGTCACTGTACTGGGAGTACGTTTATAATATGCTTTGCCTTTTTTTTTTTTGTGAATGGTTATTTTTTTATATGACATGCTACTCGATGTTGACAGTCTACTCAAATTTTGCCAACACCATGTCTACTTCACGCTGACATTCTAGCCAACCCAATGTGGACACAAGCCACTTCAATATCCAGCACTACAGCTACTTAAATCCAGCACCAAAGCATATTCAGTAACTAAGGGGTATTGGCAATTTGGCATTATTGTAACCACAGTGTGTTTTATATCAAAACGCTCACAGTCTGTTTCATTTAACTTGTCTTATCCCTGTGCTTTTCCAAAGAAATCCGCGTTCCTTTCAACTCTTTTTTTCACACACTGCTTGTCGGTGGTCTCCACATTGTGGGTTTGTGACAGTAAGGGGGATGATCGGAGGGGAAACAGAATTTGAGGGAATGAAATACATGGGTTGGCTATCAATGACAGAGTAAGAGAAATGCAATCCAGAGTAAGAGATGATGACGTGTTTTAAAGAGATGACAAGATGTTTCTAAAAGTAAGGTGCTCAAAACTGTGTGTTTGTTCATTAATGTGCCGTGGCAAAACCACTGCGCGTTCCTTCTGTATTGACTTTTTAGAAGTATGTAATGATGATAAATGAAATAATGTTGTATTTAGGCAAATATTCAGCAACACTTTTCCTTCTAGGATTTTATACTTTCTGGAAAGTAGGGCTCTGCCTGACAGTCTTTCAAAAATCAATGTTTATTCTTCTGTAACTATCAAAGTTGATTCCTAAATGCGTTTTGAGTTGTCAACTACGAGTGCGGTAAGAACTTTGTGCGTGCGTGCGTGCGTGTGTGTGTGTGTGTGTATGTGTGTGTGCACGTGCGCGCAGGACCCCATGCGCATAATGTGTCCGTGTGTATTTGTGTGCCTGTTTCTGCACGCACGCGTGCCTGCATGTGCGTGCGTTCGTGCATGCGTGCGTGCGTGTGTGTCTGCATGTGTGTGTGCGCGCGCGCGTGTGTGTGTGTGTTGTGTGTGTGTGTGTGTTGTGTGTGCGCGCGTGCGCAGCCTTGTGTATGAACGTAGCCTTATATGTGTGTATGTGTGTATATGCGTGTATCCATGTAGTTAACTGAATGAAATGGCTGATCAGTCATAAATGATTACAAGAAAAATAAACTATCTTAAAACAAAAATTGAAAAAAAACCCCATAAAATCATAGAAAATAAAAAGGAAACAGAATGGATGAATATGAAAAAAGTAAAATGATACGTGAAATAACTATAACAGTGATTCTTAGATATGTGCTGAAAATAATTTCCCATCATATTTCATATTTATCCTCTCTCTCTCTCTCTCTCTCTCTCTCTCTCTCTCCTCTCCCTCTCTCTCTCTCTCTCTCTCTCTCTCTCTCTTCTCTCTCTCTCATGAATGATGGACGAGATGGTATGCGCAGAACGTGAGGATAAATGATAGGAACGGATGTCCAAAACGTAAAACCGATGAACTGTAGACTGGAGAACAAGAGAACGTGGTAATAAAAATGGCGGTCGAGAGGAGACGACGACAATGACTGGAGAAGAATCACTGATGTAACGGAGGGGAAGACGAGAACGCCAGAACGGTAAATGAATGATGGGCCTGGGACAAAAAGAAAAGATCGTGAGCCTGATGACTGATTGAGCGAACTCGAGAATGATGAACGATTAACGGCAGAATTTTAAGCATGACAAATGACGGACGGTATTAGAAAAGGAGAACGAGGTGACTGTGAATGACATACGGGATTAAAAAAAAAAAAATTAAAAAAAGGAGAACGCAAGTGTGATGAATGACGAGGAGGAATGAGATATGGAAATGTGATGAAAATGAATGATGGAATGAGAAAAAAAGAGCATGCTAATGGCGAATATTAAATGGGATGAAAATAACAGTGTGACGTCTTTGAGAAACACCTGGATAACAACCCAAAAAGCCTTTAAATCTGTGAAAAACTGATCAACGCAATCAGCGCCACTCAGGACAAAGACGTTAACTGTCTCATACAGAAAGAAAACATAAGATAGATGATCTTTGCTTTGAGCTCTCCAATAAACAGAGAAAAAAAAGAGCTAAGTATGCCAACAGCTCAGGTTTCATCAAATGGAGATGATTTTCCAACACTGTCGAAGCGGTAGTCGCTTAAACATGAGAAGGCTGCAAGCACTGACAATATCTCTGCAGAACACTTGAATATGGCGGAAAGGCATTAACTCATATATATTTAACTGCCATCTGCAATAAAATCTGTCACACTAGCGAGTGGCTAACACCAAAGAGACTCGATCTCTAATCGTCATACTTCCAAAGAAAGGAAATCCTCAACACTGCCAGAGCAACCGCGAGATCAGTTAGATAAGCAATGCAAGCAACAGAATGTTCAAAATCCTTCTGAACAGATTACAGTTGCAGACAGACAACGCCGTATCTGAAAGGCAGAAGTATCATCGAACAGATCTTTAACCCTTCGCCAAAAACACCTGCAACACGAGAAGGAGTACCATCATGTCTTCGCAGACTTCAAAGAGGCGTTTGACAGAGTCTGACAGAGGCGCTATAGGCCGTTACGAAGAAATTTGATCTCGGGATAAAGTTATCAACAAGTATACGCCAAAGTGACCTGTTCAGTACTCACAAAGACTACGACTGGAAAGTGATCCCACAGTTCCGTTAGGATTCGTCAGGGCCCGTTTACTCTCCAACACTTTTCAGCACAGTCCTGGAATGCGTCATGAATGATCCACTTGAAGACCATGTCAACACAGTCAGCACTGCAAGAATATCTATCACGAACCTTCTCTTTGCAGGTAACTTCGGTGGCCTGATGGGCACTGAACAAGAACTCCCTAAGCTTGTGACATAGTATGGGTATCAACACCAAGAAGACCAAGCTAATGGCCAGCTACAACACCATCTCCAGTATTTACATACCCATGGATAGAAACTAGAAACTGTTAAACAGTTCATATCTCTGGGATTTATTTTAGCTAGGAACTGTTGAACAGTTCATATCCATGGGATTTATTTTCAGCGATGGCTTGGCTTTAAATCAGATATCCTCTCAAGAGCAGCAAAGACATCAGCTCTGTGCGAACTGAACCCTGTATGGAAAGACAATAACATCTCAGTGAACTACAAATCTGGCTCCTGCATGCACGGGTGTATTTCATTTTCCTATGTACAGACGCCACATACACATGGAAGAAAGAACACAATCACTGTAAGATACTATACATCAGATATACTGATCATTTCACCATTGAACAAATGCGCCAGATCAAACAGCGCTTTGGGCCATGCAAAGATTTGCTGACACCAGCAAAGCAAAGAAACTATGTTGGCATAGCCATGAAGATCCAACGGCCCCGTTAAAATAATCATCCAGGAACGAGGTGAAATAGAGGACAGAAAAAAAAATGGACTGACAACATAGCAGAATGGACAGTGAAACCGTCTGTAGAGCCCAAGGCCTCGGAGTACAACCGACAGAATTGGAGGAAACTGGTAAACAGTTCTTCAGTGCGATGCCCCAGTGACTTCACGCGTACCTAGGAAACAGGCATTGGACATTATTGACACGAGGACATCATTATTTTTGTATTTTTAAATGATCTTTTTTAACAAAACAGAACGTGTGCGTGATTCTAGGATTGAAGTATCTGTTGATTTTTTTTTTTCTTAATTAATTTGGATACACGGCTTTAATATGTTTTTGAGTTTCCGAAAATAAAATGGTTATGTTATCATCTTTCTCAAATGATAAAATGTTAAATGTTTTCACCTGTCGTTAGTACAATACACTCATTATCAAGTTTGAAATGTCGGTTCTCTTAGTGAGGCATGACAGGTACTGTTGGGCCTAATGGAACAGATGCAACAACAAAATTGCATTTTTTGTAAAGTTCGTTTGTATTATTTCGAACTGGCTGGGAAGAGACAGAGTGTGTCTGGCTCTTTTCAGATACTCGTTGCCAGAGACCAAGAATACTTTCTTAGTTTCTGAATTCAAGACAAAAAGACTTCAAATAAAAAATGAGCTTTTGACAGCTTACCTTATTATAAAAGAGACAGTAATCCAGCTTCATGGTATGAATTCGATATATTTGTATGTACCGGATTGCCAAGAGCTAATTCAATAGCTCCACTGTTTGTAGACTGTATTCTGTTGAACAAGCCGTGCAGGGTTGATAAACTTACTCATAGATCAGTTTTGATCGGATGAGGCTGCTGACTGCGGTAACGGAGGTTTCTTGTTGTTGTGCGTTATCTTGATCCCATAGTGAAGCATCCACTGCTGTAAAAACATTCCGACCTTTTCCTTGCTGTCACTATCAAATTCTCAGTATGAAATTGCCAATATAATAATTAGTCGAGCGAGTATCCAAGACCTTCGTCTTGTGAACGTTGTAAAGTTTTGTCATCTAATACTTGATGTTGTAGCAATGATGTCGGATTCTCCTCGCTAAGAAAATCGTTATTAGTGTTTTCTCTCCCGAATATGCAAGCCCATTTAAATCCATGTACATGTTTGATGTATCCATCTCCAGTTAATAAATATTCTGTGCATGATTTATCACCCTCATCTCCTTAGATCTGCATTTCTCTAAATGGAAAAATCGTCTGAATATCATGGCATATGCATGCCTTTTGATGGTGCCTAGGCAGCTCGTGAACAGGAGTAGCACACACAACAAATCGATATTCTGAAAAGATGACAAGATTTTGCCGACTCTTACACATTCAGATTCTCCACATCTTTACAGATGGAAAATAGTGTTGCGTGCATGCGTGTGTGTGTATGTATGTATGTATGTATGTGCGCGCGCGCGCGCGTGTGGTGTGTGTGTGTGTGTGTGTGTGTGTGTGTGTGCAGGAAAGAGGGGGAAGGAGGGGGGGGGGGGTTGACAATGATGAATATTGGACTGGGTGGAAAACGTTAGAATAACTAATGTTGAACTGGGGGAAAGGTGAGAACAATTAATGTTGAACTGGGGAAACGTGAAAATGAAGGACGTTGGATTGAGGAAAAAAAATGCAAGAATGATGAATGTTGGACTGGGTGGAGAGGGGGGACTTGAGGGAGTGGGGAGACACGAGAATGGTGAATGCTAGACGGGAGGAAATTGTGAGAATGATAAATGTTGGACTGGAGGGAAAGAGAAGAACGCAGGAAAGATAAATAATTGATGGAAGGGTGGTGCGACGCTGATGAACGAAAGACGGACGAGCAAAGCAGAGAGAGAGAGAGAGAGAGAATGATGGCCGTAATGAAACATGACAGCGACAGAGAGTAATAGTGGGCACAATAAGCACAGACTGAGAAGAAGAAAACGCATTATTAATGAAAGGGTTGACAAGATAAGACGCAGAGAGCATAACAATGCTGAGTGTAGGACGGGGGCAGAACATGACTGGAGTAAATGAAGAACAAGATGAGAAGAAAAAAAGAATGATAACAGAGAGTCGGAACGCAACTGAGGAACGTGAGAAGGATGAGTGTTGGACGGATGAAGAAAAGGAGAACAAAGACCAATGGATGTGAGGAGAAGACAACGAGAAGCTGATGAATGGTGTTTTAAAGGAGTTTTAGAGAATGAATGATGAATGGGAAAAGAACACAAGAATGATAAATGACAGGCGGGATAAGAAGCGGAGAACTAGATGGAATTGAATACGGTGCGTCCGTCCTACTGTTCAATACCGCCGAAAGAGAAGTAAAGGGAAAGCAATGGAAATGACTGTATGATAAGTTCATGGCAATGCAGAATGATAAATCAGCAGTGTATAAAAACAACTGTTTGTAGCAGAGAAGAACGAAAGGTGGGGAAGAGGAGACTGCAGGACTTCAAAGGTTGGAGATGTAGTTGGAAAAGACCAAATGTGATATAAGAGAATGGGGAATATAGAAATATGAATAATGTGTAATGGGGGTATGGGCGGTAATGGAAGGGCTAAAGAATGAAGGGGGGGGGGGGAGAAACTGAAGGGCTTCCGGTTTAAATCTATGAAATATTTAAAGAAGACAACTGCAGTGGTAAAGCAAAAAACTGCCACTGGACGGAAATGGAAACTGCTGGTCCACAACACGTTTACACGATAAAGTGAAGGGTCTCAGATTATCAAAGAGTGAACTTGAATAGTAGGGAGTGGAGAGAAAACTGAACTGAAACATACAGCACCCTGGTGTCAAAGAACGCACATGAGAAGCACGGGAAAGTAAGTGGGAAAAAAAAGTGTTGTGATGTGTGTCAGAAAATCCTGCGTGAATGGGAACTGGGGCAAAAGCGGGATGATAATAAAGAGTTATGAGCGGCATCCATCTAAACTGATGTCTTTTAAGTCGATCAGACGTAAACTGTATCAGGGCCGTAACCAATATTTTATATATAAAAAAATGCTGGTTAATATTGACAGAGACTCGAAACTCGCATGGATCAAACTGATTTTTTTTAAAGGCCAAAATATCTTTAATCTACGTGATTCAGCATAGTTGCTTCAGGAACACCACCCCAACCCTTTTCTATCAATACCCATACCCACCCCATTAAATAGTAATCTCAGGGTAAATCAGCCTGGCCATTTTAAGACGAGTTCACACACGTCTGAGGCTTCATGTATTGATGTTCTGATGGTAATGGTGTTGCGCTGCATAAACCCTCTACCGTCCCCCACCCCCCATCCCCCACCCCTTCAACCGACCTTCCTGTTGCGGTTATACCGTCTGCCCCACCACCTTGGTGAGTGTCGACGCTCACCCTGAATATGATCTCACACTGAACCTGGATCAGATGTCGCTTCTCTTGCACAGGGTCTACACTGAATCAGCTTTACCGTTTGACGGATGCGCAAGAAATCTCAGCAACAAAATATTGCTGAATAATACCAGCGGTATCACGAAAGAAATCGTACCAATGAAAAACTGTTGAATACTAAGAGCAGTATGTATCACAAGCGAAGTGTTTCACATAACGGCAATGAAATAACATTGAGTTGCACCTTGGTTACACTCAGAAATTGCACCTTGGTTACACTCAGAAACAGTAAACACCACAAAGCCTGAGGAACGCAAAAACAAATGCTAATTCAACCAGGCGCTGAAACTTGGTCACTGTAAAAGAAAAGAAAAGCGTATGGTGTTGACTACCTCCAGAAATGACACGGTGAATCAGCGGGCACTTATATGGCAGCCTGTCTTTTGACCTAAGGTACATAAGCTCAAATGTCACGCAAGAAGTGAACATAGCACGTGGAACTTAGAAAACTGTCAGGAAACTCTGTATACACACACAACACACACACACGCGCGCGCGCGCGCATACACACACACACACACACACACACACACACACACACACACACACACACACACACACCCTGGTGTCAAACCTGGATATATGGCGAAAAAACACCAAGGTCTTGGCATACCAGCACCACAATCACCAAGCGAAGAATGTTGGTGCTTTGAAGAGAAACAAATCACTCAAGGCTGAAAGCATTATC
>CM065714.1:125055351-125070351 GCA_033310375.1 Conus canariensis | reverse complement strand
AGAACCAAGGAGATGGCACCCTCTGTTGATCCCAGTCTAAAGTCGAAACAGCGGGGGGCATTAAGAAGGGAGGGTGCATGGAACCACCGCTCGATGACATTGGGGGTGATCCCTGCCCGAGGATTCGGGCGGACGTCCACCAAGGGGGGTTGATTGTTGAAACTTGTCTCAAAGGGCAGGAAGTCGGGTTTGAAGGCAGATCGTGAGAATAAGTGAAAAAAAGGCCATGACGGGGCTGAAATAGAATCTCTCTCTCTCTCTCTCTCTCTCTCTCTCTCTCTCTCTCTCTCTCTCTCTCTCCGTCTGTCGCTGTCTGGCTGACTGGCTGAGTCTGTCTGTCTCTCCGTCTGTCCAACTGTCTGTATGTCAGTCAATCAGTCACCCTCTCCCTCCCTCTCTCGCTCTTTCTCTCTGTGCATGTGTGTTGGTGTGTGTGTGTGTGTGTGTGTGTGTGTGTGTGTGTGTGTGTGCGCGCGCGCGCGCGCGCCCTTTCTATTTTGGTGTATGCGCGCGCGCGCGCGTGCGCGCGTGCGCGCGCGCGTTGTGTGTGTGTGTGTGTGTGTGTGTGTGTGTGTGCGTGTATGTACGTGCGTGCGTGCGTGCGTGCGTGCGTGCGCGCGCGTGCGTGTGTGCGTGCGAGCGTTGAGATTAATCATAGGACTCGGTCAATAATGTAGTCACTGTTTAATAATCTTGACCTTATTTGAAATGACCTTTTCTATCAACCCGTTATGAAACTTTCAAAGCTGTAACAGTAAAGAAAAGACTGCCCTAAGATCGTACGGAACTACCAGTGAAAAGGCAGTATATACCTATCAGAATGCGGTCTCAATCTGACTTTACTGACCTCCCTTCAAACCTCATTACACGTAAACCGTATCAAAAACCTGTCAAAATTGAACTTGAAAGTCTTGAAACCAACAGAAACGGTTCAAATTGATAATTGTGAAATTGACCTTTATTACTAACGGATTGCAAAGCGTTTGCATATGTTTGTTTACACTGCTGAGTAACACTCCAGACCCCTTACCTGCTTTACATTGTGTGATGAAAGAAAAGGAGACCAAGCATGTGTCCCAATTAGTGCGGGTTTACTGTAAAGGAGGAAGAAGGCTGCAAAGATCGGGGAAGGGGACGGGGGGGGAGGGGGGGGGGGGGGGGGGGGGAGTGGCTGGAAACGGGACGAGGATCATTTTTTTTAAACGCATTTCACGGTGAGTCACAACACTGAGTGATATGCCAAAAAAAAAAAAAATGAATAAAGAAATGACAATAATAAAATAATTTGAAAATCACGACAGTGGCAGTAATAACAAGCAACATTATACCTATCACAATTATCAGTATTATTTTTCGCTTACGACAAGTACTGCTGTTTCTAGTATTGCTGTTACTGTTGGTGCTGCGCCACTACTCTAGCTACTGCTATTACTACCACTACTACTACTTCTGCTACTACTGATGCTGCTGCTGCTATTTGCCCACTATATCACGACAGTCATGGTAAGACGATCTAACAAAATTTTATCAGCAATGGCGTTGAGCACGTTCATTTCGCACGCACGCACACTCCATGTCCAACAGTCAGAAAGACGTAAACTAAATAAAAACGTTATGGATAAGAGTCAGAATGCTTCTTCGAAAAAACAGTTTTCGGAAAGCTGTAAAACTTGTGGTCAGGTCTGCTTGACGAGCAGAGAAAGAAAGCTGGTTACAGACGGAGGGACCTCACTATGAAAGAAAAACGCTGGCCGTAGGATTTAACCCTAAAAGAACGAAGTCTGTGTACATGTGGATGTCAGAAAGAAGAACGTTGGCCGGATGGTTTAGGCCTAAAAGAACGGAGTTTGTAGATGGGGGATGTCAGCAGCAGAACGAAGATACAGAAGTGTGGACAGACTGAGGGGTTAAGAGTGACACGCTGGAGCTGGTCTTGAAGCGACTTGAAGGACAGATGAGAGCGAGGTTGCACTGTATCCTTTGGTCAACGTGCGACCGGCGAAGGGAAACCAAAGAGACTGGTGCAACGCAAGCATGGTAAGAGGATCCAAAAATACTGCAGCATTGTTCTGGATTTTACTGAGGGTAAATCCTCAGGACTGAAAAGATTTCCATTATTTGGTGTACAATGGACAAAGAAATGCATAAAAGAAGAGACAGTTTCTTCATTAAGACAGGAACAGAAAGAACCGATTCTTCTGCGCTCGACGTGGAAGCTGCGACTACCGCAAGGGAAGAGAGTTGTTGAAACGAGGGTTTCGTCAACCAGTAAACCCAGATTGCTCACCTAATGAGAGAATCTAATTTTTGGCTTGTCTTGTTTACATGCTAAACAACAGACCGATGAAAGAAAGAAAGACAGAAAGAAAAAGAAAGAAAGAAGAAAGAAAGGGAAAAAGGGGGCGGGACGGGGGACAGTTCTAAAACCGACTGGAGACAGGGAAAAAAAGGCCATGGCCGTCATAACTCTCCCCAAGGCGCATCTACGTAATAGAACAAGGAACTAAAAAAAAACAAAAAAAACAATTGTTTCACACGAGCTTCTAGGTAAAGTAACGTTGCTTATAGCCCAGCCGACTGCAAAGGGCCATATCTGGGCTGTCATCGCGTCGAAATCAACCCAGAAGTAAAACAAACAAACACACGGGCTTCTGAAGTCCACGATCATTGCTAAGTGTGATGAATAATATGTGCATTTTATACCTCCTTAAACACCCCCTCCTATCTCGGAAATCCACTATGATCAGATAAGAGAACGACGACGATATGCTTTACCAGTTACGTATCTTAAAGCAAAGAGGGGTTTGGGGAGCGTGGGGAGGGTACACACTTAAGCGAGAAAAAAAACCCTAAAAATTCGACTTCGAGGGAAAGCAAACAAGATACAACTTGCATAAGAAAAAATCTGAGCGCGCATGAAATCTACACGATATGATCGCAAATCAGCAGGAACGAGAAATAGAGAAGCGGCCCCGCTTCCCATCCGCTAGTGCCCCCAGTTGACTGCCATGTTTTATCATTAAAGAGTTTTCACATAAAATATTTCTTTATTTTCGTATAAAATGACTGCCACGACTTATAACCCTGATGATCTCAATGAGCAATCATTCAATTAACTACATCAACCGATAAAGAAAAAAAGAAAAAAAAAACAAAGGCAAAGAATATGGAAAGCGGACTGAAAAAAAAAATTAACAGAAGCCGCTGTCCAAACCACCAAAACCCAGAACCAGAGAGAGAGAGAGAGAAAGCAATCGTCAGGCCAGTGTTGAAATTCAAGTTTAATTATGGCAAGATCCAACGGCTGACGCATTCAGCATAGCTTTGTTTTATATTTCCTGAGATGCCAGTCGTCCACCTTGTATAATATTGGTTTACATGATTATATGTATGTATGTATGGTACCAAATGTGAACGGATATCCTACACCGAAAATAACATAGTGCCAGGTATGAACGGATATCCTACACTGAAAATAACATGGTGCCATATATGAACGGATATATTACACCAAAAATAACATGGCGTTAGATGTGAATGGATATCCTTAACTGAAAGGAACGGATATCCCACACTGAAAATAACATGGTTCCAGGTATAAACGGAAATCCTACACCGAAAATAACACGATGCCAAATATGAACAGATAACCTACATCGAAAATAACATGGCGCCAGATGTGAACGGATATCCCACACCGAAAAGAACGTGGTGCAAGATATGAACGGACATCCTGCACAGTATACTGCATAGCGCCAGGTATGAACGGATATCCCACACCGAAAATAACATGGTGCAACGGATATTCTACACCGAAAATATCACAGTGCCTGGTTGACCCAACAGTGACGTACAGCGTTCGCAGTTTGAAGTTCCGACCAACATTAAGAAGTGGCATTTCCACTGCCCATTTTAATGCGCTGTTCTCCTTTCCCGTGCTTCACCTTCCACGCCCACTCACATGCAATCTGAAAAGGTTGTTCTTGTGTGTCACATAAGTTATGGTGCATGTGGACATCAAGTCTGAATGTACCTATCCCCACGACTGCAATAAGTATCGAGCCCAAATACGGCCAATGTACCTATCTCAACTACTATAAACAAAAGTGGACAGACCTGAACTGACCAGGGCAACTATCCCAACAGCCCTGACATTGCCAACTGCAAGCAAAATAAAATAACATCACGAGGAAGGCAATAAAACAGCTACATGAAGATCTAAATGGTGACAAAGGAAAGGACGGATGGGGGGGAAATGGTGTGGGAAAAAAGGACAGGTGAAACCATGGTGAGAAAGGTGAACAGAGGACATGGTCAGAAAGAAAAAGGTGTATTAAAAAACCAGGTGTATGAAAGGACAGAGTGGTTGGGAGCATGATAGGGAAGGACAGAACGGTGAGACACGAGGAGTGGAAGGACGGAGAAGAGACGGTGGCGGGGAAAAAGATGGATGAGGGAGCCACAGGTTAAAAACCACAGAAAGACTACATGGCATGAAAAACAAAATGACGGATGAAGACATGGTGAGAAAACTAAGGCTGGGTACATGACAGACAAGGACGATGAGGGCAATGTGAGAAAGACCAGTGATGACGTTTTCAGTAAGATTAAAGGACGAAGGCCGAAAAGGAAAGGATGAATAAAGGGGAAGATTTTACTTCGTACCCCTCTGCTCTCTACGGTAAAGACCTTCTTGGCATCAAAGACCATAGAGCATACATAGATGCAGTAAATATTGACAACGGTTTTCAATGCCACGGAAGCCTACAATGTCATGAGAATCCAGTGTAACAGCCAGTGTTAGTAAGAAGCTTTTGTACAGCTGAAGATAATACAAGACGAATCATTTCCAACATTTCTTCTCTCTTCCCAATTCAATTTTCTTTTCCTGCCTTTGGAGAAAATAAGTCAGACAGAAGAGAAGGGGCAGAAATCTTGCCAAAAGGGATCTTTTAGTCTGCGAGCGTTTTATCGCTGTTGATGGTGCAAACGAATTATTTCCAACATATACTCTTTTGTCGTCCCAATTCAATTTAATTTTTCTGCCCAAGGAGAAAATAAGACAGACAGAAGGGAATGGGCAGAAATATTGCCAAAGGGGATCTTACAGTTTGCGAGCGTTTTATTGTTGAAGATGGAACAAACGAATTATTTCCAACATATGTTCTTTCCCTTCCCAATTCAGTTTCATTTTCCTGCCTTTGGATGAAATATATCAAAACACAGCACCAGACAGAGAGAGAGCGAGGGGCGGACATCTTGCCAAAAGGGATCTTAAGATTGAGCTTTTTTGTTCAAGTGGCTGCTCATAAATGAAGTGCCATCGTTCTATTTTTTCGCCGGTAAGGATGATACGAACTGTTTGAAGTCGCTGTAAGAGAACACTACGGACAGATTTTAAATTACTTTAAAAGGTAAATGAACGAGTATCCAAATGACTGATTATCAAACTTATCGACTGACTGACAAATCGACTGATTTTTTTTTTAAATAAACCCATTTGTTATCTATAAACCTTGCCTATTAAAAAAAAATCATATTGGTGAATAGCATTGATTACTAATCGCGAGTTCTGAGGAATCGATGCCCTCAAGCAAACGTGCGTCCGTCCCTCACACACACACACACACACACACACACACACACACACACACACACACACACACACGCCCGCCCGCGCGCGAATACACAAAACACACAACCAACACAACAGGACACAGAACAGCAAAGTACAACACAGCAACCACACGCACACGAACATACACATGCGCGCGCGCGCGCACACACACACACACACACACACACACACACACACACACAATCAATCTGTTCGATGTTGCCAATATCAACAGACATTAAATTGAAAAAGAAACAATGACAATAACGAACACCTCTCTAAACACAGCGCGCGAGCGCTCGCACGCGCGCGCGCGAGTGCGCCCACACACAGAGACACGTGTGCTTGCGCAATACACACACCCGCCTCCATGCGCGCGCGCTCTTACACATACGCACGCACGTACGTGCATGCACGAACACACACAAACACGCGCGCGCGCCAACATACACAACCACATATACAAACGTACGAGTGCTTGCACGCATGTGACATTAGTTTATGTGGATATATGTTAAATTGATGGCAAAAACAACAACAGCACACACACACACACACACACACACACACACACACACACACACACACACAAAGACAGAGAGAGACTGAGAGAGGAAAATAACATATTTACAGGGGTAGTTGTCAATCACTGTCAACACAGGCGTGAACTGACACCAAGCGATATTCACACAGGACCTGGTGTTAAAAACTTGCCCTACTGCTTGAAAGTACAGACCAGCCGCTTTCTCCAGTGAGCAGGACTACCCATGCAAGTTTCCGAAAGTTACCTCGAAATTAGAGCTCACAAGCGCACGCGGGAGAATGTTGACAATGCCCATCATCAAAATCGCCACTCTGAGAAACTTCAGCAGAAGACCACTGACGATAAACATTTGTTTTTGGTGTCGAACTGATAGCGTTCTTCTTCTTCGTGTTGTTCTGATCCGGATGAGTCCACAACTGGGCAGTATGCGCAGATTGGTTGCGCATACAGCAGGCAGGACGATTGAAGCACGAGCAGCACGGAAAAATAAAACCGTGACTTGCGCCGAATTCTGAACGTCGCTCATAAGGTGGTTCACAAAGTCCTGTTTTAAATGCGCTGCTTTGTCGCTCGTTGGTACACAAACACAAGGATGTGTGTGTGTGTGTGTGTGTGTGTGTGTGTGTGTGTGTGTGTGTGTGTTGGGGCGCGTGCGTGCGTGTGTGTGTGTGTGTGGAGACAATGAATACAGTTTAATGTCATCAGCAAAACCTGCTATTTGATACTGGGAGCACTGCTTGAACAAAATTAAGAAAAATCAAAATTAAAGAGAATCAGAAAGCAAACAGAAATTAGTAAACATCATAAATAGCAAGCGACCAACAGGCCTAGTTAATCAGTTGAGAGGACAATAGGACTTAATAAGAAAGAACATTAATTCTACTTAAGTATTGAAAAGCTTCCTTTTTCGAAGAATATTTGCTTCTGCGATAAATTTAGCAACAGCTTTTTTAGTTGTTTTCACAATCACTCAGTAACAGAGTGACTAAGTCACGGTCCTCTGCTAATACTGATTGAAAGACATCCCCTTTTCCCCCTACCTTTTCGTACACCTCACACTGACAGAAAAATTCATCTTCTATATTATTTTTTTTTACAAATTGGTGTGTGTGTGGAGAGAGAGAGAGAGAGAGAGAGAGAGAGAGAGAGAGAGAGAGAGAGAGGAGAGAGAGAGAGAGCATGCTCATAAAAATATCGTGGAGTTCTCTCCCTCTCCCTAAAAATATCGCGGATCTCTCTCTCTCTCTCTCTCTCTCTCTCTCTCTACACACACACACACACACACACACACACACACACACGTGCGCGCACGCGCGTACGCACGCACGAACGCACGCACGCATGCATTCACGCAAACGCACACACACGCTGTGTGTATGTATGTGTCTGTGTCTGTGTGTGTATGAGAGAGAGAGAGAGAGAGAGAGAGAGAGAGAGAGAGAGAGAGCATGTTTATGCCTTCGTGTGTGTGTGTGTGTGTGTGTGTGTGTGTGTGTGTGTGTGTGTGTGTGTGCGCGCGCGCGCGTACGTATGTATGTTATATGTGTGTGTGTGTGTGTGTGTGTGTGTGTGTGTGTGTGTGTGAGAGAGAGCGAGAGAGCGAGAGAGAGAGTGTGTTTGTTTGTGAGAGAGAGGGTATGTGCGCGTGCGCGCGCATGGGCGAGTGTGTAAATAAAGAGTTTACTGTGTGTGGTGGTGTGTGTGTGTGTGTGTGTGTGTGTGTGTGTGTGTGTGGTGAGAGAGAGAGAGAGAGAGAGAGAGAGAGAGAGAGAGAGAGAGAGAGAGAGCATGCTCATAAAAATATCGTGGAGTTCTCTCCCTCTCCCTAAAAATATCGCGGAGCTCTCTCTCTCTTCTCTCTCTGTCTCTGTCTCTGTCTCTCTCTCTCTCTCTTCTCCTCTCTCTCCACACACCACACACACACACCAGTGCGCGCACGCGCGTACGCACGCACGAACGCACGCACGCATGCATTCACGCAAACGCACACACACGCTGTGTGTATGTATGTGTCTGTGTCTGTGTGTGTATGAGAGAGAGAGAGAGAGAGAGAGTGAGAGAGAGAGAGGGGCATGTTTATGCCTTCGTGTGTGTGTGTGTGTGTGTGTGTGTGTGTGTGTGTGTGTGTGTGTGTGTCGGCGCGCGCGCGCGCGCGCGTACGTATGTATGTATATGTGTGTGTGTGTGTGTGTGAGAGAGAGAGAGTGAGGGGAAAGGTAGAGAGAGGAGAGAGAGAGAGAGAGCGAGAGAGAGAGCGAGAGAGAGAGAGAATGTGTTTGTTTGTGAGAGAGAGGGTATGTGCGCGTGCGCGCGCATGGGCGTGTGTGTAAATAAAAGAGTTTACTGTGTGTGTGTGTGTGTGTGTGTGTGTGTGTGTGTGAGAGAGAGAGAGAGAGAGAGAGAGAGAGAGAGAGAGAGAGAGTACACTGTATGTAGATATAGATAAAGTATCTTTTACACACACGCACGCTCGCGTGCTTCACCAGCATATTTTCAAGGGAGATAATACGTATGCACAACATTACCAAACGTACTAGGAGGCCTAGGTATCTCTTCTGTTAGGCATTTCATCGTAAAAAGAATCACGTGGATTGAAAAAGGTTTTAGTAGGTAGATTCAAATGGCTATCCATAATCGATGAAAAGTGTCCAATATCCAAGACTTAGAGAGAAATAACGTTCAAGCCTCCCTATCAACAAACTGAGATTAAATGCTGTTTGGAAGGAGACTTCCAAAGCACACAGAGAATTTTTGTATTGAAGATAATATCAAAGATACAGCTGACCTGATGGCAGAAAACATTATCTATAACAACCATTTTTTAAAAACGACGAAAATACCATATGTTGTAAAGGGTGGATAGAAAACGGAGTGATTCGTGTCGCGGATCTGGCCAATATGGATGGAACGTTTAAGACGTATCAACAGTTTAACGACAGATGCGTGCAATCAAAGAATATTGCAAGAAAACTGGGATGAACCTGTTAAACGGTAATGAATTAAGAAATAAACCGAGATGTCTTGACATCATACCTGCTGTTAGAAAAGGGCAAAGCCTTACAGTAGATAAACATCAGCCAAACTGCTGTAATAAATGGAGCGATCAAAATGTCAAAAAATAAATAAATAAAATAATCAAATTAATTGAATGTTACATTCCTGAAGATTCAGAAAATAAAAAAAAATTAAATGTGTGTGTGTGTGTGTGTGTGTGTGTGTGTGTGTGTGTGCGTGCGTGCGTGCGTGTGTGTGTGTGTGTGTGTGTGTGTGTGTGTGTGTGTGTGTGTGTGTGTGTGTGTGTGTGTGTGTGTGGATTCATCCCGAAAACGAATAGAATACAAATGAACGAATTAACGAATAAAAATGAATAAATAGATAGATAAATAAACAAACAAATAAACAAGTATATAATTAGATAAATAAATACACAAATTAATTAAAGTTTACTCTGCCGTTCGAAAATGAATGAGCTGACCTGATACTTTACGACTGTGTGACGGTGCTGCAATGTTCTTCTTATCGTTTGCACAGGTTTACGAATTAATCTGTTGGATAGAACAGTCCACGGTAAGTGTCTGACAAGGCCAACATGGCGGGCTGATGTCAAACTCACAGCCTGAAAGTATTGCATACCGAAAGGAACATGTATTCTCCAGTTGATTACACGACTCCATTTCCCATACAGTCCTTCGAATGAGGCTATAAACCGAGGTTCCGTGTGTGAACGCACGCATAACATCTTGCACACACGTAAAATCCCATCGCCAACTATCGAAAGAGAAGGCCAGTTTGGCCGTTGGTGTGGATGACACGTTACGCATAGCATGCACCTTCCCCGAAGTTGGAGTATGGCTGCCTTAATGGCGGGATTAAAAGAAAAACGGTCATACACACAAACCTCCACTCCCTTTGTTTGGGTAGATGGGATTAATACTTGTCTGTCTACACAGGGAGTGTCCGCAGGAGTATCAGCCTGCGTACGCAGAAAAAAAAAGATTACAAACTGCACATGAGCTTTGGAAAGCATTTCACAACCCCTCCCCTAAACCCCATACCAAATGTTGCCTCTCCTTCCCGCGATTCCTTGAGGGTCCCCTCCTTTCGTCTACTCTCTCATGAAACACGAGACACAATAACTGAAATCATCACCAAAAACAGTTACTAAAATGAAGTGATGGTCGTCTCAAAAGCACAAACTGCGAAGTTCATGTGGTGAAACGAAAGTCATCCCTATAAAGGTCCCAAATAGAATGCGACGCGTCACCATCAAAACTTCCCAACGTAGGATGACAGTAAGTTCGTTTGGTATTTCGTTATGGAAAGAATACCGAAAGAAGTAACGAAAACTGCCTTCAGAACCACTCCATGATAACTTAAAACGAATTCAATGCAACCGTTCCTTGCTGCTGCTGCTGCTGCTGCTGCTGCTGCTGCTGTGATGATGATGATGATGATGATGAGGAGGAGGAGGAGGAGGAGGAGGAGGAGGATAAATAAATGAACGAAATAAAAAGAAATGAAATGGATGTGGTCTCCAGGCATTTTACGACCCCATAAAAAGTATCTATACCCCCATCCCCCCACCCCCACCCTCCTCTCCGCCCATCCCCCACCCCTGCTAGATACTCCCTTAGCTCAATAGTTCGCTTGATCAATTCTCCCCTACATCAACAATACTCGATCCGGCAGCCTTACCTTTAGATACGCCACACACACCGTCCCCGCCTCCCGCCCGCCCTCTCGCTCCCCTCGTAACAACTGAATTCGTTTCCTGCTCAGCACTGGACTAGGCGGGCCTTATCGGACAGTAAGTACGCCAGGTCGTCGGCTCCTGGCACCACCCTAAGTGCTGGCTGTCTCTTGAAGTCAAGCCCAAAGACGCCAGATTGTCTTCCCCTATTCAATGCTCGCCTGCTCGATACTGTTCCCCTCCCCTCTCTCTCCTCCCCCCTTCCTATTCGTAAACATCCTCGTGTCTGTTATGTCGTATCAAAATCAATCCCACCATATATACACCCTCAAAAATTGGCGTAAGATACGAGTGCTATGGGTTCAAAAAAAAAAGAAGAAGAAGAAGAAAAGAGAAAAAAAAATAGAAGAAAGACAGACAGAGAGAAAGAAAGGAAGAAAGAATGAAAATAGGAAAGAAAGAAAGAAAGAAAAGAAAAAAGGAAAGAAAGAAAGAAACGCGAATACTTTGGGACAATACAGACAGAGAAGGATTTTTGTGTATGTTTCTGTCACAGTAGTATAGAGACTTGAACTGAAGAATGATGTGCAGTCCACTCCTGCCTTTATACACTGTGTGAATGTTCCGAATCCATTGTGTGCGGGGGAGGGGGGGGGGAGGGAGGGTTTGTGTGTGTGAAGGAGAGAGAGAGAGAGAGAGAGAGAGAGGAGAGGAGAGAGAGAGTGTGTGTGTGTGTGTGTGTGTGTGTGGTGTGTGTGTGTGTGTGTGTGTGTGTGTGTCTGTGCGTCCGCATAACGAACTGGGAAGAAATTCGTGAAGGCATGCAAACAAAAAAAAAATCTACATGCAACATACGAACGCAGCTTGACTATGAAGTTTGAGGTTAGAATTTGAGTGAAAGCAGGAGGATAAAAGCTGGATTACTGAGCCTCCGAAGGTATGACACGAACAAATGATAACACAAAAGTAGCGCAATTTTTAGAAAGAGAGGGTGTTAGTTACCGCCAATGACATTGACAAACAAAGCACATGACAAGACACGATGCGTTTCGACCTCTTGGGTCTTCTTCAGGCAAAAAAATAGATCACATTTAACATTTAGGACAGTACAAACAAAGAACGAAAAATGACTCATCTGTTGTTGTCCATGTGGTAGGGAGAATAGCCGCCAGGCGGAAATGACAGGGGGGATTATGGGAGAGGAAAAGGAGGGGGGGGGGTGCGTGTGGGGGGGGATACGATAGGGTTGTGTATCTAGTTTAGTTGGGTAGTGTGATATATTTGTGACGGTTGTGGTAATGGTGGATTGATAATAATGGTAAGTTGGTGTGGGGGGGGGGGGGGATTGGAAAAAAAAATTATATATATGTATAGAATATATAGAAGGGATAAATAAGTAGATGAATAGAATGAAAGAAACTGTAATTTTAAACAAAAAAAAAGGTTAGGTGAATAAAATAAATGATTTCGCTGGGTGAAGAAAGAGGTGGTAGACTAGTAGTTATGCATGGGTAGTTGTGAAAGGTGTGTGGGTAATGTTAATAAGGTAGGGAAGGGGATGGAAGATAAATGGGTGATAAAGTATAATTGGGGGGGGGGGGGGGGGAGAGAAAAAAGAAGGGGAGGGGAGGGTGGGTGGGGAGGAGGGTAATGTGTGGGGGGGGAGGGGGGGCAAGAGAAGGAGAGCTCATATCTCTTCATCCACTATGGGATGGGGGGTGGGGTGGGAGGTTGGGAGGTTCATATAAATAGTGTTGTTTAAAAAAGTAAACAATGCTGTGGGATGATGCTCATTGTAACAGGTGAAATAATGTGTTGGCATCAATATGTTGATGTTTGCTGAGGGAAGATAGCAGTGATCTATGAAAAACAGGGTACCGTGTGTTGCCACACACACACACACACACACACACACACACACACACACACACACACACATCACACACACACACACATACACATTACCCTCCTCCTCACCCACCCTCCCCTCCTCCCCCCCTTTTTTTCTCACCCCCCCCCCCAATTATACCTTATCACCCATTTATCTTCCATCCCCTTCCCTCCTCTTAGCATTACCCACACACCTTTCACAACTACCCACGCATAACTACTACCACCTCTTTCATCACCCAGTGAAATCATTTATTTTATTCACCTAACCTTTTTTTTTTAATTACAGTTTCTTTCATTCTATTCATCTACTTATTTATCCCTTCTATATATTCTATACATATATATAATTTTTTTTCTCCCCCACCACCCCCCCCCCCCCCCCCCCCCCCCCCCCCCCCCCCCCACTTACCGTTATATCAATCCACCATTACCACAACCGTCACAAATATATCACACCACCCAACTAAACTAGAACACAACCCTATCGTATCACCCCCCCCCCCCACGCAACCCCCCCCCCCCCTCCTTTTCCTCTCCCATAATCCCCCTGTCATTTCCGCCTGGCGGCTATTCTCCCTACCACATGGACAACAACAGATGAGTCATTTTTCGTTCTTTGTTTGTACTGTCCTAAATGTTAAATGTGATCTTTTTTTTTTGCCTGAAGAAGACCCAAGAGGTCGAAATGCATCGTGTCTTGTCATGTGCTTTGTTTGTCAATGTCATTGGCGGTAACTAACACCCTCTCTTTCTAAATTTTGCTTCGTTCTCCGCCGTCAGTCACTCCATTTTGAAACAAAAGTAGCGCGTTTCGACTCGTAGGTCTTTCACAGGCCAGACAATCAAACGCATACAAAAAGGAACAGTAACTTAGCTGTGGTTGGTGAATGCCCTGAAGCTGGTGAGTGAAACCGCTGTCTCCATGGGGTAACTAGGCGATCTCTCACTGCCTGTAACTGTCACGCCTTGCGGAAATGTTGTGCCAGCAAATTGTCCTCTTTTCTATCACCTCATTGACTCTGCCTTTTTTGTGTTTGTTTGTTTTAATTTCGTCTTTCTGGGTTGTTATCTACCCTTTTTTTCTGACTGTACAGACCATTCTCGCGCATTTTCCCCTGAAACTCTTTTAAACTTATTCCTGGCTACTACAATTTTTGACACATCAGTTTTTTTCGTTGTCAGTCTGGTGTTTAGGTAGTATGAATTGTACACGCAGTCTAGAGTGGATACCAGCTGTTCATTGTGCGGTGCAGTGTCTGAATGCCTGTGTGGCTGTTGAATGTGTTTGTTACATGTAAATGTTTTCCACTGATAGTTTTCATTATTCTTTAATTAAAGTCTGGGTTCCAGAAATCAAGTGGAATGTCTGGCGCTCCCAGCACTGCCGCCTCTTATCCGTCGTCAGAATGTCACCGGTCTACCCGCCATGCCTTGTGTTGTTTTGTTGCTGGCTTCTTTTTCAGCGCGTGATCTCTTTCAGATTGTGACCCTTTTCAGCACGTGACATTTTTTCCTGCATGAGTTCGGTTTGACAGTCCTGAACAGGCCCGGTGCGGTTGGCTGAGCCACAAGAATTACAGCCATTAGAGAGAGAGAGAGAGAGAGAGAGAGAGAGAGAGAGAGAGAGAGAGAGAGAGAATTCTACACAACGCTACTCGCTACTGAAGCACAGCTATGTCATTGTTCTTCTCCTGTCTTTGCCTTTCGTTTCTGTCTTGTCTTGTAAGTCTTCAGGTCGAAACGCGCTCCTGAATTATTTGTTCATTCTGTGAGTTTTCCCGTTCAACAACACATCTTTAATGTTCCTTGAAGCCTTAAACATTCTATCCTGAGTGAGGAATACTCTTCAATTTCATACCAGACAGGAAGATTTTCACAGTAACTCAATATCACCACATCCGTTTTTCATTTAGTTTCACACTTGTGATCCAGATTAGATCTGCATCAACAACTTCACCCGCCTCCGGTCCCCAACGCCCTCTGGTTGTCTACTGCCCCCACCCTAACATGACACAACAAAAGTTCAATTGTCCCGTCGAGAGGCAAAGCGCTTGCACTCCACGATAATTAACTTCTAAGAGCGGAAAAATACCCAAGAGCAAACAGGGATTTTCTCTTTAAGGGAACGTGCATCCACGGTATGTGCACTGTAACGCCTCCCCTTTACCCCCCAGCCTTCGATAGATCTTTCCTCTGCCTTCTCCCCCATCCCACCCACTCCCCACCACGTCCTCCTCCTATATCGCCTCCTTCCTC
>CM065714.1:125040351-125050351 GCA_033310375.1 Conus canariensis | reverse complement strand
AAAAGGAAGAGCAACAATCACAAACCTCACACACTAGGAAAAGTATCCAACAGTGAAATCAGGCATAAATCCTGCGCGCTGATAATATTCCCTGCACGATAAATTTGCGTCCTCTCTCGAACACTCTTAAAAACTAACAAACGATGGGCGTAATGCGAGATGACCACTACGTGACATGGGTCTGTGCTGAGTCAGCGCAGAGAGATTAGAGTCTAACTTTAATGTAGGTTTTACGATCAAGGTTTTTTTCTTGTCTTTCCCCTTCCTCCAGCCCTCGCAATCCCCACCTCCATCCTTCTACCCTCTGTCCTCCGCTCCCCACCTCCCACCTCCCCACTCTACCCTGCTAGCATTGCTTCTCGCCGTTCTTTTCGGCCTCCTCAAACCCAGCCGCACCCGGCTTCGTTATGTCTCAGCCTTGTTGTTGTTGTTGTTGTTGTTGTTGTTGTCGTACCCTGGCTAAAAGACTCCAGGGATCATCCGAACAGCCAAAGTACATGAACACTATGGTACAAATGCATCAGCTAGGGATGAGAACATTACGTGTGTGACCGTTTTTGATTACCCAGCCACGTGGGCAGCCACACTCCGACTTCGGGGGATTTTGGAGAGTAATAATGTTATGCTAGGAGCTTGTCACAACTGAAGACAATCCCCGCATAACTATGCAGAGCATAAGAACATTTTGATGTAGCCTTGGTGTTCTAGCCTATGTCAATTGGCCTGACACAGCCTTAAGCCAAGGTGGCAATGTCTCAGCCTTGACATCGACAGGCCACAGGGACCGGTCAGTGCCGGACTGCCATGAGGCAACTGACCAGAGGAGAGACTGCGCCTCTGCTGAGTCATCTCGGTCTTCAGTGGTGTCTTGGTTCAACTCACAGAGAAGATCACCTGCTGTGGGAATCGGTTAATGTCAATCATCGCGTGGTCGCGGGGTTAGCGAGATCGAGCCTTTTCCTCAAGAGGGCGCCGCATGAACTTTGCCCCATACCAACTATTTTGATATGAACTTATCACAGGCATAGAGGTGAAGAGGACATTGAAGCTGACATTTCCTCAAGAGCAGGGATGGGTACCATGCTGTGGAGTTTCACTCTGGCCTGCGACTATGTATAAGAGACGTACTCATGGATTCCTTTCATGGCGGTCAGCGACACCTTTACAGTCAGCAGTATCTATACTGCACAACTGATTCATTCGTTGTTTTGTTTTTTTTTACCCTGCTCCGTGGACTTCGACTGTGTGTAGGTTTACAGACATGCACAAGCAACTTATTCAAAGAGAGAGAGAGGGAAGAAGAAGAAAAAAAAAAAAAAAGAAGAAGAAAAACAGAGGGGCATATCTTTAAGTCAGTAATGCTGCGAGCTTCCCATGAGCAAGCATACAAAAAAAAAAAAGACAAAAAGAGGGAAAAAAAAAAGAAAAAAAACAACATAAAAACTCTATCTTAGAGAAAAAAAATTGTGTCTCCTTCTTCGACATGTATAGTTGCTCGTGATTTTTCTTCCCCTCCGAAATTCATCCTTTTTTTCTTTTCCTTTTTTTTTCGCTTTTTTTTCTTTTGTTGTAATTTTAAAGTTTATTCGCCTGAATTGTCCCTACCGACATATTGGTCATGTTACATAAGATAGTACAGCCCGCTGCCAAGAAATCATGCTGATGAAAAGACAAGCGAGAAAAGAAAATGACGAAGAATCAAAAACACTTGCTGCCCTACGGTACTCTAAGGTAATGAAAAGGCCATAAAGAAGAAGAAGAAGAACGAAAACAACAAACTGGAAAGCTGCTGAATTATCTGAGCGTTTTCCTTTCATGTGGTATGATAACATGCCATCAGCATAGTCTACATTTGTGCGCAGTTCCTGTATTGTGCAATACTTTACGTAATACGTGAACTTAGCATAGACAAGGTTTAAGCAATGTAGTTACCAATTCAACTTCTTTCCGTTTCACACCCATTTTATGGACATTTCACTGATTTGTTTGGAAGATGAGGTGGATTTAAAGGAAAAAGACTGAATTTGAGACCCGTCTACTTAAAGTTTTTCATTGCCAAGATTCAAGTATTTTGCAAAATTTTGCGCATTACCTGAACTGGGTAGGAACGTGGATTACACGTAACACATACGTGTGCACGTAGACTATATCTCTACTGTTCTAATATATAACAGGTGAATATGTATAAGGGGTCAAGCCAAACGACTGTGTTTCAATCATTTTTCAACAGCTCCAGTTGTCTTGAAATCGGATTACACTGATATTAAGTTTGTGACTGGTATACTCAAGACTGGCTACGACAGCACAGATGCCTTCGGCCTCCAGTTTAGGGAAGACCGAGCGACCATTGTGGAGGCAGGACAGTGCAGCCTCAGACATTACGATGTCACAAATACCCCACAGGGGGTAATCTGCAGCCTGTCCCCGTGGTACATCTCCCATGACAGTGGAACCTTTCCTCCAGGACTGTCCAAAACAACAGAACCTTAGACCAGAAACCTGGCTGGCTGACGAGAATATAAATAGAATATATGAAGAATATATAGCAGATGCTCATACAAAATGATAACGGATGCTTATGTGTGAGGAGTCACAGTAAGACATTGAGTTTCAATGTCATTTTTTCAACAGCCCCAGTCAGAGCCTTAGAACAGAAACCTGACCAACTGACAAACCAATGAGGAACAACCTCTTTGGACTTCTACAGAGTCCCCAACCTACTGCAGCATTATCGGGACTTCTACAGAGTTCCCATCCTACTGCAGCATTATCGGGACTTCTACAGAGTTCCCAACCTACTGCAGTATTCATCGGGACTTCTACAGAGTTCCCAACCTACTGCAGTATTATCGGGACTTCTACAGAGTTCCCAACCTACTGCAGCATTATCGGGACTTCTACAGAGTTCCCAACCTACTGCAGCATTATCGGGACTTCTACAGAGTTCCCAACCTACTGCAGCATTATCGGGACTTCTACAGAGTTCCCAACCTACTGCAGTATTTATCGGGACTTCTAGAGAGTTCCCATCCTACTGCAGCATTATCGGGACTTCTACAGAGTTCCCAACCTACTGTAGTATTCATCGGGACTTCTACAGAGTTCCCAACCTACTGCAGCATTCATTGGGACTTCTACAGAGTTCCCAACCTACTGCAGTATTATCGGGACTTCTACAGAGTTCCCATCCTACTGCAGTATTCATCGGGACTTCTACAGAGTTCCCAACCTACTGCAGTATTCATCGGGACTTCTACAGAGTTCCCAACCTACTGCAGCATTATCAGGACTTCTACAGAGTTCCCAACCTACTGCAGCATTATCGGGACTTCTACAGAGTTCCCAACCTACTGCAGCATTCATCGGGACTTCTACAGAGTTCCCAACCTACTGCAGTATTATCGGGACTTCTACAGAGTTCCCATCCTACTGCAGTATTCATCGGGACTTCTACAGAGTTTCCAACCTACTGCAGCATTATCGGGACTTCTACAGAGTTCCCAACCTACTGCAGCATTATCGAGACTTCTACAGAGTTCCCAACCTACTGCAGCATTATCGAGATTTCTAGAGAGTTCCCAACCTACTGCAGCATTATCGGGACTTCTACAGAGTTCCCAACCTACTGCAGCATCCATCAGGACTTCTACAGAGTTCCCAACCTACTGCAGCATTATTGGGACTTCTACAGAGTTCCCATCCTACTGCAGAATCCATCGGGACTTCTACAGAGTTCCCAACCTACTGCAGCATTATCGGGACTTCTACAGAGTTCCCATCCTACTGCAGTATTCATCGAGACTTCTAGAGAGTTCCCATCCTACTGCAGCATTATCGGGACTTCTACAGAGTTCCCAACCTACTGCAGCATTATCGGGACTTCTACAGAGTTCCCAACCTACTGCAGAATCCATCGGGACTTCTACAGAGTTCCCAACCTACTGCAGCATTATCGGGACTTCTACAGAGTTCCCATCCTACTGCAGTATTCATCGGGACTTCTACAGAGTTCCCAACCTACTGCAGCATTATCGGGACTTCTACAGAGTTCCCAACCTACTGCAGCATTATCGGGACTTCTACAGAATTCCCAACCTACTGCAGCATTATCGGGACTTCTAGTGGTTCCCAACGTACTGCAGCATTATCGGGACTTCTACAGAGTTCCCAACCTACTGCAGCATTATCGGGACATCTACAGAGTTCCCACTCTACTGCAGCATCCATTGGGACTTCTACAGAGTTCCCAACCTACTGCAGCATTATAGGGACTTCTACAAAGTTCCCAACCTACTGCAGCATCCATCGGGACTTCTACAGAGTTCCCAACCTACTGCAGCATTCATCGGGACTTCTACAGAGTTCCCAACCTACTGCAGTATTATCGGGACTTCTACAGAGTTCCCAACCTACTGCAGCATTCATCGGGACTTCTACAGAGTTCCCAACCTACTGCAGCATTCATCGGGACTTCTACAGAGTTCCCAACCTACTGCAGCATTTATCGGGACTTCTACAGAGTTCCCAACCTACTGCAGTATTCATCGGGACTTCTACAGAGTTCCCAACCTACTGCAGTATTCATCGGGACTTCTACAGAGTTCCCATCCTACTGCAGTATTCATCGGGACTTCTAGAGAGTTCCCAAACCTACTGCAGCATTATCAGGACTTCTACAGAGTTCCCAACCTACTGCAGCATTATCGGGACTTCTACAGAGTTCCCAACCTACTGCAGCATTCATCGGGACTTCTACAGAGTTCCCCACCTACTGCAGTATTATCGGGACTTCTACAGAGTTCCCATCCTACTGCAGTATTCATCGGGACTTCTACAGAATTCCAACCTACTGCAGCTTCCATTGGGACTTCTACAGAGTTCCCAACCTACTGCAGCATCCATTGGGACTTCTACAGAGTTCCCAACCTACTGCAGCATTTATCGGGACTTCTACAGAGTTCCCAACCTACTGCAGCATTATTGAGACTTCTACAGAGTTCCGAACCTACTGCTTCATTATCGGGACTTCTACAGCGTTCCCAACCTACTGCAGCATCCATCAGGACTTCTACAGAGTTCCCAACCTACTGCAGAATCTATCGGGACTTCTACAGAGTTCCCAACCTACTGCAGCATTATCGGGACTTCTACAGAGTTCCCATCCTACTGCAGTATTCATCGGGACTTCTACAGAGTTCCCAACCTACTGCAGCATTATCGGGACTTCTACAGAGTTCCCAACCTACTGCAGCATTATCGGGACTTCTACAGAATTCCCAACCTACTGCAGCATTATCGGGACTTCTAGTGGTTCCCAACGTACTGCAGCATTATCGGGACTTCTACAGAGTTCCCAACCTACTGCAGCATTATCGGGACATCTACAGAGTTCCCACCCTACTGCAGCATCCATTGGGACTTTTACAGAGTTCCCAACCTACTGCAGCATTATAGGGACTTCTACAAAGTTCCCAACCTACTGAAGCATTGATCGGGACTTCTACAGAGTTCCCAACCTACTGCAGCATTCATCGGGACTTCTACAGAGTTCCCAACCTACTGCAGTATTATCGGGACTTCTACAGAGTTCCCAACCTACTGCAGCATTCATCGGGACTTCTACAGAGTTCCCAACCTACTGCAGCATCCATCGGGACTTCTACAGAGTTCCCAACCTACTGCAGCATCCATCGGGACTTCTACAGAGTTCCCAACCTACTGCAGCATTCATCGGGACTTCTACAGAGTTCCCAACCTACTGCAGCATTCATCGGGACTTCTACAGAGTTCCCAACCTACTGCAGTATTCATCGGGACTTCTAGAGAGTTCCCAAACCTACTGCAGCATTATCAGGACTTCTACAGAGTTCCCAACCTACTGCAGCATTATCGGGACTTCTACAGAGTTCCCAACCTACTGCAGCATTCATCGGGACTTCTACAGAGTTCCCCACCTACTGCAGTATTATCGGGACTTCTACAGAGTTCCCATCCTACTGCAGTATTCATCGGGACTTCTACAGAATTCCCAACCTACTGCAGCTTCCATTGGGACTTCTACAGAGTTCCCAACCTACTGCAGCATTATCGGGACTTCTACAGAGTTCCCAACCTACTGCAGCATTTATCGGGACTTCTACAGAGTTCCCAACCTACTGCAGCATTATTGAGACTTCTACAGAGTTCCGAACCTACTGCTTCATTATCGGGACTTCTACAGCGTTCCCAACCTACTGCAGCATCCATCAGGACTTCTACAGAGTTCCCAACCTACTGCAGCATTATTGGGACTTCTACAGAGTTCCCATCCTACTGCAGCATCCATCGGGACTTCTAGAGAGTTCCCAACCTACTGCAGCATTACCGGGACTTCTACAGAGTTCCCATCCTACTGCAGTATTCATCGGGACTTCTATAGAGTTCCCAACCTACTGCAGCATTATCGGGACTTCTACAGAGTTCCCAAACCTACTGCAGCATTATCGGGACTTCTACAGAGTTCCCAACCTACTGCAGCATTATCGGGACTTCTACAGAGTTCCCAACGTACTGCAGCATTATCGGGACTTCTACAGAGTTCCCAACCTACTGCAGCATTATCGGGACTTCTACAGAGTTCCCATCCTACTGCAGTATTCATCGGGACTTCTACAGAGTTCCCAACCTACTGCCGCATTATCGGGACTTCTACAGAGTTCCCAACCTACTGCAGCATCCATTGGGACTTCTACAGAGTTCCCAACCTACTGCAGCATTCATCGGGACTTCTACAGAGTTCCCAACCTACTGCAGTATTTATCGGGACTTCTACAGAGTTCCCAACCTACTGCCGCATTCAGCGGGACTTCTACAGAGTTCCCAACCTACTGCAGCATCCATCGGGACTTCTACAGAGTTCCCAACCTACTGCAGCATCCATCGGGATATCCGGAGTTGCTGCTGTCTGAGGAAACGAGGAAGAAGGATCCTCAAGACTCCTCTGATGGCAATCTGCTGTGTGAAACAGTGTGGCGGGACGAAAGGGGACGGTGGTACTCTGGTTCATTGCGGCACACTTGAAGGCTTGCGCTGTAAAGAACAGGTTAAATTAGTCATTTGTGTAACGCTACATACCTTTCGTTTTTGTGTGTGTGCGTGTATGCATGAGTACATTCTCAAGCCTTTCTAACATCTACGCTTCCTCCGTATATGTTTTGTTGTTGTTGTTGTTGTTGTTGTTTCTCTGGTGCTTTGAAACCGGTAGTTTTTGTCAGAAGAGAATATAAACTGTGATTGATTTCTTTTCTCCAGTTACTGTTAATGGACAACAAACAACGAAACATTAAAATTGTCATCGTAGTCACCACCACAGCTGTATAGTTAGTCTTTTTTCAAGTTCGTTTAAAGCATGTTCGTTTGCGGACACCTATAATCGATTTGCATGCTGGTTTCTTCAAAGAATATTGTTTATCGATCAGTCCACGCATACAATATTTTCAGCGCGAGAAACACATTGTCGCTTTCAGGTAGACTCTATCTCCCGTTAACTTTGACCTGTACGCTTGTTAGAATGCATGTTCTCTCCTCTCTCTCTCTCTCTCTCTCTCTCTCTCTCTCTCTCTCTCTCTCTCTCTCTCTCTCTCTCAAATATTTTTTCTACCTGTTTGTCTGCTTGTCTATCTGTCTATCTCTGCCTCTGTCTCTGTCAGCAAGTTTGTCCGTCTGTCTGTCTGTCTGTCTGTCTGTCTGTCTGTCTGTCTCTCTCTCTCTCTCTCTCTCTCTCTGTGTTTCAACAGTCACACGCACATCTGCGTACGTGCCTACGTGCGTGCACGCGAGCGTGCGTGCGTGGACGTGCGCGCGCACTCGCGCGCGCGCGCGCGCGCGCGCGTGTGTGTGTGTGTGTGTGTGTGTGTGTCTGTGCATGCTAGCGCAGCGCCGCGCGCGTGCAATTGTCAGTCTTCTGTCGAAAGTTTGTACAAAGAGCTCTTTTTTGCTTTCCCGCCCTCTCCCTCCTCTCTCTCTCTCTCTCTCTCTCTCTCTCTCTCTCTCTTTGCAATTTTGATTTTTGCCTTAATCGTCTTGCCCAATTTTTGTTCGATCTCAAACTGACCGTGACGGATTGCCCCCCCCCCCCCCCTCCCCCCCACTCTGCCCCCACTGTATCTCCCAAATCTTCCCCCGCCACTCCTATTGTTCCCTTCCCAATCCCTACCCTCTTCAGCCCTCACCCACCCCTCCGCTCATCTCCGTACCCTTCTCTAATCCAGAAAATCCAATTCAGTCTCAACAACTGACCGGATTCCATGGCATTTCCCCCATGTTATTTTGCAAGGACGTTTGTTGGTAGCCTGACAAAAAGCCTTCGAGAGAATGTGAAACCCCAGCGTTACACAATGGGGTTAAAGGTTTAAGGCGGAAGTGCCCTCATTTCAGACAGGATTAGGGTGGATCGCTGAAGAGATTAGGATGTCGTATTTTCGGAGTATTAACACTATCAAGAACAGGGCGGATGGAATCAGGTTTTGACCTAAATTGTTCATCATACATCTATATGCAAAATCTTTCATCATCTCAATCAGTTCAGTTCACGTTGCTTGTAGCCCAGCCTAACGCAAAGGGCCATAACAGGGCTGTCACCTCGTTGAAGTCAACTCTGAAAACAGGTTTTAAAACACATACACGCTCTACTCATTAAAGCAGGTTTTCTATTTAAAACACACACACACACACACACACACACACACACACACACACACACGCCGGAATTTCGTTATAATCGTTCTGTGTGAAGTCTTAGATCAGATGAAAAATGAAAGGCAATTTTACGTTTTCTTGTTAATTACCGTTTACTGTTTGTTCTCTGCCTCCTTTAAGATTTCTTTCCATACCAGTCAAACTGAGGTTGACTGTAAGTTGTTGCTGTTCGTAAGTGTGTTTGTTTGACTATATTCTTGACGGGAAAGGCCCTGCCAGTCTTGAAGAGATTTCATTTGTATTTGTTCTCTGCTCCAGTTGATGTTGCTGTGTATATGTGTCAGGTACGGGATATGTAGGCAAGCCGGGAACATCCTCTTTTTTTTAAATTAAGGATGTATCTCCTTGTTTGTTCTGTGTGCTTTGTGCTGTCATTTCTGCTAGGCGATTTGGTGTCGTAAGCAACATTCTTTTGGAGTTACGGGCCTGTAATTATTTCAAAATGGAAGGAAGAGTTATCCTACTTGTTTGTTATTCAGAGGAAAAAAGGTTTCTCACTGTTAGATACTCAAAAATCACATCAGGTGGGACATCTCTCAAAAGGACCATCATGGAATCTGCCGTGAAGCGTTTATGTCTGACGTCATGTAAGTCCCAACACTCTATAAGAACATGAATTATAGTGAGTGGTACATTACACGGAATGCACCACGGAGCTTCTTCACTTTTTACAAGATACGAGTGGGTGTAAAAGGAGTGGCCTGTGTGCTAACGGCATAAGACCGTTTCTTCTTTACGGCCGCTAATGGCACACAGTTAAAACGCTGTCATGTTTGGATGGATTTGGAAGAGTTTATTATTCGTCTGTGAGTTCCATTCCTTTTGCCAGAGCTCTTTGACATAAGTCTGAACTTTGTATTTCAGATTGTGAGGGATCTGCTCAACTTTTCATTTTATGGTATTCTTGATCACTACTTGAATGCCGACATGATCGGGAACCCAAGCAAATAAATAAACAAAACCATAATAAGTACAACTATAAGCTTCTAAAATGTATTGCAATATATTCGGCCACAGGTAAAATTATATGGGATAAAATAACGGAAATTTGGTTAGCAACACAATTGTAACAAAACAAAAATAAGCACAAGTAGTGAAGAGTAAGATGTTTTAGAGACCGCACCACATAAAACATAGATTTTTTTAAAGTGAAAAGGTTACACCATCCACTAATTTCACATGTCTGGAATGCATACAAATGTTTGAAAATAAGGATCTTTGAACAATATGTAAAGAAACAAGATGCAAAGCGTACTTCCAGTTT
>CM065714.1:125032851-125035351 GCA_033310375.1 Conus canariensis | reverse complement strand
CTCACGAAAACAGGGAAAACAGTTATTATCCTCAGGAAAACAGGGAAAACAGTTATTATCTTCAGGAAAATAGGAAAATAGTTATTATCCTCAGGAAAACAGGGAAAACAGTTATTATCCTCAGGAAAATAGGAAAATAGTTATTATCCTCAGGAAAACAGGGAAAACAGTTATTATCCTCAGGAAAGCAGGGAAAGCAGTTATTAACCTCAGGAAAATACGGAAAACAGTTATTATCCACAGAAAAATAGGGAAAACGGTTATTATCCTCAGGAAAACAGGGAAAACGATTATTATCCTCCGGAAAATAGGGAAAACATTTATTATCCTCAGGAAAATAGGGAAAACGGTTATCATCCTCAGGAAAATAGGGAGAACATTTATTATCCCCAGCAAAATAGGAAAACAGTTATCATCCTCAGGAAAACAGGGAAAACAGCAATTATCCTCAGGAAAACAGGGAAAACAGTTATTATCCTCAGAGAACGGGGAAAACAGTTAATATCCTCAGGAAAACAAGAAAAACAGTTACTATCCTCAGGACAGAAACAGATGCAGAAAACAGGGAAAACCGTCAGGAAAGCAGGGAAACAGTTATTATCCTCAGGAAACAGGAAAGCGTATATCTTATGAAAACAGGGAAAGCAGTTATCGTCCTCAGGAAAACAGGGAAAACAGTTATTATCCTCAGAAAAACAGGGAAAACAGTTATCATCCTCAGGAAAACAGTTATTGTCCCCAGGAAAAGAGGGAAAACAGTTATTATCCTCAGGAAAATATGGAAAACAGTTATCATCCTCAGGAAATTAGGGAGAACAGTTATTATTCCCAGTAAAATAGGAAAACAGTTATTATCCTCAGGAAAACAGGGAAAACAGTTGTTATCCTCAGGAAAACAGGGAAAACAGTTATCATCCTCAGGAAAACAGTTATTGTCCCCAGGAAAAGAGGGAAAACAGTTATTATCCTCAAGAAAATAGGGAAACAGTTGTTATCCTCAGGAAAATAGGGAAAACAGTTATTATCCTCAGGAAAACAGGGAAAACAGTTATCATTCTCAGGAAAACAGGGAAAACAGTTATTATTCCCAGGAAAATAGAAAAACAGTTTTATCCTCAGGAAAACAGGGAAAACAGTTGTTATCCTCAGGAACACAGAGAAAACAGTTATTATCCTCAGGAAGACAGGGAAAACGGTTATTATCCTCAGAGAACAGGGAAAACAGTTATTATCCTCAAGAAAATAGGGAAAATGGTTATCATCCTCAGGAAAATAGGGAAAACAGTTATTATCCCCAGGAAAATAGGAAAACAGTTATTATCCTCAGGAAAACAGGGAAAACAGCGAATATCCTCAGGAAAACAGGGAAGACAGTTACTTCCCTCAGGAAAACAGCGAAAGCAATTATTATCCTCAGGAAAACAGGGAAAACAGTTGTTGTCCCCAGAAAAAGAGGGAAAACAGTTATCATCCTCAGGAAAACAGGGAAAACAGTTATTATCCTTAGGAAAAAAGGGAAGCAGTTATCCTCAGGAAAATAGGGAAAACAGTTTATTAACCTCAAGAAAATATGGAAACAGTTATTATCCTCAGGAAAAGAGGGAAAACGGTTATTATCCTCAAGAAAATAGGGAAAATATTTATCCTCAGGAAAATAGGGAAAACGCTTATCATCCGCAGAAAATATGGAAAACAGTTATTATTCCCAGGAAAATAGGAAAAGTTATTATCCTCAGTAAAACAGGGAAACAGCGATTATCCTCAGGAAAACAGGGAAAACAGTTATTATCCTCAGAAAATATGGAAAACAATTTGAATCCCCAGGAAAGCAGGGAAAACAGTTATTATCCTCAGAAAAATATGGAAAACAGTTATTATCCTCTGGCAAAGAAGGACAACAGTTATTATCTTCAAGAAAACAGAGAACACAGTTATTATCCTCAGGAAAAAAAGGGAAACAGTTACTATCCTCGGGAAAACAGAGAAAACAGTTATCATCCCCAGGAAAACAGAGGAAAGAGTTATTATCCTCAGGAAAATAGGAAGTACAGTTACTTTCGTCATGAAAATAGGAAAAACATTATTATCATCGGGAAAACAGAGAAAACAGTTCTTGTCTTCGGGAAAACAGGGAAAACAGTTCTTGTCCTCGGGAAAACAAGTGAAATAGTTGTCTCTTCTTCGATATTAACTATTGTTCCTTAGTTAGTTATTTTCCTCGAGGATTATAGTTATTTTCCTCAGAAAAACCAGCTGTCATCGCCTTTCTACGTTCGTATACTTCCATAAACGAGGACACACGTTGTGCTAGTCACTCTAACTTTCCTTTTCCATGGGAAAATAAAACAGGCGGCTGGAACTAATGTGGTGTTGAGCAAAGTTTGGTGAAGAAAGTCAATAAGCAGAAGAAGAGGAGATGAACCAGGAGTGTGTGTGTGTGGGGGGGGGGGGGGGGTGAGGGGGAGGGGGGAAGGGCAGAAGCTGGGAAGGGCGGAGAGAC
>CM065714.1:125017851-125020351 GCA_033310375.1 Conus canariensis | reverse complement strand
CTCCTCTCTCTCTCTCTCTCTCCTCTCTGTGTGTGTGTGTGTGTGTGTGTGCGCGTGCGTGTGTGTGTGTGTGTGTGTGTGTGTGTGTGTGTGTGTGTGTGTGTGTGTGTGTGTGTGTGTGTGTCTCTCTCTCTCTCTCTCTCTCTCTCTCTCTCAACACACATAACCCCACTAATTTAGAGTTTACAACATCGAAATGTTTAGTGTTATGAGTATTATGGCGCAGCACAGCCAAAGTGCATGAGATATTCTAGAAAGGTCAATTCGAATCACTTAGTATAACAATTTTTTTTTTAAAAGCGTAGAACGTTTAAGGATTTTTTTCATCAGTTACTGTTAAGGCTTTTTTTTTTTCTTTTTTGAAACTTCCAGATATGCCATTTATTTCAGTCGCCCAAATATCCATCATCTTAAAAATCTGATTGCTTGAGGTGGAAGAACCTTTTCAAAAACCTGCAAACCATAACCCTCAATTTCACCGAGCTGATGTGATCTATTGGACTAGGCAAATAGACTCCTCTCTCTCTCTCTCTCTCTCTCTCTCTCTCTCTCTCTCTGTGTGTGTGTGTGTGTGTGTGTGTGTGTGTGTGTGTGCGCGTGCGTGTGTGTGTGTGTGTGTGTGTGTGTGTGTGTGTGTGTGTGTGTGTGTGTTGTGTGTGTGTACAAGAACTTGCCTCGGGCACTGTCGTGGAGAAATGGATATCAGGTCACTATGAGAGTAAGGTATGAAAGGCCACAGAATTTGACACTTGTTTTGATCGCAGTCATTTAGAATAATGGTGATGAAAATCATGCAAAGTAGTTCCATTCGGGTCTTACACCACTTGATAGAGTGTTGTTCTCTTTACTCCATTTCATAATTCATCTCGTTGTCAGCCAGGCCCGAGAAACAAGACACCTGCAGTGTTAACCTGCTGCAATTTGAGCAACACACTCTCAGACATGCATCTTGACTGAGTGGTTCAAGTCTTCCCACAACAACTATCGGTGAGACCAACTGGGGCCCGAAAATCCCCAAAACAGTTGTCTGTCATGGATTCGAACCCAAGACTTTGTCATCCAGAAACTAAACCACTCTCATACTAAGCCATACGACCATTAAAGAAATTCCCAACCGTGTTCTTATGAACAGCTTTATTATCACAGCAAAAAAAATATCAAAGATCGGCGTACGTAGCTCATGTCTGATCATTGAGCAGAATGTCTTCGAGTGTGATAGGACAGCAAAATGATTGTATTCTACTATTATGCGTCTTAGAGATGGTTGAAAGGAAAGTGCGTGAAACGGGAACAGAAAAAAAGGAAGACAGGTAGAGAAAGAAAGAAAATGATGAAGAACAAAAAAGAAAGAAACACAGACAACACTTAGAGAGAGAGAGAGAGAGAGAGAGAGAGAGAGAGAGAGAGAGAGAGAGAGAGAGAGAGAGGAAACCATACAATACATTGTCAATCCAGTTACTACCTCTTGGCGTTCTTACATGCTGCTGCACAATCTGGATTTACTATTGCTACAGCATTTGTTTTTCTTTGGGGGGGGGGAGTTGGAGGTGGGGGGGGGGGGGTAGAAACAGAACACCAGATATTGTATCCATAATATTCTAGCTTCCAAGACACACCGTTTACCAAATCCACCATCAATGTGATCAAACGCTTGGCACTCTTCTCTCAACCGTGAAACGTCCCTAACTTTACGGATATGCTTTCTCTCCATCTCTTTCTAACCAGCTTCCGCTTCCTGCTTCCTGTCTCATCGTCGCGCCGACGCTGCTTTTCCATCCTCGGACGTAACGAATCAGCAATACCAGGTCAGGCACGCCAATGAAAAGGAAGACAGCTGTGACGCAGGCAATGGCCAAGGCAGAGCCGATGAACGTGCTGGACGCCCTCTCGTCATTGGCCGACTCTTTGGTGCGGATGTAGGCCGCCAGCTCCCGCGGGTCTTCAGTCAGCTCCTGCTTGATCTGATGGGTCAGCTGCTTCACCAGCTGGCAGTGAACTTCCGAGGCGTTCCTTTTCTCCACAACGCAACGACACCGCGCGCCGCTCGCTGTGAGCACGCGCACAGGAAGTGACATCAATGTCTTCGTAGCTGTTAGGTTTTGCTTGGTGCTGACGTGACTGAAGTAGGTGCTGTTGTTGTCGACGTCATTTGTGGCGCTGATGTTGTGCATGCTGGTGATGTTGTTGTAGCCTGTAACGCCAGTTTCGTCGCTCGTGCCCTGCGTGCTGATGACATAGTTGTGATCTTTGACGTTAAATCCGCTGCTGGTGCCCCACGTGCTGCTGACGTTGTCATAACTTGTGACGTTAAATCCACTGCTGTTGTCCTGCTTACTGCTGACGCTGTCATACACTGTGACGTCAAATCCTCTGATGGAGCCTTGTGTGCTGCTGACGTGGGTTGTGACATCGATCCCGTTCTTGGTGTCCTGCGTGCTGCTGACGTTGTTGTGGCTAGTAACGTTGCTGGTGTCCCATGTGCTGGAAACGTCGATGTCGC
>CM065714.1:124987851-125007851 GCA_033310375.1 Conus canariensis | reverse complement strand
GTGAAGGGCACTGATGTGCACGTGCTTCTCGTGTCTACCAGAACCCTCTAGCAACAAGGAATTGGGTAAGGTCACGGTGACCATGTGTCCTGCTGCCACGGAGACACTCTGCGATGTTTCTTCTGTCTCACTGATGTGGACTGTCAGGCTGGCCTGCACACAAGAGAAAGGGTACTTCCAGACTTTCATATTTGTGACGACTTAGGTGCAGTCTTAAGGTGTGTTCACACTGAGCGCTGGCAATGGCCGTCAGCTGCTGTCAGTTGATGGCTGATTTTGCGCACTCGACACTTTGCTTCTCTCCTGCCAGTGGGTGAGGACAACGTCCATTCTCTCTGAACACGGCCAGTATCAGACAGCTTCAGTAAATTTGCGTTGTCGCACGCACACACACACATGGCTGGCTTATCCAGGGGCCTTAAGTTTTGAAATATACTAGTACTTAATACTCTTGATTTTTTAATCGAAGAAGTGAGACTCATTTTTTTTTTATCCAAAAGAGGTATTCGACTAAGATGATTAAAAAGATATCACCTCAATAAAGAATATTATCAGCGTTACATGGGAATGCACAGACAAAAATGTCGTGCTCGACGATAAATTCAATTTTTCACAAAGATGATTCTCTCTCTCTCTCTCTCTCTCTCTCTCTCTCTCTCTCTCTCTCTCTCTCTCTCTCTCTCTGTACTTTTATGACTCGATCACCAAACTTAAATCAGGTATACTGTATGATTATAAGCTTTGCCATAACGGTGTGTATGCTTCTTTGCTTAATTCTCTGGGATTGCCTGGCTGACGGCAGATAGCGGTGTCTGGAAGCGCGGGTATTGCTGTGTAAAGTTGACGGCATCAGGCTATCAGTAACCGGCTGGTTTCAGTGTGAACGCAGCAATAGGAAGCCCGCAGACGTAGCAAGTTTCGGGGTTTGACGGCCTGAGCAACGCTGCTGCAAGCACCAGCTGGACCTGCCCTTTTTTTGCGAACGGATAGTTGACAGATTGGAACAGGGTTCATTCTATTCGGGTTATCATGCCCTACCAACATTGCTCGCAATGTCCAGTCAGAATCTCTTTCCGAGAAAGGAGTAGATGACCCATACCAGGCTTTACTTCCCTTCCAAAATAGCGACGGTTTTCACCGATGCCGATTCAGTTATAAATTCGATCACACTGAATGTTTATTAGTTCAAACATGCGCAGACATGAAGACACTGAACTGCACGTGCAAAACAGAAGCGCATGAGACCACATAAAATCAGCTGAATGTGGAAAATGTGGAAAACCTAATTTATGTCAAGTGTTAGATGACTTCTGTGCAGCGACGATTGATTAACAGCACACGCATACCAGCTGGGTCGAATACCAAAGCTTATGGGGCATTAGAGCATCGTTGTCTTACTATTAACGTCTGACCACTGCCAAAGTTTTATTCTGCATTGATATCGCTATGACTTCAATGTCTTTATTCGAATGGCAGTATCCGTGCAGACTGCGCACTCATGAAGCAAGGTCAGGTATGCAAATGACCTGACACTGTGACTGGCGTGTGGCTGGATGTGTCTGAGGGTTGCAGTATGTCTTAATACTGTCACAACACAGTAAACATCTCCTATGTCTGCAGGCCACCTTGTGTCCTTCACCTGCATAAAAGCATAAACCGTCACCGACAGTCCTCAAGCGGATTCAACTACGGGTTGTCCTTTCTGCCTTTGTCCAGTTGTCTCCCTTCCTCTTCAGTTCTAGCTCATCGTCTTTCCTCCAGCTGGTTGTTCCCTCTTGTTCCTCTCCTGTAGGTTCTTGAAGGATGCTGGGTTCCTGAGAGTGTGTCCCGTTCAGCCCCATTTTTTCCTCCTCGTGATCAAAGTGGCGACTAGTTCCTGTCCCTCCATACTGGTCTAAAACTTCCAAACGGTTTTGAATGCATGGGGTTGCAGTTCCACCTTTCGAAGATGTTCCTCACCCAAGCCGCGTGTGGTGAATATCTTTCGTCCATGTTTCTGCAGCAATATTGTTTTGATGTGATAGAGTCTTTAGCTCACTACACAGACCCCAACCAGGAGGACTGGGGCAGGAAGGAAGAGAATTCTGTTCAATGTGCAGCCACATATCAGGTGATTGTGTCCCATTAAGGTCGTTATTTTCAGATTAGATTGTAAAGTTATCTAAAGGACTGAAAAAAGGGTTGTAAAAGCGAGGAGAGGGCAGACAGGCAGGTGGCAGGCGGTGGGAGAGGAAAGTTGAGTGTTGTGACAGGGAAGGCTGGAGAGATGGTGGAACGAATAAAAAAATGCACGTTTGAAATGATCTAGAGTACAATTACAGAATATTACTTAATGGGCTTTGTAAAAGCAAGCCATCAGCTTAGCAAGCAAAACAAGTGAAAACCAATGTCAAAAAGACACACACACACACACACACACACACACACACACACACACACACACACACACACACACAAAAGAAAGAGAAACATCAACACTACTCATGCCTGTAGGTGGCACACTACCAGGAGGACTAGCGCCACAGTACACCACTTTATCTGGCATCTTCCACACGCAGAGTTGTTCGACTACGTCTGGAGTACAAGATTCCAGCTTACTCAGCTCTAGGGATCACTGTGGCACGCAAACTGTCCTAACACGTCAAACTGTTACAACTGTAACATCAGGACAGAATACAAGAAGCAAACAACATCTGATCTTCTGCGAATCTGACATAAAAGTAATCCTCGTCATCGCATCGACATCATCTGATTGCTGGCGCAGACTAGGAATCCGAGATGGGCTTTACAGCTGCTGTGAAAGACACATATGCATTTTTAACTCTGCGACGTCAGGTCAACATAAAATGAAAGCAACTAGTCCGAAGTCATTTCGTGAAAATTTGGTCCACCTCCTGATCCCTTCATCCCCTGGAAAGGGACAAAAAGCAAAGTACGAATGAACAAACAAAATACAGCAGACATGCACGAGTGTTCACGGCAACCAGCGTACCTTCACTAAAGTTGTTCCGGGATTAGTGATGAAGAGAGTCAGCTGACTGGAAGAACCCACCCGATGTTCCATAAATGCCAGGTAAAATTCTTCCCCGGTAATACTGGCCTGTGCGTCTGAAACATCAGTTTCTTATTTAATGATCCATTGTTAACATAGTTATGTCATAAAACAATGATTTTTACACGAATGATCTTTGTTACTTAGATCTGTGAAACGAATGCACATGCAGGCAAAAAAAAAAAGAAAAAAAGATGGGGAAGTATCGTATGTATAATGACCGACGAAGTCTATCAACCAAGAAAAGCGTCCTGAATTTTATACAAAAGTATAGAAAGCCTGAATTACGGTAAGGTGGAAAACACTACAACACAATTTGATACTATGTAAGACAGTACATTACAATACAATACACTACAATGCATGGCATGCGATACAGTTTCATGCAATTCAGAGCAATACAATGCAATAAATATCGTAGACTTCAATGCCATGCGATAATATGATGTGATATAGCAGAATATAATAAACGCAATGCAATGCATTACAATGTGGTGAAAAATAACAATGTCACTCATTGCTATAGTACAGTTTTGAGAGTTTGGCCTCCCAGACATATCATATAGCATGCTCGTTCCGTGACAAGATACCACGATTTTTCTGACGCCAGCAACATCGCCAACAGTGTGAAGTTAGGCTGTGTGTTGGCACCTATATTCTTCAGCATAATCTGCCATGTCACCATAGGCTGTGTGTTGGCACCCATATTCTTCAGCAGATTCTAATCTGCCATGTCACCATAGGCTGTGTGTTGGCACCCATATTCTTCAGCAGATTCTAATCTGCCATGTCACCAGACGCCAGAGGCGAAGCACTTATGTATCTACTAAGAGTGTACAGGCTGACAAAATGGTTAGGGAAAAAAACGAAGGTAAAACAAAAAACAACGAGAGAGAGAGAGAGAGAGAGAGAGAGAGAGAGAGAGAGAGAGAGAGAGAGAGAGAGAGAGAGAGAGAGAGAGATGGGGCATTATTTTTTGTCGACTAACCCACTGAAACAAGTAGCTCAGGGTATGCACAGAACGCCACAGTCACAGCAACTACCAGTGCTTTCACGCGATGCTCATCCATCTGAAAGGCAATACAAAAAACAAAATACATCAATCGATCACTGAAAAAAATAATCGTGATGAATCGAACCGCAGGCGCATAAAACACAAACCTTTACTTCAGGCAAACTGGAAGCCACTACCATCTATTGCTCTTCACGGACCTGACACCACTGGTGTTTCAACGCCCCGGATTTTCTCGCGGGAGAAACGATGTGCAAGGAACTAACATCATCAATAACACACACAAGGATTCGTTTCGCCTGCAAGCGACAAAATCACAACCACAGTAAGATACACCAGCGTTTGGCTTGTCATGAGCACAATCCGAATACTGTAGACACTGAGTAGTCCCCCTCTCCCTCCCCCGAGAGCTGGGCATCTCCCGCCCCAGGCTTGAACCGCACATCCGCAACAGGTCTTCCAGTTTGACATCGAGCTGACCATGATGCGACTCCATTGCCTCCAAAGTCCAAGAGGATGCCAGTGGTGGTTAATAATTTCAAATTGTGAAGACAAACAAAACTGAGAAATGACTAAGATATATACAAAAATAGGGAAAATACTAATACATAGCAAAAATCATGATAACATTGCCACCTATTGTTAAGATGTTCTCAAAGAATTGTTAGAGGTGAGGGGAGGGGGAACATGATAATAACATCTTTGACATATACATAAAACGTAAGATGACGTACATCGAATAATAAAGATGATAGAAAACCAGCTGATCTTTATTTCTGTTTATTTTTTTTTTTTTTTTTTTTTTTTTTGGGGGGGAGGGGGTTAATAATAACAAAAAACAACAGTAATCATCATCATCAATATTAATATCGTCGTCGTCATCATTTTGCCAGTAATAATAATCACTTATATAGTTTTGATGATTGTGGTGGAGGTTATAATGATAATGATAGTAATAATGATAACAACAACAACAATATTAATAATGATAATAATAGTACTAAATACGAGGATGATGATGATGATGATGATGATGATGATGATGATGATGACGCCGACGCCGACGACGACGACGACAACGACGACGATGACGATGATGATACGATGACGATGATGATGATGATGATGATGATGATGATGACGATGATGATGATGATGATGATGATGATGATGATGATGATGATGATGATGATGATGATCTCACGGTGAACGGCAACCACCAAAACGACGAAGGTGAGGTTGAAGCAACATCACCAGACACATACGACTTCAAACGACTGCACACTTTCTTAGAACCCTCACCATGCATGTTCAGGACTTGAACTCGGACTCCCATCCTCCTATAGTCCGCAAAGTCAGGAGTCAGAGAGTTTTGTTCGTTCCCTTGGAATGACCTTCGATCGAACACTAGCACTGGCGAGCACACAACCAAGTACATACAATCTCTCTCTCTCTCTCTCTCTCTCTCTCTCTCTCTCTCTCTCCTGTCATGTGTCATGGGATGAACGCTGGGCTTTTTGGGGGTGTAAACTCAGGTTGCCACTAATGGATCCGGAAGTCTCTAACTCTCAGGTTCAATCGATTACATTTGTTCACAAAGGGCGGTATAATAGTGTACTGTGATCTACAGAGAGCCGGTGGTCCATTTCCCTGTGGGTTGTCCGTAACGTGACACTTCATGCATCAACACGGTTGTTTGGGGAAAAAGGTTGAGCAGAATAAAGCGTCACACACACACACACACACACACACACACACACACACACACACACACACACACACACACACACACACACACGCCCTTTAAGGACTGGTAAAGATGTTGATTATTTTGGTTGTTCGTTTTTTCTGCTGGTAGTGGTGGTGGTGGTGGTGGTGGTTGTGATTGTGGTGAATTGGTGATGGTGGTGTTGGTGTATATGCAAATGTGTGCAGTTTGTTTGTTTTTAGGGTGGAACATTAATTTTTCGCATGGTCTATATTAGACTCAATTCGCGACAAAACCTCCCTGTCTGTAACGACCCCAATTCAATGGAAGTCTGGAAATCACTCAATGAACAGTTCACCGTGTTTTCCTTTTAGCTGCCTGTTGTGTATTAAAAAGAAAAGTGTTGAAGTCGTTTTTCATGCTGGTTTACTATTGTTGTTGTCAATGTTATTTCTAAGCTGTCAGTGTGACCACTACTGATGGCCAACACAATGAAAAGAAAGTGCAATGTCGCATGCGGAAAACAATTCTTGGCGATGCAGGGGCCCCTACAGCGAATTCGTCTTTCATGGTTTATCAGCAGCTTACTTGTTTGGTTCTTTCTTTGAATTTGCCACAAGTGTATACAACATGATAATCACATCATTTTCAGTAAAGAGAGAGAGAGAGAGAGAGAGAGAGAGAGAGAGAGAGAGAGAGAGGAGAGAAAAACAGACAGACAGACAGCCCAGACAGACAGACAGACAGAGACAGAGACAGAGAGACAGAGACTAGATAAAATGTAAAGCACCGATTCAAACTAGTGGAGCTCGTTTACTTTATTATTTGGTTTTTTTTGTGGCATGTGTTCAGATTAAAAACAAACAAACCGACAAACAACAAAGCATAGTTTTTTCACCCAGTGTTGAAGTACTTCTACATTTTGTGTTAGACAAAGAGAGACCCCGCCTAGTGAAGGGAGCTAACCAACAGCACAGAGACACCCCCTAGACTCATCATGATGGCTAGACAGACACTTTGCATAGTCAGTGGCTACAACTCCACGCAGATTTCGGCTCGGGAACAAAATCAGTTGTCCCTAACAGCTGCAGCTAATTAGACGTTAATCTTACCAGCTACTGAAAGGAATGCGGCGGATCTTGACAGATCAAGTCCAGATGCCTGTATGTCCCATGTTTGTACATTAACAACAACAGTCCAGTGGTGAAATATAGCATTCGGACTATCCAGATGAATATACAATAGTAATATAGGTATGATTCCTGAATAGGAGGCAAGAGTGGAAAGGCGTTATGCCAAAAGTCTTCACATACACATTCACACATGACATCCAAGAACGAATATACATGTTGACTAGTTGCAAACATATACAACATTCACTACTTCCCGCACCCCCACCCCCCACCCGTGCTCTCCTCTCCTCTCTACCCCCCCCCCCCCCCCCCCCCCCCCCAGCCAGGAAAACAAACACTACATGGACAGTCAACCTCATTCCTCCTCCAAGTCCTCAGAAGGGTCAGTCATTACATGACGTCACTGGCCGCCACCTTGTCATTAACTCCCCTTCGACCACGACGGGCTCAAGATGGCTGCCGGCGGGGAACCCTGAGTAATTATCCGTGTCGAGAAGGGGCCCGCGCGCGCGCGCCGATGAAACGGGGAGACCATCATGAGGGTAGGCCCCGGAGTGACCAGGCTAATGATGGACCCCCTGCCCCTGCCGTGGACAACAAGATGGCCCGGGTTACACTTATCCTTTGATGAATGGCTGTTTAGGAGCTCAGGGGACGGCCAGTCCGAGGGAGACGGTCTCCGGTGAGAGAGAAAGAAAGGGCCAGCACTCACACACACAGAGAGGGGAGAGAAAAGCGTGCTGTTTTCCACAGGGGCGATCACTCGTGTAAAAGGATTGTGATCAGCCTGAGTAGGTTATCGCTCACTGAAACTTTTTTTTTTCTTTAAACTATCGGTCTTTTTGTGTGTGTAGGAGTGGAGTGGAGTGATGAGGAGTGGGAGTGGGGGAGAGGTGCGTTGACCATATACTGGGCTTGGTGTTGTAGAGTACGGTTAATTTCAGCTTTATGGGTGTGTTTACCTCGTACACTGGATGGACAGAAAGAAAGAGAGGAGAATGGGAATGAGAGATGGGCGAACAGGCGAGCGGTGCGACGTGAAGACAGAGGGTGATGGTGGTGGTGATGAGAAAGATGAGAACCAGATGAAGGGGTAAGGTAGTGTTCAATCGATCACGTGATGAGACCCCTCAGTTCCCCCCCCCCCCCACCCCCAGATGATTCCACGGACACGCATCACACACACACACACACACACACACACACACACACACACACACACACACACACACCACACACACACACACACATGCCACACAGAAGGGTGGGGAGGGTTAATTGATTGACTGATTGATTGACTGATTTTTTTTTTATACCCCAAAGGTAAAAGATAAGCTATATTATGTTTTTTTTTCCATCTGGCCTTTGTCCTTTCAGAAGCTATGAATATTAACACACGATCACTCTTAACTAGTCTAGAATTGATTTTAACAAGAGAGAGAGAGAGAGAGAGAGAGAGAGAGAGAGAGAGAGAGAGAGAGAGAGAAGGAGAACAAACGACAGACTATCTAACTGACTCACTCACTAACTCTGTCAATCACTCTCTCACAAAGAGAAATGAATGAATGAAAGTCGCTCTGTGTTACATCCCATTGTAACTCCTTCAACATGTCACCCTGGTCACAGAATTTCTAACCTGACTAAACAGCCTTCTCTTTCACATCTCCCTCCTCCCACTCCTCACCCCCCCCCCTCCCTTCCACTTCTTTCCCCTTCCCCCCCCCCCCCCCCTCCCTTCTTTCACCGTTCCCCTTTCCAGCCTCCTCTTGTTTTCCTTCGCTTCTGGCAGTGTTTGAGTGGAGTGACCAACGAAAACACACGGCAGAGGACCAGAACCAAAGAGAGAGGAGCCAAGTTTGTTGTCACTGGCTACCCAGTCTGCCGGACCTGAAAACTAGCACCAGACCACAGGAAATCAAGAGGAGGCGACTCTCATGACAAGTCGCCATGGTAGCGGAAGTGGAGGCAGACGGCGCGTTGTTTGCTTTGGATTACCTTCCCATCCAAGCTCATTGTTTTCAGACTGGCTGGGAATCAGATTGTTGCCTGGCTGGCATCTCTGCTGGTGGGGGCTACTAAACTAGAGAGAGAGAGCCAGCGGTGCAAGCTTCGCCAGTCTTGGACAGTGAGCAGTGACTGCGGTTTTAGTATACGTCCATTTTTTTTTTCATCCATCAGAATGATATTGTCTGCACTGTCAAGCATGTTGAGTCTGTCTAGCACTTCTGATGATGTCAGAAAGCCGAAGAACTACTAACGATGTTTTTGTGTTGTCCTTGAAATACAAGTACAAACAGCAGTTTTATAAGAGAGCTAGCGTAGGCGTTTGTGTGTATAGTGTGTGAATGTGTATGCGAGTGCGCGCCCGCTCGCGCGCGCGCGCGTATGTGTGTGTGTGTTATATGTTATGCGTGTGAACGTGCGTGCGTGCATGCATGCGTGCGTGCGCATGTGTGTGTGTGTTACACACACACACACACACACACACACACACACACACACACACATACACTCACGCACGCATGCACACACACACACACACACACACACACACACACACACACACACACACACACACACACACACACGCCGGCATCCGATGTAAGATAATGAAACACTCCCAGCACAGATCTAAGACACAGAATCAAACTTTAAGACCAGAACCAGACTATGCTCAAAGACATACCGGAAAACCCCCAAGAGGTCTGTGCTAAATCCAGAACCAGTCAAGAACAATGAAGCATTCTGTTTGACCAGCCGCTTCCACGTGCTAAAAATTCCAGCCAGTCTGGGACAGCATCATTAACCGCTCGGAGTTCCCGTGAGCGCCTGGGCTACGTCTACAACCTTCGCCCTGAGGTGTCTTTAATGATTACCAGCGCTGACTTAATTAAACTGTATTTGTCCGACTTTGTTCAAGTTTAAAAGGCTGTGCCGGTCTTGAATACAAGTTACTCTGTGTTAGGTTTTCTTATGGGAGCAAAAACTACCCAACTTGTTTACTGTTTATCGTTTACTGTTCCCTGCCTCATTTCATTTCCGATTTTGTTTTGATTAAATTGAGGTTATTTGTATTTGTTTCTGTCCGTCTGTGTGTTTGTCTTTTGATCTCCCTTGCATCTTTGGGTGGATCCTCAGGTGTAGGCTCAAAAATTGTCCCTTACATTTTATACTATTTGCATAATGTCTCTAGTTTTTCAGCAACTTTTTTCCTCCCCACACTTTCGTTTAGTTCCATTTACTACTCTTCGCTGGCTGCTTTGGGGGTGCTATTGGATTCTTTTTTGCACCCTTGGTGGTGAGAACACCACAGTATTATGGACTGTGGTGTGTCTCTATTTTACGCCAGGAGCGCAGACACAACCAGCCGTGTCTCCCTGATGAGTCCGACCCAGCGGACGAAAGGCCTCGGAGCAGGCAATACAAATATATCTGCCTTCAAAAGGGATTGCGATGGTTCCCTTACGCAGCTAGTGAAGAGTTTTCATATATGTAACATATTTTCTTAATTTCATGTTCCTAGTTTCTCCATCTTCAAATTCCGCCCCTACCCCCCCCCCCCCCCCCCCCCCTCCTCCTTAAGTCCAAATCTTTGCCAAGTCATTACTATGAAGATAGTTCAGTTGTTGGCCTGCGCTTGTTTTTTCCCCCACTATTAGATTGTTCGTCTATGTATTTGTCCGACTTTGTTCAAGTTTAAAAGGCTGTGCCGGTCTTGAATACAAGTTACTCTGTGTTAGGTTTTCTTATGGGAGCAAAAACTACCCAACTTGTTTACTGTTTATCGTTTACTGTTCCCTGCCTCATTTCATTTCCGATTTAATTAAACTGGTTGGTAAAGGACGGTGAACTCGCCGGGAGGTCGGTCACCAATGCCTCTGTCAATTGATCTCTCTCATAAGATCTCATCAGCGGGTTGTAGAGAAGGCTAGATAAGTTTCAGCCGCCGGCGTTTGTTGAACGTGGCACACGCCTCAACGATCTAGTAACAGTACTGGGATTTGTTCGATTGTCAGAGAGGTAGGGCAAGTGGGTCGGAAGAAATCATTAATTACGTGAATGGTTCAACTAGGCTTTAAGCTTTGCATGGTTTGTGATTGACAGACCAGTAATGTCCATGCGAACTGCTAATATGCTATCTTTGCGAATGTCAGGGCTCTACACGGAAGGAAATGCTGATCGAAACTCAGGGCAACAGAAAATTGGATATACTTGGAGAATTTACAAGAACATTTTGTTTGGGTTTGTTCAAAATGTTGTTCGTATTGATAGTCTTGATTTTTTTTATCTAGAATATCGCACGCCTCTTGGGCTGTGCCAGATTGCTCCCAGCTGGTTTGTTTGACATTTGAGGACAGTGCTTCTCTGGGTTCCCACCCGCACCTTCGGATGTATCTTGTTCTTCGTTCCGGTTCTAAAAACGATTGGAAAAGGGAAAAAACAGACGCTTCGTGGACTACTGTATCCATGTTTCATTTCCTTTTTCACACTGGTCCTGACAAGGCTGTGGGAGGTCGGCTGGACCACCAGAAAGCTAAGCTGAAATGCCTCCTCAAATGCCTCTCAGTAATGGAGGCCACCAGACTGGCACCAGCTTGTTTGTCGGTAATCAAAGCTTCTGCAAATTTCAGGTGATGAATGGAAAAGTTCATGTGTGTTTTTTTCCTTTGATAATTTTCCAGTTTTTTTTTCTTTGATGTTTTTGAAGTCAGCTTGAGAGAGCAGAAATCTCTCGGAGACTGACGTTTACTTATTTGGCTCAGAGTTTTGATGGCCTCGAGAGTTGGCTCTGGTGGTCTGTGATACGCAACGTTGAGCCCGTTTACGGCGTGTGTGTGTGTGTGTGTGTGTGTGTGTGTGGTTTGTTTGTTTGTTGTTGTTGTTTTTCTTTAATGTGTTGGTAGTCAGAGGTAGTGCACTATACCATGACGTCTGGAGCATTTGACGTTTGTTGGAAGAAGTTGGAATGTTGGCGTTTGCACATTGGAATATTGGCGTTCGCAAATTCTATGTTTGTCTGGTTTTTGCTGCGTCAGAACTCTGCAGATCTTCCTCTTTGATCAGTTGTATCCTGAATTAGTGTCCCCTTTCCCTTTTTGAACACTGGAAGTGTTGAGGTAAAGTGCAGCTTTCTGTGGTTTTGCAATTCAAGAGTTTTAGCAAAGGTCAGTTGCGTGCAGATTATCGTGAGTACATCACTCATGATCCAAGACCAGCGAAAGATCACATATTGACAAATCTTTTCACTAAAATTGTACGTGTGGAAGAATGGAGGTACGTTGGGGACTGATCGTCAGACGATACAAATCCAGCTCAGACATACATTCCCATGTGCTCATGAAAAGACAAAAGTATCATTTCTATCCTCACTTCCATCCTTCTTTGTTTTCTTTCTTTCTTCTCTCTATCTTCATTTTTCTTTTCTTTTTTTTTTCTTTTCTTTCCGCTTCTTTGTTTAGTTTGTTCTTTTCATGAATTTATACTTATTTTCTGTCATGTTTGGCGCCACAGCTGATCGGGCGTAGGGAGGAACCGCTGAGGGGAAAAACGGTGTCTGAAGTTTCCATGATTCCTCGGCGCACTATAACGAATGAAGGCTTCCTTCTTTTATGTCTCTGTGCGTTCTTTGACATTTTGCACAGTCTCTGGAGACAAGCTGACGGGTGCTAGGGTTGTGGGCGGCTGTGCGATGCAATTCGCTCCCACGCCCCTCTCGTTTTCACGAGAACTTTGCTTCCTTTATTCTCTCTCTCTCTCTCTCTCTCTCTCTCTCTCTCTCTCTCTCTCTCTCGCTCGCTCGCTCTCTCTCTCTCTCCCGTGTGTGTGTGTGTGTGTGTGTGTGTGTGTGTGTGTGTGTGTGTGTGTGCCTTTGTTTACTTCTTCTAGTATTTAGAAAGAAAACATTGGGATTTTCTTATCACATCTTTGTCTGATTTTCTCATTCGTCCACTGCTCCTCATTTAATTTTCTTTTTTTCTGTCTTGAAATTTTCATTCTTATTTCATTCATTTAGTTCTTACTGTCTGTTCGATTTTTTTTTTAACATTCGTTTTTAAGTATTCTTATTCTATTACATTTTTTTTTCAACTAAATGTCTTTTAAACGGCCACTGTTTCCCGCCTCATGGGCGAGCAAATTCTAATTAGAAAATCCTCTTGGAAAATGAAACAACAGTGAAATCAGACTAATTTGGGACCGAACAAAGTTTGAATGTACAGTTAGTTGATGTCGTAGCAGCCGTATGAATCCCTTCCAGTAGGCCTAAATATTGTTAAATGGTCAGTGCTGTGTCGGCGGATTCTAGTGCTCGTGTGTCCTCAAATGAATCGCTCAATTACTTCGACGTTTGTTTGTTTGTTTTGTCTTAAGTTTATTGAACATATCTGTGTGGAGACACACTGATTAATGTACAAATACCGGTTGTTCCTTTGTTGATGTCATTATATGACAACGCATAGAAAGGTGTTGGTATAGTGGGTACATGTAGCGATACCATTCCGCATGACTGTTACATACACGTGCAACTGCTTTTTTCTTTTTTTTTATTCTTTTTCTTTTCTTTTTTTAATTCTTTTTCTTTTTTTTTTTTTTTTAAATTCTTTTTTTTTATATTTATTTTAAAATTCTTTTTCTTCTTTTTTTTTTTTTTTTTTTTTCCGGTGGAGTGGAGAGCGAAAGAAGCAGGGAGACCACTGCGCAGTTGATCTGACGTGACGTTTTTCTGAACATCTGATCTTCCTCCTCCTCACCCTCCCTCCTCCCCTCGCTCTCAACACCCCACCCACAGAGACCATTCTTTCCTCCACTGTTTTTCCATCCAGACTGACCCCCCACCCCTCCCCTCTCCTACCACTCCCCCACCTACACCCCTCCTCCGATCGTCCGAAGGAATGCCCGCGCACACTGCCGTTTCCTGCTCTCACCGCTCGCCCTGTCTGTCTTTGACGTCTGGTCACTTCTCATTCACGGGGATCTAACCTCAGTGTCGGTGCCTTACCGCCTCCACAAAGACGCTAGAAGGCGGACCGGAGTCGACCGAACATCTCTGAAGCCACCTGTGTTCTCCTGGGATCCGGCGAGCTTTTGAGCGCCAGTTCAACGCCAGCAAGTTCCCGCCCGCGTCGACTAGACGACATTAAAAGCGCGATCAACACTTCAGCTTAGGATCGATTGTCAGGCCGGGTGGTCTCCCTTGGGACCTCTCGTCGGTCTGTTTCTTTCTCTGCAGACTTTGCGGGTGGGGCTTTAAACCGCCAGTTGAACTTTAAGGCGAGTGATGTTCACATCCTTTTCGGAATAGCCATAAACATTGGCTGTGACCAGTTAAGAGGATCAAAGTCTTGACAAAGATTAGTGTTACGAAGTGATAATGATCATGCTTCTGCCGGGAAAAGACAGGCTCTCTCTCTCTCTCTCTCTCTCTCTCTCTCTCTCTCTCTCTCTCTCTCTCTCTCTCTCTCGTTATAGACAGTCATGTAGTGGAAATTTGATCTGTCCTTTGTGTCGAAATGCAAAAGAGGATGAAATTCATTTTGTATTGGCTTGTCCAGTACTAGACGAACTTAGACAGGAATTCATCTCAAGAAAGTACTTCAATAATCCATGCCTTTTCAAATTAACCTTGTTAATGTCGTCATCAAATGAAAACACGGTTAAAAAGTTAGCGATTTATTTATATAAAGCATTCAAAAAACGAACTATGTATGTAACATAAAGAATATTTTCGACATGATTTATGATGTGCATCCCCATTCTAAGGGGCAATGGCCTTTAAGAATAAAACATTTGAGTCTTGAGTCTCTCTCTCTCTCTTCTCTCTCTCTCTCTCTCTCTCTCTCTCTCTCCTCTTCTCTCATAGAAACATCCTTGAAACAAAACTATGAACATCAGTAAAGGGAATGTGGTCCGACTTCAGCCTTACTAGCAACTGAGTTACATTGATTATGATTGAAAAAAAAAATCAAAACGTGCACGGCACGGTTGTTCTCGTTGTTGCTGTTGTTGTTGACTGAAAACGAATCAAAGTCATGGAGATGAAGTGTATTAAGAATGAAATAAATTAATGCAATACGGCAGTCAGTGATAATCAAGTGCCCCTTTGTCATAGATGTAAGTTTGTGCACTTTTTTTTTCAGAATGAAAACCACACTGTGACTGCACTTTTGTGTACTTTGTCACTTTCAAGAAACCTCGTCCTCTTGTTTTGTCTTTCAGTCGGAAATGAGATGCAAGACTTCGCACGCACCACACACACACACACACACACACACACACACACACACACACACACACACACACACACACACACACACACAACACACACTTTTTTCGTTCTTCAGTCGCAAATGACACGCAAAACTTGGCACTTGCACACACACACACACACACACACACACACACACACACACACACACACACACACACACATGCCTGCGCATATCCCCGCCTTCTGGAATCCGTGTGACAGTCGTGCAATCAAGTTCCTATTTTCTTTCACTCTGACTTTTACCTTCCTTTCTTTCTTCCTTTCTTTCTTTCTTTCTTCCTTCCTTCTTTCCTTCCTTGTTGTTGTTGTTGTTGTTGTTGTTGTTCTTCTTCTTCTTCTTCTTCTTCTTCTTCTTCTTCTTCTTCTTCTTCTTCTTCTTCTTCTTCTCCTCCTCCTTCTCTCTGTCTCCTGTCTCCCTCTCTCTCCCTCCCTACCTCCTTCCCCCCTCTCTCTCTCGTGTTGCTTTACTGTCGTCCTCTGTTGTTTTTTTTTTGTTTTTTTTTTTCTGCTTCTGAGGCTCATTCATCGATCTTTGTTTTTGGAAATTTTTAAACATTTTTCTTTTGTAGAATTTTTAAAAATAATATTTTATACAGATAAGTTGAGAAGTTACAGATGGGCCAAAAGAATTTTGTTGTAGAATTTATATATGCCAGCTTTCTTTTCTTTTTGTATTCTGACAGTTAAGCAGTGAGCCTGTGCTCACTGTCAAGAATTGATTCTACTTGTGCAGGGTCTGTTTGTCCATATGGCCTTTTTCTTATTTATCTTTTTTTTTTTTTATTGATCGTTTTCACTTTTTCGTATACTGGGTGTGAAAAAGTAAGGAGAATCCCTGGTACCCACAGCAAATCTTAATTTCATCAGCAGTAACTCTGTCTCTAAGTGGACTTGTCAAAGTAACGAAATCGTCCACCATCCCAATCCCCCAACCCCATCCCCACCGCCCCAACCCCTCCTCTGCACCCCATTCGTCTTAGCTACCACCCTCATTTCCTCACTCCCTGACCCTGCAACAACACCTCGGCTTAACTTGTACACTCCTTACCTCTCCACCCCTCCTTACCCCTCCTTACCCCCATCCCCCACCCTCATCTCCGACACCCTCGCTCCGTTCCCTAAATTAGCCCCATTGATGTGACGTCTGAAGATCGAAAACCAACCCCTAAGATCAGTCCATTCGAACAGTGAACCCTGATCGGTGTCCCAACTATCTCGCCAGAGTGACCTCAGAAGAGAGCCCTTTTCACCTTCTGTGGTGAACTTCACAGACCGTGGGTCCATGAAGCCGCAGGATGTCCGACACCTTGGGTGTCAAAACACAGCGAGAGCTGGCCCCGGCCCCCTACCATGACAGCCGCTTTACTGGTGGTGAGATGGGAGGCGGCGAACGGGAGGCTGTTTCTACAGTGGAGGGCTGTTGGGGCTACCGTGGGAATCTGTCAGATAGTCGAAAGTCATGCTTCCTTTTGAGTTCCGTTGGTACAGGTTTTGGTTCTAGTTGATTTTTTTTTTCCTTGCGTGGGAATTCTTGTTTGTCTTGTTGTTGTTGTTGTTGTTGTTGTTGTTGTTGTTGTTGTTGTTGTTGTTGTTCTTCTTCTTCTTCTTCTTCTTCTTCTTCTTCTCCTTTTTCTTCTTTTTCATCATCATCATCATCATCATCATCATCATCATCATCATCACCGTCGTCGTCGTCGTCATCGTCGTCATCATCATCAGCAGCAGCAGCAGCAGCAGCATCTTCATCATCGTCATCGTCTTCTTCTTCTTCTTCTTCTTCTTCTTCTCGTCGTCGTCGTCCTCGTCCTCCACCTCCTTTCTTCCTCCTCCTCCTCCTCTATCTCGACCTCCTCCTCCTCCTCCTTCTCCTCCTCCTCCTCCTCCTCCTTCTCCTCCTCTTCCACTTCCTTCTCCTCCTCCTTCTATCTCTTCTTCTTCTTCTTCTTTGTCTTCTTCTTCTTCTTCTTCTTCTTCTCCCCCTCCTCCTCCTCCTCCTCCTTCTTCCTCTTCTTCCACCTCCTCCTCATCTTCCTTTTCCGCCTCCTTCACCTACTTCACCTCCTCTTCCTCTTCCTCCTTTTCCTTATTTTTCTTTAGAAGGTTTCAGTGTCGGTGTAACAGCACCCCGGCAGACCTCACAATACCTTTCAGGGCTGTTCTTTTAGTCGTCGTTTCACTGTGGATGGGAAATGAATCTGTTTTGTTCTAGAACAGGGGTAATCGAGAGGTTAGCGTCTCATTAGCTACAGATCTGTAGAATGTTACCACAGCAGGTGTTACTACCATAAAGATGATTAATTGCAAACTATAAACCATACATACATTTAAGCCATATCCAGAATTCCTGTCTGGCACATGACACTTTGTATTTCACGGAGAATAAGAATAGAAAATGTCAGCGTAACTTGTACACATGAATAAATAAAATTCAGAATATTCATGTGAAATTATTAATTGATATTGATACGTATGCCTGTAAATGTGACGTGAACAGCAAAACATCACAATATAATGAACGATAATGTCATGCACACGTTCGTGCAAACACCACGCAAAGAATAATTACAAATGACATGAAAAAAAGAGTATGGCATAAAAAAAAAAGATTAGTGGTTGAAACAATTTTTTTTTTTTTTTTTGGTGGTAACTATTGTTACTATTATCGTTTCTGTTCATTAAGCCCACGTGACACTGGTACGACTACTGCTATTAGATTATCATCCCACTATCATCTCATTATTATTGTTTATGTATTCGTTTTCAACCAGTACTGCAACGGCTATTCTGCTACAAGTTTAATGTTTCATCATATAATCAGTATTGTTAGAATCATGATTGTAGTTATTTTTTCTTGTTTTTCTTTAAAGGGGAATAAAAGGACATATACATTACATTAATCTATAACAACACAAACAAAAAACCTTCAGAAACAATGCCATGCCCAACAAGATGGACATCAAATCAAAACGTTCGAAACGAGCAATATATTCTGAATATTGTACTATTGCATAGATGATTAAAAAAAAACAGGCTATGTATCATGATAATTGTTCATAAACATTAGTTCTAGTTTATAAAAATCATCATGTTTGTTCCAAAAACAAAGTGTAAAAGAGTATGTACACATGCTTACATATTCGTTCATAAATGTGTTATGCTTGTTGTCGCGGTTGTTCTTGTTATATGTGGGGGATCTTATACTAATTCCAAGACCTATTCGATGATTGTGCAGTTCATCAAGATATTCAAACTGCATGTTATGATCGAAATAAAAGTTGTTCTTTCTTTGAAACCCCTCATCCAGTGTTAAATCGTTTTGAGTTCTAGAAGAAGAGGGAAAATTATTTTACATCGCCTTCTTCGTGGAAGAGAATAAGAGGCAATACAGAAAGACGACATCAAGTAACGTTGTTTATAGCCCAGCCGACCACTAGGCCCTGACAGGACCGAAAGATGGGTAAAGATTTAGTATTCAAGATGCTTTCCCAAAATCACTCCATAAGGTATCTGGAGAAAACAAAACAATAACATACGATCACCAGCACCGAGAGAGAGAGAGAGAGAGGGAGAGAGAGAGAGGAGAGAGAGAGAGAGAGAGAGAGAGAGGTGAGGGGGACGGGGGGCAGTAGACACTTGACTTAAATGGATAGTCATTGTCATGTAAACTGCCATACAACAACTGAATGAAAACAGAACTACGTCCAATTCAAAATCCCCATGACAAAAACCCGAACCTGGTCATGTTGATGGGGAAGGAGGAGGAGGAAAAGAAGAGAATACAGATAAGAAAGATAGTATAAATAGTATAACATGCAAAGTGACTGTCTCATTTAAAATCTATGAATGAGATTCTCATTTTAGATTGTTGAACGAAACTGAAAAGTATTTAAGTTCAAGTTTTATTGAAGTAAGATTGGACGCATTCAAAACTGAACACCGAAATTTTCCCACTGGGACACGCCTATACGTAAAAACCAACACAATCCCTCAACAGCGATGAGCTAATTGATCTAACGCGTAATCCGTCACTCTCGAGTGTTACCCAGCATCCATTTACCCTGTCGTTTCCAGTTCAAGTCGCAAACTGATTAATGGGAACACCCGAGCAAGAAGGGAGCAGGCATCGAGAATCAAAACAAACCCCAGGTAGCGGGACTGCTGCGCGTCATTTGTTGGTCTACCGACAAATCTCCGCCGTAACGAAAATCCCCGGAAACATCAAAATCCCCAATCAATCTGTACTGCCCGGCAAACCGGACGTCGGAGGCTCTCCAGAAGGCAGGCTACTCCATCTTCTCCAGCTCTCGGGCACGTGGAGGTGTTGAAGCATTTCCTCTGTTTGAACACGCTCCGTCAACAGCGCTTCGGAGGTCATCACCTGCCCGCCTTCCAGCCTTTCACTGCCGCAGCAACTGATCATCCGGAGACTAACTCCGGTCAGCCGGAGAACGTGTGAAGACGCCCAGGGGGATCTGCTGGATGACGTCATTTAGGGGCTCAACAATCAGGTGCGGGGCCGTGGGAACGTGGGAAGGGGGACAATCCCGGGCTGGGCTGAAGAGGACTAATTGGATGGATGAGGATGGAGGGTATGGAGGAAGTTTCTTTCGGGACAGTCTCCACCTTGGAGTATCCGATTAACTGGTCAGGACGAGGGGATAGGGTGAGTGACGGATATCTGTTGTGTGAGAGTTTTGAGGACACCTGGGAGAGGTAGTGAGTGACGGTCAGAGAACAACATGACTGTGCTGCGTGGGAAAAAATTGGAATGTTTCCATTTGAAAGGAGGGAGGAAAAAGTGAAAATGCAGCAGTTGGATTTGGGAACCT
>CM065714.1:124980351-124982851 GCA_033310375.1 Conus canariensis | reverse complement strand
TGGGGGAGGGGATGTGGGGCGATTTCTATATACTCCCCCCTCTCCCCACCTTTCATTCTTCAATCCCAAAACTAACCAAGCAGGTTCCAGAGGCAGCGCAAATAACAATAATGAGGTCTGAAAGAGAAAAACAGACGACAAAACACCCCGCCTCGTAACCCCACCTCCCTTTACTTTTTTTTCCCTTCCATAACTCATTCACTGTTAGGTCAACACTCTATAGCGTAATAACAGGTCAGGACGCGTGGAGTTGTTCACCTCCTCCGGCGATCCCTCAGTGGAGGAGAAACAATATTATTGCACGGCGTGTTGGTCTGACTCGGGATCGAAGCCGGTACAGATTTCCGCTCCTACACTGACTCGTGGCTGTAGACCTTGCTGGCACCAGAAGCGGCACTAAATGATACAACGTAAAATGTAACAGTGCAGCAGTCTTGGCAAAAAAATCCCACAATGTAACTTCTTTCAGTACGTTACCCACTGTGTAACCTTTTTACATCTTTTACGGAGAATTTCGGGTATTGTTGCCCACTATGTAACCTTGTTAAATTTTTAACGGAGAGAGAGATATAATGTCGCTTATAGCCCAGCCGACTGCAAAGGGACATATCAGAAGTGTCACTGCATTCACTGCATTGGATTCAACTCTCAAGTCATAAAAAAAGTCATCCACACAACGCTTTGAAATACACCTTAGAAAAGCACACAGGAATTCAAAGATCACATCAGTGGGACATGTCTGAACAAAGTTTTCATGTGTTGTAAAGTGTTTATGTCCCATGTCATGCAAGTCCCAACGGTCTAAAAGAACATGTTTCACTGTGAGTGACACATGACATGGAATGCACCACGGTGCTTTTTTATCTACCCACTATGTAACCTTGTTACATTTTTTTATCGGGAATACTGGATCAGCATGCTTCATTGTGGAAGGTTTAAAAGAAATCTAATGAATATTAGGAACAGCGTTAGTCACTGTGGGGATGCCGAGGGCTCATTCAGTACAAGTGGCTCCCCCGCCTGTGGGGGGACCTCCTCTTTTCTACCACTCTCTTTCACTCTTCCTATATCTTTACTGTCGTCTACTATTTTTTATAAGAGATATTCTGTTTCTGCTCTAGAAACTGTTTTATTTTCTTAATGGCTACCAGACTAAACTAGTCACTCAGTTAAAGAAAGCTACTCACTGTGTGTTTTATTTTCTTCTCACAGTTTTTGATATGCCAGCTTTTATGTCGTAATCTGGCGACTAGGAAGTGAAAATCGTACACACTGTCCTGACTGGACAACAGCTGTCCATTTTGCAGTGCTCGTTTGCCACATCACGTTTTTATGGATTTGTGATATTTGAATTATATTCATTGCTTTTTTAGGATTAAAAAAATCTGTGTTTGATGAATTAAGAAGAATATCTGGTGCTTCCATCTTTGCCTTGTCATAGCGGCTTTTAAGATTTTATTAGTTAAGTTACCATGTCGTAAGTTGTTTGTGTTGTTTCTTTTTCAAAATGTATTTTTGTTGTGGTTCTTTTCAGGATACGACCTTTATGACAGCCCTGAACAGGCTCTTTGTGGTCGACTGGGTTATAATGGAAAAACAATTACATAGAACCAGCATGATCTGATGTTGACAATTCATAAAGACAAAGGCCGATAATCTCGGAGAATGGGGGCTGGGGGATTGATCAGAAATGATCATCCTGAAGGGATCTTGAACTTACAACATACGGCGACAAGGTTTTTGTTATCCTTCACGTGGACAGCAAAATGTAAAAGTTCACTACCCATTTAAATGTAGCGAGACAGTTAAAACATATGAAAGAACATAATTTGTTACCCATCTACAATAAAAGACATAAGCCTTAATTTTCCATTGGATCCAGTAGTTGATAATCGACAAAACCTGATGAAAAAAAAGTAACAATTTCGACAAACATTTTGACGATTATTGCATTTTTTTTCGCACAACCCGAACGATAAACGAACAATTGCTACAGTTTTCGTGCATTATCAGCCAAAAATGTCACCGTTCTTATATTTTTCGTCCAGACTGTTCCATTGTTACATTTTTCGTGGCGATTGCAGCAACGTTACATTCTACGTTGTATTTTCGTGGGGAGTGCAATATAGTTACATTTTACGTTGTACTTTCATGGAGCGGGTCGCATCGTTACATTTTACGTTGTATTTTCGTACAGAGTGCGGCATTGTTACATTTTACGTTGTATTTTCATGGAGCGGAGTAGCATCGTTACATTTATTACTTACATTCGTGAGATTGCAGCATTGTTAATTTTCGTACATTCGTGAGATTGCAGCATTGTTACATTCTACGTTGTATTTTCGTGGAGAGTGCACCGTTGTTACATTTTACGTTGTATCAGCACCAACAGTGGCCCCCAAAGTACTACAACAGTACGTCTAGCCCCTTTCTACCTCAGGGTGCCAGACGTATAATTCTCACTGGCTCGTTTTCTGAGACCAAACACTGCTTCTCTCAC
>CM065714.1:124970351-124975351 GCA_033310375.1 Conus canariensis | reverse complement strand
TTTGCCATCTTTTCCTGAACAAAAAAATAACATGTATTAAAAGAATCTTTCCCACCCCCACACCTCCAAATAAACAACAACAACAACAACAACAACACATGATCACACAATCCCCAAATACTTTCCCAAACAAACAAAAGACCGAAGAATAACAACATCACAAAATCACACAATCGTTTCACCCCCTCCCGTCTTCCTCTCCCAAAACAATCAGACACACACATAGAAATCACACAGGTTTTCGAACCTCTTTACAAACAAACAAACAAAAACAAAAACAAACAAAACAAACAAAACCCATCATCATCGACAACAGAAACAGCAACATCATACAATATTTCTCATTCGTTTGCCAAAGAAACAACGCGATTCGAAATTGCTCAGCCTTTTCGTCCTGTCTCAAACAAACAAAGAAACAACAGTCACAATAACACAAAATAACATAGTCTTTCCCATCCTCTCCCAAACAGACAATAGCAATACAAAATCACACACTTTCCAAGCAAACAAACAAACAACGACACAAATCCACTCTACCGTTCACATCTATTCGGAAACAAACAACTGAAAATCACAGAATCTTCTCTATTGTTTTCCCATCCTTATCAAACAAACAACAACAGCAACACAAAATCACACAACCTTCAGCATCCTTTCTCAAACAATCAAATTAAAACCAGGACAAAAACTACACAAAATCACACTATCTGCCCCACCCTTTCTGAAAAACACAAACAACACAAAATTACAGTCTTCACTATCCTTTCCTAAACAAACGACAAACAGAATCACACTTTCTTCCCCATCCTGTCCAAAGTAAGCAAACAAAAATACCAAATCACATATCCCCACCTCCCCTCCTTTCCCAAACCAACCTCCCACCGCGCCCGGCATAAAAATTACAATTTTGGCTACCCCTGTTATGGTGTTTTCGTTCTGGCGATAGAGTGTAGTGTTAGGTCTCCTTTCCCGAATATCCCAGCATGCCTATCCCCATCTTCAACAATATCAAATTTGCACCGTTAAACCTGAATGGAACTAAGCAGTCAAACAAACAACAATAACAACAACAACACAGAATCGTGCCCTCTTGCCCATCCTTTCCCACCTGGTACATTAAAATCCAGACCTCACGGCCCGGCACCACGTGCAAACCCAGCCAAAGATACTGTCACTGGGGCCATCACTCCATCACTTCGCACCCACCAGGTTTCTAAGTGCCCTATAAAGCAAGGCCCACACCTTCCAGGATCTGACACTTGCTGACCATAAACCAAAGCCCCACTGGCCAGAAGATGCGGGCCGGAGAGCCCATAGGACACCAAGCCATGGGAGCAGATAGCAGATTCCCAGGGGGTTGTTGTGGAGGACACGCTGTTGGCCATAAAGATGTCCACTGCGACGGAAGCTGACAGATTATGACGGTGTGGGAAGAGGGGTACGGGTGGGAACGCACGGTTCTAGCTTTCGTGACCGGACTATTTCATGCTTTAGTGTTGTTGTTGCTGTTGTTTTCTTCTCTAAATGGTTAATTGTCTGACGAGCTAGCTAATTATTCTGCAAGTCAGTCATTCAGTCAGCCTGTTGACCAATCAGTTACGTGTTTAGTTGGTTTGTTATAAATTTGATGTCAGGTAATGAGTTGGTTGGTGTGCTGGTCGTTAGGTAGTTAATGATTCATTAGACACTTAACTAGCTCGGTGATTAATCAGTCAAGTAGACTCTTACTCTGTTTTTATTTTTGTACTTTTCAATTAGTTACGTGGGTAGATAATAGGTACGGAGTTAGGTAATCAGTCAGCCAGGTAGTGAACCACTTAGGTCAACTGGCTAGTTAATTTCTGAGCCTCGAAAACGTTGACTTGTACACCCACTAACACCATCAAGATTAAATGTACGTGGAGTTCGTTACAGGCAAAGTCTCACCAAAACATGGTGGCGTAAGTGAAGAGTTTTCTGTGGCTGTGAATTAACGAATATTTCATAGATCTATAACATTTGAAACTCCTGGCACAAATATATAGATCGACGTCAATGTTTCTAAACAACTACAAATGAATTGCAGGATAGTGTACGTCGACAAAAAGCTCAAGTACATCGGCAATTCTGAACACTGAACAAAATGACAGTGCCTCTCACACAAATTTAGACAAACTAATGGCAGATCAATATGCATCGTCAATATAATCTACATGCTCATGGAAGAAAGATAACTGACCAAAAGTAGTTCTAACGGGCGCGCTCAGATTCACACGATACATTTTTTTTTTAATTTTCGAAATCTAATAATCTGTATTTCCGTCTATCTGTCTGTTTGTCTATTTTCTGTGTGTCTGTCTTCCATGTATCGAACTCCTTTTATTTATTATTTTTTCTTTCTTTGTTCTTTGCTTATTTTCCTTTGCTTGTTTAGCTTTTTTAACAGTCAGTGTAACATAGGAGCAGAAGTGGAAGGAAGAGAGCGAGAGAGAAAGAGAGAGAGAGAGTGGGGGGTGGGGGTGGGGGAGACAAAGGAAAAACAAACACTGATGTATCGACAGCATTGCAGAGTGGACAGGGGAGAGAATCACAGAGACCTGTAGGCCTTGGCACACAGCTGTCAGAGCTACAGGAACCTGGTGACCTGTTCTTCAGTGCGGCACCTTTTAAATGACTCTTCACGGAGTTGTGGGAGAACGTGGAGAAGAAGATTTATAGGACACGGGGCACTCCTCTCTGCCTCAAAACAACTGTCGAGATGACTGACGGACGTCAAGAATAGGAGGGAACAGTAGGTGAGGGAAGTGGAGTTAGAGGGGGAGAGAGGGGGGAGGAGGGGGGGGGAGAGATGGGAGGCCGAAAAGTCGTTCTTTCACGGCTCCGGACACTTTATGGTCAAGGTATGACATGGTGTGGTGATTGACACTGACCGTACTACATATCTTCCCCCGCACCCCCTAACCTCCCCCCTCCTTCCTAACCTTCCCCTTCACACACACACACACACACACACACACACACACACACACACACACACACACACATAGCAGCACACACACACACACACACCACTGCACGCACGCGCGCCACACACACACACACACACACACACACACACACACACACACACACACACACACATTTCCCCTTCCCTCTCCAACCCTTTCTCCCTTTCACTACAGTGCTACAGGTGTCTTCCATTTTTCAAGTTATTCACAGAACTGGGCATCATTTATTTTTTCAGCGATTGTGGCTCTGTCGTTCGTAGTTTAAGGTAACAGATATTATCTTCTGTCGCTGAAGGTTTTATTTTTTTAGCCAGAACGTGTTTTGCTTGTGTCTGTTATTCCTTGACTAGGTAGCTGAGTGGCGTCACAGATAAGTCAATGTGTGACTCGCTGCAACAGACTGAGGTATTTCCAAATTGCTTACGTCTATTATTCAACTTCCATTTTATTCTTAAAGAATTTCTTCTTCTATTGCTGTTACTTCTACCATCACCGCCACATCACCACGACCATCACCCTCACCGCCACTACTATAACAACAACTACTGCTACTACTACTACTACTACCACCACCACCACCACCACTACTACTACTACCACCACCACTACTACTACTACTACTACTACTACTACTACTACTATTCTATTTCTGCAACAGCAGCAACAACATTAACTACTATTGCAACTACGACTGTTGCTGCTGCTGTTGCTGCTGCTGCTACTACTACTACTACTACTCCTGCTGCTGCTACTGCTACTGCTACTACTACTACTACTACTGGTATTACTACTGAACTTACTACGACTACTACTGTTACTGCTGCTGCTGCTGCTGCTACTACTACTACTACTACTACTACTACTACTACTACTACTACCACTGTTACTACTACACAGTTGATGCTGCTGCTGCTACTACTACACTGACAAGGCAAACATTCTCGCAGATGAGAATCCATCAACATTGTTGTCTCCGGACATACGCTTTCTTTATATGCACTACTCAACATCACAGTCAAAAGAATTTTTTCTAGAACATTTACGTGTTTTTCTATACTGGATTTACCTCTTTTAAAGAGTCTCCTCCACCCCCACCCCCTTCAAAAACTTTTTTCTTCAACATTTTCATATTTGTTTTGCACTAAAGTTATGCCCCCTCCCACGCCTCCCCTCTCCTCTAAGCCTCTAAACACATGTTTCTAAGAACCCATTCGTCTTTGTGCACGGTTTACCTACCAACAAATTCCCAGACACTTTAAACGAATAAATGTTTGTGGATTTCTGGAAGCCGTTACAGAGAAATTTCATTGTGTGCGTATGAAAATTGTAATTATGGTTTTTGGCGACAAAGTCAAGAATAGGCTTAAATGTTTTTCAGCGAGGAAAACGGGACATACTGCATGCGGCGTTACTGTCGTTCCACGAAGAAAGGAGAATACAATGAGACAATTAATGTGAGTTTTATTTTTTTACTTTTTTTTTTTTCTGAGCAAGAATTGATTTATGATAAGCGTTAATTTGCACCTTGTTTTGTGTGTTTATTGGTACTCCTTGCTTTCTGATGAATTTATTATTCAAATCATGTTAATTCATGTAGATTACAGCCCAGCCGATCGCGAGGGGCCATATCATAGCCGTCATTTCGTCAAAATTAATTCCGTACACACATGTTTGAAAGGACAATGTGAATTTCTTTAAAAGAGATTTTCTTTAAAACAAAAACAAATAAACGAACAGACACAAAAAAAGAATACAGAAATGTAAAGTTGCTTAAAATATCTTTTCTTCCCTTAAAATTTTAGATCAGAAGGAAAATATTCACGTCTTCCGAGAACTAAAACATCACGTTGGGTGGAACAATTCTGAACACGATTTTCGAGGAGTCTGTTATAAAGTGTTTGTGTCTGACATCATGCAAGTCCCAACTGTCCATGATAACGTACTTCATCATGATAGTGTGGTACACCACATGGAATGCTACCACGCAGCTTCTTCATCTTTTAGAAAGTACAA
>CM065714.1:124955351-124957851 GCA_033310375.1 Conus canariensis | reverse complement strand
AGAGACTTTGCAGTGTTTACGTGAACGCCCAAGTGCCAGTGTTGTTGGAAGCTTCCTCCAGTCAACGCTGGCGACCAGCAGACGATACCCCACAGTGAAGATCCAGACTCCACCCGCCCGATAATAGAGGAACCTCCAGCAGAGCTTCACGACCATTCATCTCTGGAATCTCGACTGACCTTGCGGACGCTAGGACACCCGCCATTCCCACCCCCACCCAGCAGCATATAGGTCTGCAATATTAAGCCCCTTAGCACGGAGGGCGAGAGTAATTGAACTCTCAACGCCTCGCTAATACCCAAAGAACATCAACACTAGAGTTATGACAATAACAACAGGGAGAATATGTATTTCATATCGATTATTACCTGGTTGGTGCCAAGAGGATTGATCAGACAATCTTGAAGGCTAGCTCAGTCGCGGATGATTTTCAAACTTTTATCTGCTAGGCTGTTTCTGTGCAAATAAAAACAAATCAGCTGAAGAAATAAAGAAACGATAAGGTTCGTCTCTTTGGCAGTGAGTACTGGAGGGAAGGGGGGGGGGGGCGTATCTTTGGAATGGTGTCTTTTACCACGAGGAAAAAAATGCAAATTTTCGCTATGTTTCATTTAATTTCGCCAGGCTGGCCTCAATGATTTTGAACTTCACTAAATATCCTAAAAAGGAAATGCTCAAAGTTTGCAACACAATATTACGATGCCGGATCCGGTTCTGGTTCATGGCCTGCATTATGCTCCGTTTTTTATATACTACATCATTAGTTGATCTGTGTGCACACACACCCCATTTCACCTCCCCCCCCCCCCCTCATCCCCTCATCCCCTGCCACCGCCAACTCTCTCTCTCCCTCTGTGTGTGCGTGCGTGCGTGCGGGCGGGCGTGCGTGTGTGTGTCTGTGTGTGTGTCTGTGTGTGTGTGCGTGCACACGCGCGCGTGCATGCGTAAGTGCACGCGCGTGACGCGACGAGTATGAGCATCTGCATGTGTATTTGAGTCTGTCTTAGAGTTCATCTTCTTTGAGTTCTATTGATTGCTTCTAGCAAAACTATGTAGATACAGTGTCCATTAATATTCGTCTTTGCACCAATCTGTTTTGCTTTCTTTTTTTTTTTTTTTTAAGGAAAATCAAAATAACGGTTCATTATTAAAAAGGTGTATCTTTCCTGAGCAGAAAAAAAAGTTTGTTCACAATGATTTTACCATCAACAATTCTTCTGTTACGGTGGAAGAGTGTACTCGTGTTTGAAACAGTCAGGATCAAATTACCGTTTCATTTTTCCGCTTTGCGCTAAATTCGCACATTTCAAGTCAGATGTGAACAGATTTTACCAGAGAATAGCAAATACCCCTCTTTCATCCAACCCACATATATAAGAATGTGTTCGCGCGCGCATGCGTGCTCGCATTCCTTGAATGCTGGCATACACACGTGCGACCGTGGCCGTATTACCCACGACGTAAACCACATTACCCGTGGGGCGGCATGTGACAGTCGTGGTGACGACACTAATTAACACGTGCCTCAAAATTGTCCGGGCCTTTCAAGCGTGTTGAAGTTGGCAAAGCGGGCCTAGTGTTAGATAACCCGACTGGCACTGCCTGGGATTTCCTACATCTGCTTGTCGTCGTGTCGGCGAAACGTGCGCCGCACGCCCAGTCAATTAGTCAGAGCTCTGGCACTATCGGCATGACGTGCTGAGCTGCGTTCACGGCTGCGAGCCCGTTGAAATCAGATAGCGACACAGACACCCAGTTTCTGGTTTAATGGGGGAGAGTAAGTGTTGAGTGTTTGGGTAATGTTCGTGGTCGGTCGCATCTGTCACGTCGCCAGTTCTGCCCGGGTGGGTGTTTTATCAGGTGCTCTCGATCAGTTAATTTCCGAGCTGGTTTAGAGGTGATTTACTGCGGGTCACAGTGAAGTCAAAAACATGATAATTATCTGATTATGTTTCCTACCAGCTAAACCTGTTTTAGTCTTTCCCGAGCTGAGTTTAGTCACTGACATTCATGTTTTATGCCCACAACCACCTAAAAAGATGGAGACAATCATCCCAAGGGAATGGAATGGAGGGAAAGGTGGGGGTATCCAATACAATACCAATAGCACCAGAGGGGGGAGGGGATAGGGAGGTCTGTTGTTAGTAAGAGATCTCCAGGACACTGAGCGTATCTTCATTAACTTTTGCAGAGAAATTTATGAGGGTTGTTTTCTTTCTCTCCTTCTTTCTTTTCTCTTCTTTTTTCTCTTTTTGTCTCTTCTAAACATTGATATCTTTGAGTGCCAATTGACGATAGGGTGAAGGTAAACCTGCTCGATGTCACAATGTCTCTTCATTTTGCACGCAGTTTTAGGTCCTACACTCAGGCGATGTGTGTGTGTGTGTGTGTGTGTGTGTGTGTGTGTGTGTGTGTGTGTGTGTTGTGTGTGTGTGTGTGTGTGTGTGTGCGTGCGTGTGTGTGTGGTGGTGTGTGTGTGTGTGTGTGTGTGTGTGTGTGT
>CM065714.1:124942851-124952851 GCA_033310375.1 Conus canariensis | reverse complement strand
GTGCCTTAGTCTGTGGCTGAGGCGAGGCGGGTTATCCCGGCGTCAAGACATTAGGATTGCTGACGGTGTTGTAGAGTGAGGTTGACTCTCTCTCTCTCTCTCTCTCTCTCTCTCTCTCTCTCTCTCTGTGTGTGTGTGTGTGTGCGTGTGCGTGCGTGCGTGTGTACACTGTAGTATATATTTTAATATTTTAGAATATACTCCTTTCTTAATATTTCACTAGGTTTGTAAATTTGTGTTTCTTACTTATTCTCTTTGTTTGCTTAAAGATCGGAAAGATGTTACGTATCTAAGAGTAGCACCTTCCATCCCTCCTCTCCCCCCCTCCCCCCTCTCCCTTCCACGCACTGGCAACAAGTGACAAATTAAAACAGTGGGAAACATTTTTTTAAACACGTTGTTTCTTATTTTGGACGGAGATTCATGTTTTGTGATGAGAAATAGTAGTGAGGAATAGAAAGTAACGCAAGATATCTTTAACAGTTTATTTTGAATGTAACGAAACTCCCAGTGGGATCAAATGTCAAGTGTGTTGTATGATACAATACATACACGTCCTGTCCAGACAAGTCCGTCAACAAGTTGTCGATAAGTGAACTACAGGTAAAGGCCAGGTTCGCTACCTCCTGATCGGAAGTGAACAGATTTGGACAAATCACATAGCCCGACATAAACAATGTTGTTTGTATATAGAAGAGACTAGGAGGGGAGGGGGGGGGGGGGGGGGGAGGACCGACCGAGGATAAACAATTCAACTTCTTTCCGTTAAAAAAATCCACTTCACCTTTGAAAAGAAGACGATAATTGTTGTTTCAAAGGGCTTGAGGTCGAACAGACAAATTTTCCGAATCGTGTTCAGCCATTAATTTTGTACTTATGCATCAAAAATAAGAACTTGTTCTGAAAGAGATCAACATTTTTCATCTGATCTAAGATTTTACAGAAAAAAGATTTTTAACAAAATTTCCGGTGTGTGTTTAGGTGTATTTTAAAGGGTTGTGTCAATGATTTTGTTGCTGTGAGTTGACTTCAACGTGGTGACAGCCCTAATATTGCCCTTTGCGGTTGGCTGGGCTGTAAGCAACATTACCTTACTTTACCTTGCTCTTGCAGGAGAAGCTTCCCTCTCTCTCCGACCTTGAGCCAGGCTGGTTGCCCCGTTGGCTCAGAGGTAGGCCACAATTTTTGCTCCAAACAGCCACAGCCAAGCTAAACAACCTAAATGACGTTAAGTTGCCGCAATCCATTTGAGCAGCAAGACCAGCGGCAACTGCCTAAACCATTCACCGGAAATTAGCGTCGTCCTTTCCAGCTACCATTCCTCCGCTTTCTCTAATTTAGGCCGAAAGGAAGACTCCGACTTGACATCAGTAATATTTCATCCCCCACCTCACTTCTATGTCGTTCACCGCCGATGAGTATTGGGAGTAATTAAGCTTCTTCGTATACATCATGTCACGTTTAGGCGGTGTCATCCCTACTTGGTTCCCAGTCCCGCGCTCTTGGTGGGGATGCGGGTTTACACTTTCCACTCGTAAATCGTTCCAGCGACTACAGTGACGGCCTACTTTAAATGTCAGGTCGAATTTGCCCCCCGCCTGGTTCTCCAACCGCACCTTTCCCCCCGGAACTTTTTTAAAAAGTTAGTTCCGTGTTGACCTTTTTTCAGTTGTTTCTTCTTTTTATGCGCTCAGTAAGTCTGTGTTTGTTTTTTTTTCTTTAATACCTACAATCTCTGAAGTATTGGTTTATAAGATAATCTACTCAGATCATTATTTTAGCGCCAGCATACACATTACTAGTGCCATCATATTATCCGGACAGTGTGTCATGGGGTTCACTCGATAACTGACGATCAGGCAAGGCCTGTGAGCAAGAAACGATTGTTCTTGTTACTTTCTAACAATAAATGTTTTGTTTTCAATCATGAAAAAAACAAACAAACAACTCAAAGATTTTTGTTGAGATTTTAAAATGGTACGGTAATGGCTATATGAAAAAAAAATGCAATATTATCCAACTTACGAACATTCAATAAACAAAACATTTCTCTAGAACAATACCATCTGTTTTGTTAAACATGTTGTTAATGAAGTATTTGCTAGTATGCTGCTGTTTATTGCTATGGCTAATCTGACCACACGGAAAAGACCACACAGCTTTATCTGCCCGGTTATATTCATGTGCTCAAGTCAAATGAAAACAAAATGAAACAATGGAAAGTAGCGTCGTAGAGGAAGACGAGCACTAAAATGAGAAGAAGAAGAAGAAGAAATACCTGATGAGAGAAAGGAGGGCAGAACGACGAAGAGAAGAGAAAACAGCTTCCTTCATTATAGCCCGAACTGCGAGACGCACTATTAACAATTTCGAGCACTCTTATCTCATTGGGGTAACACACTGACGAACAGTTGTATTTTCTTCTTCGATGTGGAGCTTATCCCTCTCCGGGTCAGAGGTACTGTTATGCTACCGGTAATCCCTACCTGCCGCATATGGGGGTTAAACCCAACAAGAAAGAGAAGTACGGACGAATTAAACAGTCAATTTTCAAAGAAACTGAAACGCCAGTTTTATTTTACACGAACATCGTGACAAAAAAATTATCCGGGTTCATACTCACATGGGGTCCGCCTCTAGATCGCTGCCCACGTGTACAGCTATAAATCGTCCAGGCACCCCACACGGAGTGCACGTGCACGATGAACAATGACTTCCGCTGAAAGCTGCGGGAAGAAATTAATGGTCGCCCTTAACACGGGTTGACAGTGGGCATTCTGGGAGGAACTCTGGTCAGTGTTTTACTCTCATCCACACTATTAACTTCAGGTTGGTCCGTCTCATGTTATCAAAGGACGATCTATGGAATCCGTTCTTATCGAAGGACAATCTGAGAATCTGTCACTCTCAGTTGGAGGCATAGGAGGATGCTTATCAAACGATCTGGTGGTCTGCATCTGTTTTCCTTTATTCTATTTTCGCGCTGTTGGGTGGTCTGGTCAAGGGTAGATTTTAGGGATATGGGACCCGATTTTGAATACCGTTTAAAATAAAATGAAATAAATGTTAAAACGCATATTTGTTTCGCTTTGCCTGTGAATTAACAGATACTTTAAACATTGCAATCAACTAAGTTTTAACACATTAATTTTAACACAAAAGGCATTGCAATGTCGCTCTTTACTAGTCTAGTGCATAAACTCAGAACACAAGTGTTTGATTTTGCAACTCAGAATGAATATCACTAACGGTCGCCTCGAGCAGCGGCCACATTCTGGCACCGCACGGGCATGAATCCAATCACACCTCAGATCGCTTGCCCTGGAATGTTGTTCCACTCCTGCTGGGGTGCGCGGAAGAGCTGACGTATGTCTGCAGGAGGATACAGTCGGGCTCTGACACGTCTGTCCAGCACGTCCCACGTGTGCTCTGACGGATTCAAATCCGGAGACCATGGATGTCCAGGGCTGCTTGTTGACGTTGTTCGCAGCCAAAAAATTCTGTTTGTGAGGCGTGCTGCATGCACCCCGGCATTGCCATGCCTGAAATAAGCGGCGGAAGGAGCCAGGAGAGACATGGGCTGAGGCTGCAGGATGTCAACTATGCAGCAGTGGGCAGTGGAAGGCCATGGTCATTGCAGAGAGGGTTCCTTCTGTTGTAGGTGGTGGCATAGATGGCCATAATCCCTGCACCAAAGGGAGCTGGAAAAAAAATTGTTACAACCACTTTTCTTTGACCACCATGAGAGAGATTGCCTCATCCAGTCAGTTTGAGGCGTAACGTTCCATAAACTCGCCTTCTCCTATCATGGTGCTGAGGCAGGAAGTGGGATTCATCACTTACCTGAATGTTCCTCCAGTCGTGTTGTGTGATCCAGTGGCGACGCTGATTAACCCCACGATCATTTCTAGATTCGTGGATTGGCCCGTGGGAGTCGGACGTGTCGGTGACACTGGATCAGCACAGGTCCCCAGACAGGTCATCAGGCATTCAACCCTTCAGCATGTGGCAGGTTTCGGATTCTCCAGTCCCAGACTCGGCGCACATCACGAAGTGTCTGGAATGTAGCGGATGCAGACAAGAGCAATTTCCCAAGCGCCGGAGCAGTTGAATCTATCCTGGCATGCAGTTGTCGCGACAGCCTTTGGTCTTCCAATGGTGTGCCAGTTTGAAGCGGTGCCAGTGGGTTGGTACAGTCTGCAGTCTACTGTGGTGCTCTGAGTGATGTGCGACGCGCTATTGCCTCTGGCCGGCCTGAAAGTGATCTAATGCGTTTCTTCTGTAGTGTTCGGGTCAAGTGTCGTATTTGCTCGTCCTTGATCTGTGTATAAAACTTTTGACTGAATCAGTCCATCTTCATAGTGTTTCATTGCTACGGTGTGAGGAAGGTAATAAGTCATTTTCACGTAAAGTTGTGTTAAAAAGAATGGAAGACTGCGAATAGTGAACCAGACTAGCAAACCCAAGATTTCAGCTGCCCACTGCACATTCAACACGTGGAACGTGTTACGCTGGTGCAATGTCCCGATATCTTCACAAATTCTAAACTGTTTGCTTCAGACTATGAAAAAAAAAAGTAAATTTCTTACAGTATAGTCCTAGATTGAAGAAGCAGATGTTAACAAAAGTTACCTACCAGAATGGTGTATCCCAAAGGAATAAAGAAGACCGACACGCCATTTGTGCAGGAAGCTCTGATAACATTCATAATTGCCTGTCCCATTTGCACTCATGGGTGTATTCATCTCGAAGAAATAGAATTCATGCACCAGACACGCACATGCAGACTCTCGCAAACAGGCACGTATGCATATAGGAAGTGACATTTCCCTACATTTACTCAGAGATATTGGTGCCCCGTTAATTTTGACCCGTGTTACAAGAATTTAATTCGTCCCTTAAACTGTATTTAATGTACACACTACCACGACTTCTGGACAGCCGAGCCGTTTGCGCTTGACCGTGTTGTGATAATACCTGTGTAATTACACGTGGTTAGGTTTACCATCATAATTATTCGTTAATTTTACACACCATTTCACTAAATTGAAAACCTATTCAGAATCATGTCATGAACACAAGCATGCAGTTCCTTTATTGGAAACTGCTGTCAATGAAAAGTATTATGAACCAACAAAAAATGATAAGAATTAACTGATAGCAAAACAAACACAGGTAAAAGAAAGTGAGAAAAAGGGCATTATTACGACGAATTTTACACACCATTTCACTAAATTGAAAACCTATTCAGAATCATATCATGAACACAAGCATGCAGTTCCTTTATTGGAAACTGCTGTCAATGGTAAAGTATTATGAACCAACAAAAAAAATGATAAGAATTAACTGATAGTGAAACAAATACAGGTAAAAGAAAGTGAGAAAAAGGGCATTATTATGATGAAGTATGTTTTGCATAGCATCACACAGCTTTGAACTAAAGCGGTTTCCCAAACTGTACATGACAATATGTGATGACAGAAGTTGTAGTATATCTAGATAATCTTACAGTTCCATTCATCAATTCCGTGCGCGCGTGCGTTTGTGTGTGTGTGTGTGTGTGTGTGTGTGTGTGTGTGTGTGTGTGTGTGTGTGTGTGTGTGTGTGTTAGAGACACAGAGAGAGTGAGTTGGTCAATGGGTCGCTGGCTTACGCATGGGGGCATTCCGAGATCTCCATCTGTGCCTATTCAGTCATATGCAACACATTAAAGTCGTTAACACCCATTTGCTTTTCTTTTCCCTCTTCTTTCGTTTTTTTTCTCCTTTTTTTTTCTTTCTTCTTCTTCTTCTTCAAGATTCTTTTATAAATGAAATATATGCACATATATTAAGCTGCTAAGGAGAAAACTGAGGGACAACGAACATAGGCGTGTGTAAGTCTCCATCATAAATGACATTACAAAATGACATTAATTTGTTGCCGCGGTTGTGATGAACAACCCGTTTCATGCATCCGTATTGTGAATGATATGAATATAGGCGTTTGAAGCATATTTTGTTGAGGCCTAAAGCAAAAACAAACCAAAACAAAGCAAAAAACAAAACAACAAGAAACTCTCTCTCTCTCTCTCTCTCTCTCTCTCTCTCTCTCTCTCTCTCTCTCTCTCTCTCTATGTTGGAAACGAGCAGACATAGATATGTAGGCCTATTGCCAAGATCTCGCTGGCGAAGTTCCTGACTGTATACAAGTGCAGATTTCAGAGGCTTGCTCCTGTTCTACGAGGTTTTGTGACTGATTTTATGCACACTGAAATGCTTGCATCATGTTTTTGTAGAGACTTATCCCAGTTTATGTCAGACTGGATCGTTGATGCTCATTTTGTTATATAATTCGTAGACATGACTGTTCTTTTCCCTTTGTTTGTGTGTTTATTTATTGATTAGTTTATGTATTTATTAATCTGTTTACACGATAAACATCTATGTGAGTGTGGTCATATCATCGCAGGAACATGATGAGCAAAGTTCCATACCGTATTTTTTTCTATCTTCATTCTATCATTTTGTCTGTAACTCATTTCTTGCTCTGCGTCCTTTCTCTTTCTATTCCGTCGAACATCGATATATATATCCATAGAGTTCTTTACAAAATACCAGACAATGGAATATGTTCATTTCTTGTCACAGTTGAGACACACTGGTTACTAAGGGAATGCAACTGCAGTGCAGTACGTGCAAATCCTCTCCCTGTGATGAGAAGTTCAAAGAAATATAACTGAATGTGTCCTCCCCTTTCTCCCAAGTTATTTCCCTTGCTGTCGCTTGCTCCTGCCCCTCTCCTCCATCCTGCAAAACATTCAAAGCTTCCTGCGAAGAACACAAGATGGTTCTGCTAAGTGCTCCTATCATGAATGTTCCGGGCGAGCAGTTACATCCTCTCTTAACCCCCCCCCCCCCCCCCCCACACACACACACACTCCAGCTCTCCTTCTCCCTCCCTCACCCCCTCTCCGCACCATCCACCACCATCCGCCACACTTGCTGAAGCCCACACGCGGATAGACACTGTCCCCGATCGACACGCGCCACTGGGTCCATTGTTGGTCAACACTGGACACCTGATGGCCAGAGGTCAGAGAGTGTCCGAGCTCCTGACTTACCTCACAAGCCCCATTATACACAGAGGAAGGAAGGGGTATGGTACATTGCATGGTCCAGAAGAAGACAAAATACATCGGCGTTTGATTGATGCCTGTACCTGTCCACCTGATAAACACACTTAAAAACAAATGAACGTCATAATATCAGAGAGAGAGAGAGAGAGAGAGAGAGAGAGAGAGGCGTAAACACGGAGGAGCAAAGTCAATCAATATCAGCTAACCTGTCTACAAAATAAGGATAGTTTTCAATGCATGATGAGAACGAACGGATTCAGAAAATGCCACTGTGTCGTAGAATAAAAAATAAGTAGTGGATATATATATATATATATATATATATATATATATATATATCCCTGATGAGTCCGATCCAGCGGACGAAAGGCCTAGGAGCAGGCAATACCTATAAATCTGCCTTCAAAAGGGATTGTGATGGTTCCCTCATGCAGCTAGTGTAGGGTTTTCACATTTATAACATATATTTCCCAATTTTCTTCATTTGTTTTTTTCAAATTTCAAATCTTTGCCAAGTCATTATTATAAATATGGAAGAATTGTTAACCTGCACTTGTTTTCCTCCACTACTTAATGGCTCAGCATATATATATATATATATAAAGATGAAAAAAGAAAGAAAGACACGTCCAAAGGCACGAAGACGTAAACACTACATAATCCCGGCCATTTCCTTCTTATCTGTATGTATCATCGCTCGCGAGTTTGGGGAGAGAGAGAGAGAGAGAGAGAGAGAGAGAGAGAGAGAGAGAGAGAGAGAGAGAGAGAGGTGTCACGTAAGTATAAAATAACCGTCGGTGTGTGTGTGTGGAGGGGAGGGGGAGACGGGGGGGGGGGGGGGGGGAGGTAGGAGCACTACTACCCCGCTTATTCCCACCCCACCCCTTCCTCACCCCTACCCCCACCGCCACTCCCAAACCATACTCTCTCTCTCTCTCTCTCTCTCTCTCTCTCTCTGCCATCCCTCCACCCCCCCTCTCTCTCCCTCTCTGCCATCCCTCCCTCCCTTCTCTCTCTCTCTCTCTCTCTCTCTCTCTCTCTCTCTCTCTCTCTATCTATCTCACATCACTCCCAAGACCCCCTTCCCTTAAGACCCCAGGTCTTGGCACTAGGCCTATGTAAGTTATGTCTGCTAGCTTCCGACATTTGTCTTTGGAGGGTGTATTAGCTCTTTGAAAACAGCATCATGGGGGTTCAGAAAACGAATTGCTGAAACCGGCGGGAGTTTCTCCAGTTCATTACCTCTTGTGCGTGTCAAACACGATTGTCTTCCCTGCTCATCTGTTACTCCCCCGTTCTCTCTCTCTCTCTCTCTCTCTCTCTCTCTCTCTCTCTCTCTCTCTCTCACACACACACACACACACACACACACACACACACACACACATACACACGCATGCATGCGCGCATACTCACACACACTCACATCGTCTGATATCACTTTTAGCGGGAAGGCGTTAAACTGAACAACAACAACAACAACAACACACACACACACACACACACACACACACACACACACACACACACTGTCAGCTTTTTTTCTCATCCCCCATGGCCTCTGAGACAAGACAGGGTCGGACAGGAGGAGGGAAGAATCATACAAAATGCAGCAATACGAAAAATATTTAAGAGCAGCCACCTCACTCTCGGCGGCAGCAACCTGTTTTATCAACCCTGCTCTTCTCAGTGCATTTCAACGAGCTAAAATCGTTCGTCATTATTTCAAAATTTCGATTCGCAATTTGTTATGCAATAGCATGTTTCTATTGACCATTCGGTCGAAAGTTCGAGCAGAATTTTAATAAAATTAATAAAGATGTGGATCTAAAGAAAAGACCAACTGAAAGGAAAACGAATGTGCAAAAGAAAGGAACGATACATCGATAAAGAAAGAAGCATTTCAGTGCTGGGAAACCACCATACTAGAAACACGCGGGTATCCTTGACTATCACATCGAACTCCAGTTCCTAGGTCCTGAGGCTGTTGCTATAGTGGTGGGCCAAAGACCAGGTCCTCGTGTGAAGAGACCCTGGCAGGTGAAAAGCTGTTTACCTTGTAGAACACGATGAGGACAGCCCAGGCACACCTTCCACCATCCTTAAGTGGCTGACACCTGTGGTAGAGGAGAGGGGAGGAGAGGAGGACTTTGTCGTCAAGGCAAAGCGTTTGCTCTCCGCTTCAGCTTTGTGGAACTCGCAACACGTGAAGGAAGCGGAGAGAGGAAGGATAGCTAGCGACCGAAGGTTCGAATGCCTGTCAACGGTCACGGTTACCGTGGCGCTAGTCACACACAGCTCGCGCTCACAGGTGTGGGCTGGTTGGTTTAATGGCACTGTAACGTCCCCGTGTCAATGGACGGACACTCGTCTCACGGACGAGAGAGACTAGAAGTTTAAAACCCCGGAGACACACTAACGATCGTTTGAATACCTCTGATGAATAGCGAAGGTTGCTGAATCGAAGGTCCACAATAGGTCGTTACATGGTCGATTGGCCGGATCGTTGGTGACGCCATCAGTAACAGTGGGATCAGCTTAGCGTGTCGTGATGCTCCACCTGCTCTTGGCCGGGTGCAGGAGAGATCCAGCGTTTGGCCTGGGAACCCGGGATTGATTACCATCTTGATTGACGTGAGCCGAAGGTTAGGATTGCTATCACTATCAGGACTGGCTCCACGGTGTTGGATTCTACTATCTGGAATGAGTCCTAGGTTGGGTTGAATGTGGAAGTGATCGGAGGGTTATTCCTGCATCAAAAGTCACACACACTTAGGATTGGAACAAAGCTGCCATGACTGGATTAATCTTTGCTGTGATTTAAGTTCAACAGCTTTCTTAACTGTTCAGTTGTCCGAGAACCCTGTTCTCTCCCCCCTCCCC
>CM065714.1:124910351-124912851 GCA_033310375.1 Conus canariensis | reverse complement strand
TCTCACTCTCTCTCTCTCTCTCACTCCTTTGTCACTCACTCTCCCCACTCTCTCACTCACTCTCCCCCCTCTCTCTCTTTCTTTCTGTTGCTGTCTCTCTCTCTCTCTCCCGTCTTTCTCGTATCTATCTGTCTGTCTGCCCCCCCCCCCCCTCTTCTACGTTTCTCCTTCTCTTTCCCTCAGCGATCCGAGTATACTGGCATGACATTATGTTTCATACATCTAAAGATATTTCATTTTCAGAGAGATTTATTGCCACGTGTTTACAATTCACTTACCAGTTCACGTACGCACGCACGCACGTACACGTACACACACACACACACACACACACACACACACACACGCACGCACGCGCGCACGCGCGCACGCACACGCACGCACGCACGCACGCACGCACTCAACACTCCCTCCCTCCCTGTCTATCTGTCTGTCTGTGTGTCTGTCTTGTCTGTCTCTCTCTCGCTCTCTCATCCCCCCTCTCTCTTTCTCTCTCTTCCTTTCTCTCTCTCTCTCTCTCTCTCTCTCTCTCTCTTCCTCTCTCCGTCCCACCATCCTCTCTCTCTCATATCTCTTACCTCATCTCCTCTCACCTCACCTTTTTTCTTTCGCAGCTCCGACGACGACAAGGAGCGCGCCATCCTGAGCGTGAAGACCCGCTGCGCGGCGGGGACCATCGACTGGACCATCGCCTACGGGGCCATCCGGCTGGAGGTGACCCCGCCCTCCCCGCGGGCCCGCGACTACCGCCTCTGCTTCGTGGTGCACAGCCGGCACACCCTCACCCAGGTCTCCCAGGAGACCCTCTCCTGGCGGCGCCCTAAGCCCCGGAACTACCGGCTGGGCCAGGAGGGGGAGGAGGGGGTGAGGTCGTTGAGCATGATGACCCCGCTGGTCAGGACGTCCGGGGAGGAGGGGGAGAGCCCCGAGACGTGCGTGACGGGGAGGTCGGGGAGGTCGGTGTGGCTCTTCGTGGAGGTGGAGCGCACCACGCGCTTCACGGGCATCCCCTCCGTCACCCTGCGCTACGACGTGGAGCCCCTGTCCGACAGCTCCCTGCTGGACCCCATGGAAGGTGGGTTTGGTATGGAGTGGTGCGGGGGGTGGGGTAGGGTGGGGTGGGGTGGGGTGGGGTGGGTAGGTTGGGGTGAGGGCTTGGGGTGGGTGACCTGCGGAGTAAGACTAGAGAAGGGTGATTGTCTAGGTGGGTTTCTGTATCTATCTTAATCCGTCTGTCTTTCTCTCTCTTCATCTCTGTCTGTCTGTCTGTCTGTTTGTCTCTCTCTTTTTCTCTCCCTCTCTCTGTCTCTGAACATCATGATCGTTTGTCCGACTCTGTCATGTATCTCTAATCTACGAATATCTCCGTGTAACATAAAAAGAGATTTATTTACGATGTTTTCCCCTCGGTGTTATCACAAGCAGGCTAAATATTATGTATAGAACTAATACATACTGCTAAAATTTATGAAGGGGGTATCTCGAGTCTTGGAGATGCGCATTAAAAAAAAACCACGCTAGTACTTTAAAATAAACAAATAGGCCCTCTTGCCACAGAACCCGCCCTGTCATGCATGATAATGCCGATGGTGTCTTAGAACATTACGACCAGTCGTTCATCCAAAATAGTCCAGAACAGCAGCAGCTGCTGCTGTAGTGGGAAGACGCGTAGTTAAATTGATGTATTTCTAACATGCGATAAATGAAGCTTCCAGGCTCCTCCTGCATGCCCTCTGAGCGTGTGGTGAAGGGCAGTGGTGTGTGTGTCTGTGAGGTGAAGCGACGTGAAGAGTCGAGAGCTGGCTTGAAATTCCTGATGCCTATCTGAGCAGCCCTTTCCTTGTGACACGCAGATGATTGACGATAGTTGAACACGCAGTGCATTGCTTAAAGTTGAAGTCAAGAGATAGGGAGGAAACGATAAGAGCTCCGTCATTCGCCTCTGCCGGCAAACGGATGTTGCGAATGTCACGATAAACGAACTTGGCAGGCACACACACACACACACACACACACACACACACACACACACACACACACACACACACACACACACATGAAAAAAGTCCGTGGTATCAGTCTCTCATTTATTAGCAAAGGAATTTACAGACAACTGCCATGTTTTGCATGAGGCAAACAGTCTCTCCAACACGTAAAAAAAAAAAAACCGGTGCTTATCTTAAAATAGAAATTGCCATGTGACGGTATGAATATTGACAAACTTCCCAACTTTCCATCATCCCCACTTCTCTCCCGTCCCGTCTGCCATGATAACCAGTTGCAATTTCTGAAAAAGCGCAGAAAGAGTTGGAACAGTTGCTGTCTAGCTGATTTTTGGCTTGCTGTCTGTTTTATGAGCACTGTGAGTAAGTATGGAAATATGATACAAATGCGGTTAGAATTAATGATACGTTTATAGCAACATCCGATCCTATGGATCGGGGTTTTGAAGAAGAACATGGGATCCCGTCCACCGAGGAGGAAGTGAAGCGCCTGCTCG
>CM065714.1:124902851-124905351 GCA_033310375.1 Conus canariensis | reverse complement strand
AAAATCAACTCATTGCGACACTATGATTATGCGTGTCACGGCGAGCTCAACTGTCGTTCAGTCGTCGAGTTGGCTACTTCTCTGTCCACCTCTTCAGCTAGTTATGGGAGGGGGTGGGGGGAGGTTGGGGGGGGGGATAAGAAAGAGAGGTCATGGGGGGTTTAACACCTGGCTGGGTAAGGGCGACAGGACTGACCGGCGTCCTGACCTGACCAGCGGGCCATTGCCGGCTGTCCACGCGCGGACCTGTGGACCATCTATCGTGGGTGGGCGCGTCACGGTCAGTCTGTCTCTCCGCATCATGGCCGACTGACCCGAGGGATGATCGTTCTTCTTCTTTCTGTCTCTGTCTGTCTGTCTGTCTGTCTCTTTGTGAACTGGTCCGCCTCGTTCCCTGCACGCCCCGCGTCTTCCCCTCTCCCCCACCCCCTACCCCATCCCCTGCCACCCCTTTCCCCCTCCCATCTGCTCTCCCTGTTCATCTTCTCTCTGTCTCTTCACCTCATACTCTCCCCCCCCCCCTTTTTTTTTTCTCTCTCTCTCACTCCTCATTTCCCCCTCCCTCACTCTCTCCCTCCCTGTCTGTCTGTCTGTCTCTCTCTCTCTCTCTCTCTCTCTCTCTCACACACACACACACACACACACACACACACACACACTCTTTGGCCCCCTAGCTGTTCCTTGCTGTTGCATGTTGATACTTTAAGTGAAATACTGTACCGAATTAGTGTATTATATTCTAGGTGTATTTTGTTCAAGGGAGATAACACGTGTGAAAATGCAGGAAAGAGAAAAGGGAAGGGGAGGGGAGGGCTGAAGAGAGAGAGAGAGAGAGAGAGAGAGAGAGAGAGAGAGAGAGTTCAGAACTCAGAAAACCTTTATTCGATCAAGGACTGGGATTTTAGGCAGAACCTGTTCTTCCAATCTGTCCTTGAGAGAGAGAGAGAGAGAGAGAGAGAGAGAGGAGAGAGAGAGAGAGAGAGACCGCGCCCGGACGACCGGCCCTAACTCCTTGCACGTATAGAGACGATAAATATTGGCCTATTGGTTTAAATAACTTTTATTTTCGGAAACAAATGAACAGAATACCTTCATAATTGACAGGACGAATGAGCAACAACAAGCCCTAGGCTTATACTGTGCTCAAATTGACATTCACAATATATTGGCGGTTAAATACGTTCACAATATAATAAACAGTTCACTTCGTGCTTGCGATTTTTTTTTTTTATAAGGAAACATTGAAAAAGAAAAACAAAAACAAACAGACAAAAAAAAAAACCAAAAAAAAAAGCCGAAAAAAGAGACACAATAGCTGAAAAATAAAATGAATAACATGGAAAATGGGAGGAAGGGAGTGGAAACAGCAATCACGTCATCAACAAGAATGTGTGAACACTTTACAAACTCGAGAGAAACTTATACAATAACGTAAAGTAGTTTAGGATGGAAACCATCTTTTCCATAAGTATTGTGTTGAAGTATAGTTGTTCAATTTGATTAACTTTTTTTTCCTTTTTTCCCCTCTTTTCTTTTCCCCTTTTCATTTTTTTCCATTTCCTGTTATTGTTTTTCTTCCCATTCGAAGACACTATGACATCGATCGCTTAAACAGAAACAAGATTTACTAATTTTAGCGATGACGCTGGCTAATCAGTAAGTAAACAAACTATCTATCCAGTAAACTACGTCTTGGGCCAATCGACTTGTCAGTCAGCCTCTTATTGCAAGAGTAAAGAAATGGATCATAATGAATAAATAAGAGCCAAACTATAAAGTTACAGAAAGTAAAATATGAAGAAGGCAAAAATGATTTTTTTTTTTAAATGAGAAAGTCAGGGCTGAAATCGGTTCGATTCGGAGATAAACTGGTGTACTTTTCCAAATATTAATGAATTCACATCAGGTTGAAGATCACGGCTACCTTCTAAAAGAAAACGTAATTGGGTATAATTCTGTGGAAGAGTCAAAATTGTATTTTCACGAACTATATTGAATAGGGGACAGAATAACAAATAGTGTTCTGCTGTTTCTCTCCCATTGCCACAGCTACAAGAAGGATTATTATCCAGATGTCGGTTAACCATATCGTTCTTTAGATCACTCATATCTAAACGGAGCCGGCAGTGAATTACTTGTTCTCTTCTTTTACCAAAATAGTAGTATGGTGGAACTATAGCGTCATCAATAGACAGATGTCGTTTCAGTTGGCTCAAGGAGTTGCTAGTTTTAATGTAGTCAGGTAGTGCATTCCATAATTGAGTTGCGGATGGGACGAACGATTTTTTATATAGCTCTGTCTTACATTTCATTACTGTGCGTTCTAGAGGCCTTCGCCTGTGGTGAGGGTTTCTGTCCGAGACTAGAGAAGGAATAAGATGTACTAAATAATTGGGGCTTAGGCCATTAATCATTTTATAGTACTGTATTAGCTTATGCCGTTTTCTTCTTTCCTTTAATGGGCAGAAACCAGACTCTTTGTATAAATTTTGATGGTTTG
>CM065714.1:124897851-124900351 GCA_033310375.1 Conus canariensis | reverse complement strand
ACACACACACACACACACACACACACACACACACACGCATACGCACACACACATGCACACATTCTGTCTCTTTCTCTCTCTCTCTCACACACACACACACACACACACACACACACACACCACTAACACCACCACCAACCACAACAAAATAAACACTCATGGTCACATTGATAAAACAGAAACTTGTCATCTGGGGAAAAAAACAAAAGAAAAGTACACAGATGAATGCATGATAAACAAGTGATCAAGTAAGCATCCTCAGCACCGAGTCAGCTCTGAAATCCGTCAGTCAAAGAAGGCTGTTGACTCTCCCTCAACAAGACACTGAGCAAGTCTGTCGCTTATAACAATTGTTATAACGCATTGAGGCGACGACTTTGGTTCCAAGAGCTGAACAAAAACATTCCAGCTCTCACGGCATATCTGTCAGCTCAGGGAAGAATTTTTTTGTACCAGTTCTGGCAGTCTGTCATACGCATGCACAATTCATGTTATGTTCTTTTGACTCAAACTTAGTTCTCCTGTTTTGATATGCAGTTTGAATATGTGAAAGTATCACAGTAACGATTCTGAGTTTGTACGAAGATCTGTCGGAACTTCAGGATTATGGAAGGAGCACTTCAGGGCACCCAGTTTTCCTTGTTTTGATGTCATACACATGTAGGATATGGTACGAACAAACAATGCCGTGGTGTTTAAAAAATGGAAAGCCTGCAGAGTGACTGTATGAAGACCTAAGCTTTCGAGCTTTTAAGTTTTTGTTTTGTTTTGTTTTTTTTTGCTTATTCTAGTTATGCCTCGGCTTGGGGCGCATATCAGCCGATTCACAGCGAACGTATTAGCCGGCTTTCAGGCGAACGATAAAATCGAGGAGGAAATGGCACGTCTGTGTGTGTACCTGCTCCACTGCATACTCCCCACATGTGCGCTTGCTCGCGTCTGTGTATACGGTTGTTTAGTGCGCGCGCGCGCGTGAGAGGGAGAAGAGAGAGAGAGAGAGAGAGAGAGAGAGAGAGAGAGAGAGAGAGAGACAGAGAGACAGACAGACAGACAGACAGACAGACAGACACAGACAGAGAGACAGAGAGCTGAATATTCGAAGACTGACGCTGATCGTGATACAATTAATTCAACAAAGTACTGATGATGTGTCATGCTTCTGATCAGCATCGGCTATCAACTGTTCGATCAGTTGTCATCGATCACGTCCGTCTTAAGACTTCCTGCCATGAATATCACGCGTGCTTCTGATAAAGGACACACCGCCATTGTAAGCATGCGAATAGGTAAACTGGATACAAATCCAGAATCAGTGCAGTGTATCTGAAAACAGACCCGACAGAATGACGATTAGGGGCAGCCGAGCAGTAGCCAACCAGTATGTCATGGAATAATAATCGATGTTGTCGGGCCCACAGATCACCCTGAGATGCCCCCTCTTCTGATTAGTGGCTCTTCAAAGGAGGCGCTCAAGACAGCCCGCTCCTTCTGGTCAGCCAGTGTATCGGTCTGAAGAGCTCATCATCGGGGCTTTCGGGATGATAACTGTCCTGTGAAGCCGGCTTAAGTCACCGCCTGAGATCCCCCACGAAGTTACCGCAGGGTGTTTTTTTTTTTAATCTTTGTTGTGGTTTTTCCAGTACTCCAGTTTAGGCAGTCTGATTGAGATTTACCAGAGCTGCTAGTTGTTTACTTTTTAAGAATGATTTATCACGCCTGGCTTTATTTCGTTTCACTGTGACACTTATGCTCGAGTCGCTACTCTTTTCTGCCCGTTCATTCAGTGCTCGCTTGGAAGTGCAGGTATTGGCGTGCACGCACATATGCAAGCGTGCATACGTATCCACATACACACGCATGCGCCAGCACACGGATTAGTATTTGCTGACATTACCAACCAGTTTGTGGGACAAGAATGACTTGTGTGCATTATCTAAGGGAAACAACTATCTGTCGAACGTGAGTTATGGTTCATTGGAATGTTATTTTTTTAGGAGTGCCTCTTTAGTTTGAAACCTTATAACTGAAGAACATAGAGCCAATAATTTGATTAGCGAACAACAAAAGTAATAAAAGAACGCGTTCCCAAAACAAATGAAAATTGAGAGACAGGTGTGCAACGTTTCTGATATCTTAGAATCTCAGCGAAGCCATTTCCACTCACCCTACACCAGGTGGCTGGCGGGTTACCCCCCCCCCCTCCCCCCGGCACATCCTTGTGTGTGTCCACACGCCCGTCATTGCACTCTAAATTCCAACCCCCAGCTCCCCCACCCCTAAATTCCAACCACCCTCTCCCCCCACCTACACCCCGCTATCTCTTTTTATCTTCCCCTTTTGTTATCCATTCTTATCCTTCCTCTTCCTCCCCCCCCCCTCCTCCGTTTCCCTTTTTTCCTCCTCCTCCCTCGCACCCCCCCCCCCCCACGTCCCATCCTTCGACAGAGGTAATGATCAAAAGTATGTATTATTAAGTGATGGGTAAAAAACACATTCAGAC
>CM065714.1:124870351-124887851 GCA_033310375.1 Conus canariensis | reverse complement strand
TTTGATACAATATTCCACACATGTATAACAACACTCTGGTTTCATACAATATTCCACACATGTCATAACAACACTCTGGTTTGATACAATATTCCACACATGTGATAACAACACTCTGGTTTCATACAATATTCCACACATGTCATAACAACACTCTGGTTTATACAATATTCCACACATGTGATAACAACACTCTGGTTTCATACAATATTCCACACATGTCATAACAACACTCTGGTTTCATACAATATTCCACACATGTCATAACAACACTCTGGTTTCATACAATATTCCACACATGTGATAACAACACTCTGGTTTATACAATATTCCACACATGTGATAACAACACTCTGGTTTCATACAATATTCCACACATGTGATAACAACACTCTGGTTTTATACAATATTCCACACATGTGATAACAACACTCTGGTTTATACAATATTCCACACATGTGATAACAACACTCTGTTTATACAATATTCCACACATGTGATAACAACACTCTGGTTTCATACAATATTCCACACATGTGATAACAACACTCTGGTTTCATACAATATTCCACACATGTCATAACAACACTCTGGTTTCATACAATATTCCACACATGTATAACAACACTCTGGTTTCATACAATATTCCACACATGTGATAACAACACTCTGGTTTCATACAATATTCCACACATGTATAACAACACTCTGGTTTCATACAATATTCCACACATGTGATAACAACACTCTGGTTTCATACAATATTCCACACATGTGATAACAACACTCTGATTTTATACAATATTCCACACATGTGATAACAACACTCTGATTTCATACAATATTCCACACATGTCATAACAACACTCTGATTTTATACAATATTCCACACATGTGATAACAACACTCTGGTTTTATACAATATTCCACACATGTCATAACAACACTGATTTATACAATATTCCACACATGTGATAACAACACTCTGGTTTATACAATATTCCACACATGTGATAACAACACTCTGGTTTTATACAATATTCCACACATGTGATAACAACACTCTGGTTTTATACAATATTCCACACATGTGATAACAACACTCTGATTTTATACAATATTCCACACATGTAATAACAACACTCTGATTTGATACAATATTCCACACATGTAATAACAACACTCTGATTTGATACATATTCCACACATGTGATAACAACACTCTGATTTGATACAATATTCCACACATGTAATAACAACACTCTGATTTTGATACAATATTCCACACATGTAATAACAACAGTCTGATTTCATACAATATTCCACACATGTGATAACAACAGTCTGATTTTCATACAATATTCCACACATGTGATAACAACAGTCTGATTTCATACAATATTCCACACTTGTGATAACAACAGTCTGAGTTCATACAATATTCCACACATGTGATAACAACACTCTGGTTTCATACAATATTCCACACATGTGATAACAACACTCAGGTTTCATACAATATTCCACACATGTGATAACAACACTCTGATTTGATACAATATTCCACACATGTGATAACAACACTCTGATTTGATACAATATTCCACACATGTGATAACAACACTCTGATTTGATACAATATTCCACACATGTGATAACAACACTCTGATTTGATACAATATTCCACACATGTGATAACAACACTCTGATTTGATACAATATTCCACACATGTGATAACAACACTCTGATTTGATACAATATTCCACACATGTGATAACAACACTCTGTTTGATACAATATTCCACACATGTGATAACAACACTCTGATTTTATACAATATTCCACACATGTGATAACAACACTCTGATTTGATACAATATTCCACACCTGTGAAAACAACACTCTGATTTGATACAATATTCCACACATGTGATAACAACACTCTGATTTGATACAATATTCCACACATGTGATAACAACACTCTGATTTGATACAATATTCCACACATGTGATAACAACACTCTGATTTGATACAATATTCCACACATGTGATAACAACACTCTGATTTGATACAATATTCCACACATGTGATAACAACACTCTGATTTGATACAATATTCCACACATGTGATAACAACACTCTGATTTGATACAATATTCCACACATGTCATAACAACACTCTGGTTTGATACAATATTCCACACATGTGATAACAACACTACTGGTTTGATACAATATTCCACACATGTGATAACAACACTCTGTTTTCATACAATATTCCACACATGTCGATAACAACACTCTGGTTTGATACAATATTCCACACATGTGATAACAACACTCTGGATTTCATACAATATTCCACACATGTCATAACAACACTCTGGTTTGATACAATATTCCACACATGTGATAACAACACTCTGGTTTCATACAATATTCCACACATGTCATAACAACACTCTGATTTCATACAATATTCCACACAGTGTCATAACAACACTCTGATTTATTACAATATTCCACACATGTCATAACAACACTCTGTTTCATACAATATTCCACACATGTCATAACAACACTCTGGTTTCATACAATATTCCACACATGTCATAACAACACTCTGGTTTCATACAATATTCCACACATGTATAACAACACTCTGGTTTTATACAATATTCCACACATGTCATAACAACACTCTGATTTTATACAATATTCCACACATGTGATAACAACACTCTGGTTTTATACATATTCCCACATGTCAAACAACACTGGTTTTATACAATATTCCACACATGTGATAACAACACTTGGTTTTATACAATATTCCACACATGTGATAACAACACTCTGGTTTTATACAATATTCCACACATGTGATAACAACACTCTGGTTTTATACAATATTCCACACATGTGATAACAACACTCTGATTTTATACATATTCCACACATGTAATAACAACACTCTGATTTGATACAATATTCCAACATGTGATAACAACACTCTGATTTGATACAAATTCCACACATGTAATAACAACACTCTGATTTGATACAATATTCCACACATGTAATAACAACAGTCTGATTTCATACAATATTCCACACATGTGATAACAACAGTCTGATTTCATACAATATTCCACACATGTGATAACAACAGTCTGATTTCATAAAATATTCCACACATGTGATAACAACAGTCTGAGTTCATACAATATTCCACACATGTGATAACAACACTCTGGTTTCATACAATATTCCACACATGTGATAAAACACTCAGGTTTCATACAATATTCCACACATGTGATAACAACACTCTGATTTGATACAATATTCCACACATGTGATAACAACACTCTGATTGATACAATATTCCACACATGTGATAACAACACTCTGATTTGATACAATATTCCACACATGTGATAACAACACTCTGATTTGATACAATATTCCACACATGTGATAACAACACTCTGATTTGATACAATATTCCACCCATGTGATAACAACACTCTGGTTTGATACAATATTCCACCCATGTGATAACAACACTCTGGTTTGATACAATATTCCACACATGTGATAACAACACTCTGATTTTATACAATATTCCACACATGTGATAACAACACTCTGGTTTTATACATATTCAACCATGTGATAACAACACTCTGATTTTATACAATATTCCACACATGTAATAACAACACTCTGATTTCATACAATATTCCACACATGTGATAACAACACTCTGATTTCTACAATATTCCACACATGTGATAACAACACTCTGATTTCATACAATATTCCACACATGTGATAACAACAGTCTGATTTCATACAATATTCACACATGTGATAACAAACTCTGATTTCATACAATATTCCACACATGTGATAACAACACTCTGATTTCATACAATATTCCACACATGTGATAACAACACTCTGATTTCATACAATATTCCACACATGTGATAACAACACTCTGATTTTATACAATATTCCACACATGTGTAACAACACTCTGATTTCATACAATATTCACACATGTCATAACAACACTCTGATTTTATACAATATTCCACACATGTGATAACAACACTCTGGTTTTATACAATATTCCACACATGTCATAACAACACTGATTTTATACAATATTCCACACATGTGATAACAACACTCTGGTTTTATACAATATTCCACACATGTGATAACAACACTTGGTTTTATACAATATTCCACACATGTGATAACAACACTCTGGTTTTATACAATATTCCACACATGTGATAACAACACTCTGATTTTATACAATATTCCACACATGTATAACAACACTCTGATTTGATACAATATTCCACACATGTAATAACAACACTCTGATTTGATACAATATTCCACACATGTGATAACAACACTCTGTTTGATACAATATTCCACACATGTAATAACAACACTTGATTGATACAATATTCCACACTGTAATAACAACAGTCTGATTTCATACAATATTCCACACATGTGATAACAACAGTCTGATTTCATACAATATTCCACACATGTGAACAACAGTCTGATTTCATACAATATCCACACTGTGATAACAACAGTCTGAGTTCATACAATATTCCACACATGTGATAACAACACTCTGGTTTCATACAATATTCCACACATGTGATAAAACACTGGTTTCATACAATATTCCACACATGTGATAACAACACTCTGATTTGATACAATATTCCACACATGTGATAACAACACTCTGATTTATACAATATTCCACACATGTGATAAACAACACTCTGATTTGATACAATATTCCACACATGTGATAACAACACTCTGTTTGATACAATATTCCACACATGTGATAACAACACTTGTTTATACAAATTCCACACATGTGATAACAACACTCTGATTTGATACAATATTCCACACATGTGATAACAACACTCTGATTTGATACAATATTCCACACATGTGATAACAACACTCTGATTTGATACAATATTCCACACATGTGATAACAACACTCTGTTTGATACAATATTCCACACCTGTGAAAACAAACTCTGATTTGATACAATATTCCACACATGTGATAACAACACTCTGATTTGATACAATATTCCACACATGTGATAACAACACTCTGATTTGATACAATATTCCACACATTGATACAACACTCTGATTTGATACAATATTCCACACATGTGATAACAACACTTGATTTGATACAATATTCCACACATGTGATAACAACACTCTGATTTGATACAATATTCCACACATGTGATAACAACACTCTGATTTGATACAATATTCCACACATGTCTAACAACACTCTGGTTGATACAATATTCCACACATGTGATAACAACACACTGGTTTGATACAATATTCCACACATGTGATAACAACCTCTGGTTTCATACAATATTCCACACATGTCATAACAACACTCTGGTTTGATACAATATTCCACACATGTGATAACAACACTTGGTTTCATACAATATTCCACACATGTCATAACAACACTCTGGTTTCATACAATATTCCACACATGTGATAACAACACTCTGGTTTCATACAATATTCCACACATGTATAACAACACTCTGGTTTCATACAATATTCCACACATGTATAACAACACTCTGGTTTCATACAATATATCTACACACATGTCATAACAACACTCTGGTTTCTATACACAATATTCCACACATGTGATACACATCAACACTCTGGTTTCATACAATATCACACATGTGATACACAACACTCTGGTTTCATACAATATTCCACACATGTATAACAACATCTGGTTTCATACAATATTCCACACATGTCATAACAACACTCTGGTTTCATACAATATTCCACACATGTGATAACAACACTCTGATTTCATACAATATTCCACACATGTGATAACAACACTCTGGTTTCATACAATATTCCACACATGTATAACAACACTCTGGTTTATATCAATATTCCACACATGTGATAACAACACTCTGGTTTCATACAATATTCCACACATGTCATAACAACACTCTGGTTTTATACAATATTCCACACATGTGATAACAACACTCTGGTTTCATACAATATTCCACACATGTGATAACAACACTCTGATTTTATACAATATTCCACACATGTGATAACAACACTCTGGTTTCATACAATATTCCACACATGTGATAACAACACTCTGGTTTTATACAATATTCCACACATGTATAACAACACTCTGGTTTCATACAATATTCCACACATGTGATAACAACACTCGGGTTTTATACAATATTCCACACATGTGATAACAACACTCTGGTTTCATACAATATTCCACACATGTGATAACAACACTCTGGTTTTATACAATATTCCACACATGTGATAACAACACTCTGGTTTCATACAATATTCCACACATGTGATAACAACACTCTGGTTTATACAATATTCCACACATTGTGATAACAACACCTTGGTTTATACAATATTCCACACATGTGATAACAACACTCTGGTTTATACAATATTCCACACATGTGATAACAACACTCTGGTTTATACAATATTCCACACATGTGATAACAACACTCTGGTTTATACAATATTCCACACATGTGATAAAACACTCTGGTTTCATACAATATTCCACACATGTGATAACAACACTCTGGTTTTATACAATATTCCACACATGTGATAACAACACTCTGGTTTATACAATATTCCACACATGTGATAACAACACTCTGGTTTTATACAATATTCCACACATGTCATAACAACACTCTGGTTTCATACAATATTCCACACATGTGATAACAACACTCTGGTTTTATACAATATTCCACACATGTGATAACAACACTCTGGTTTTATACAATATTCCACACATGTGATAACAACACTCTGGTTTCATACAATATTCCACACATGTGATAACAACACTCTGGTTTGATACAATATTCCACACATGTGATAACATACACTCTGGTTTCATACAATATTCCACACATGTGATAACAACACTCTGGTTTCATACAATATTCCACACATGTGATAACAACACTCTGGTTTCATACAATATTCCACACATGTCATAACAACACTCTGGTTTTATACATATTCCACACATGTGATAACAACACTCTGGTTTCATACAATATTCCACACATGTGATAACAACACTCTGATTTTATACAATATTCCACACATGTGATAACAACACTCTGGTTTCATACAATATTCCACACATGTGATAACAACACTCTGATTTTATACAATATTCCACACATGTGATAACAACACTCTGGTTTCATACAATATTCCACACATGTGATAACAACACTCTGATTTTATACAATATTCCACACATGTGATAACAACACTCTGGTTTCATACAATATTCCACACATGTGATAACAACACTCTGGTTTATACAATATTCCACACATGTGATAACAACACTCGGTTTCATACAATATCCACACATGTGATAACAACACTCTGGTTTCATACAATATTCCACACATGTGATAACAACACTCTGGTTTATACAATATTCCACACATGTGATAACAACACCTGGTTTCATACAATATATCCACACATGTGATAACAACACTCTGGTTTGATACAATATTCCACACATGTGATAACAACACTCTGGTTTGATACAATATTCCACACATGTGATAACAACACTCTGATTTTATACAATATTCCACACATGTGATAACAACACTCTGGTTTTATACAATATTCACACATTGTGATAACAACACTCTGATTTTATACAATATTCCACACATGTAATAACAACACTCTGATTTCATACAATATTCCACACATGTGATAACAACATTCTGAATTTCAACAATAATTCTCACACATGTGATAACAACACTCTGATTTCATACAATATTCCACACATGTGATAACAACACTCTGTTTCATACAATATTCCACACATGTGATAACAACACTCTGATTTCATACAATATTCCACACATGTGATAACAACACTCTGATTTATACAATATTCCACACATGTGATAACAACACTCTGATTTCATACAATATTCCACACATGTGATAACAACACTCTGATTTTATACAATATTCCACACATGTGATAACAACACTCTGGTTTTATACAATATTCCACACATGTATAACAACACTGTTTATACAATATTCCACACATGTGATAACAACACTCTGGTTTTATACAATATTCCACACATGTGATACAACACTCTGGTTTTATACAATATTCCACACATGTGATAACAACACTCTGGTTTTATACAATATTCCACACATGTGATAACAACACTCTGATTTTATACAATATTCCACACATGTAATAACAACACTCTGATTTGATACAATATTCCACACATGTGATAACAACACTCTGATTTGATACAATATTCCACACATGTGATAACAACACTCTGATTTGATACAATATTCCACACATGTATAACACATCTGATTTATACAATATTCCACACATGTATAACAACAGTCTGATTTCATACAATTTCCACACATGTGATAACAACATCTGATTTCATACAATATTCCACACATGTGATAACAACATCTGATTCATACAATATTCCACACTGTGATAACAACACTCTGGTTCATACAATATTCCACACATGTATAACAACACTCTGGTTTCATACAATATTCCACACATGTGATAACAACACTCGGTTTATACAATATTCCACACATGTGATAACAACACCTGATTTATACAATATTCCACACATGTGATAACAACACTCTGATTTATACAATATTCCACACATGTGATAACAACACTCTGATTTGATACAATATTCCACACATGTGATAACAACACTCTGTTTGATACAATATTCCACCATGTGATAACAACACTCTGGTTTGATACAATATCCACCATGTGATAACAACACTCTGTTATACAATATTCCACACATGTGAAACAACACTCTGATTTTATACAATATTCCACACATGTGATAACAACACTCTGGTTTATACAATATTCACACATGTGATAACAACACTCTGATTTATACAATATTCACACATGTAATAACAACACTCTGATTTCATACAATATCCACACAGTGATAACAACACTCTGATTTCAACAATATTCCACACATGTGAAACAACACTCTGATTTCATACAATATTCCACACATGTGATAACAACACTTGGTTTCATACAATATCCACACATGTGATAACAACACTCTGATTTCATACAATATTCCACACATGTGATAACAACACCTGATTTCATACAATATTCCACACATGTGATAACAACACTCTGATTATACAATATTCCACACATGTGATAACAACACTCTGTTATACATATTCCACACATGTGATAACAACACTCTGTTTATACAATATTCCACACATGTATAACAACACTCTGTTTATACAATATTCCACACAGTGATAACAACACTCTGGTTTTATACAATATTCCACACATGTGATAACAACACTCTGGTTTATACAATATTCCACACATGTGATAACAACACTCTGGTTTTATACAATATTCCACACATGGATAACAACACTCTGGTTTATACAATATTCACACATGTATAACAACACTCTGATTTATACAATATTCCACACATGTGATAACAACACTCTGATTGATACAATTTCCACACATGTGATAACAACACTCTGATTGATACAATATTCCACACATGTAATTACAACACCTGTTTGATACATATTCCACACTGTAATAACAACAGTCTGATTTCATACATATTCCACACATGTGATAACAACATCGATTTCATACAATTTCCACACATGTGATAACAACAGTCTGATTTCATACAATATTCCACACATGTGATAACAACATCTGATTCATACAATATCCACACATTGATAACAACACTCTGGTTTCATACAATATTCCACACATGTGATAACAACACTCGGTTCATACAATATTCCACACATGTGATAACAACACTCTGATTTTATACAATATTCCACACATGTGATAACAACACCTGATTTGATACATATTCCACACATGTGATAACAACACTCTGATTTATACAAGTGATAACAACACTCTGGTTTCATACAATATTTCCACACATGTGATAACAACACTCTGATTTCATACAATCTTCCACACATGTGATAACAACACTCTGATTTTATACAATATTCCACACATGTGATAACAACACTCTGGTTTCATACAATATTCCACACATGTGATAACAACACTCTGGTTTCATACAATATTCCACACATGTGATAACAACACTCTGGTTTCATACAATATTCCACACATGTGATAACAACACTCTGGTTTCATACAATATTCCACACATGTGTTAACAACACTCTGGTTTCATACAATATTCCACACATGTGATAACAACACTCTGGTTTCACACAATATTCCACACATGTGATAACAACACTCTGGTTTTATACAATATTCCACACATGTGATAACAACACTCTGGTTTCACACAATATTCCACACATGTGATAACAACACTCTGGTTTCACACAATATTCCGCACATGTGATAACAACACTCTGATTTCATACAATATTCCGCACATGTGATAACAACACTCTGGTTTCATACAATATTCCACACATGTGATAACAACACTCTGGTTTCACACAATATTCCACACATGTGATAACAACACTCTGGTTTCATACAATATTCCACACATGTGATAACAACACTCTGGTTTCACACAATATTCCACACATGTCATAACAACACTCTGGTTTGATACAATATTCCACACATGTGATAACAACACTCTGGTTTCACACAATATTCCACACATGTGATAACAACACTCTGGTTTGATACAATATTCCACACATGTCATAACAACACTCTGATTTCATACAATATTCCACACATGTGATAACAACACTCTGGTTTCACACAATATTCCACACATGTGATAACAACACTCTGATTTCATACAATATTCCGCACATGTGATAACAACACTCTGATTTTATACAATATTCCGCACATGTGATAACAACACTCTGATTTTATACAATATTTCGCACATGTGATAACAACACTCTGATTTTATACAATATTCCACACATGTGATAACAACACTCTGGTTTTATACAATATTCCACACATGTGATAACAACACTCTGATTTTATACAATATTCCACACATGTGATAACAACACTCTGATTTTATACAATATTCCACACATGTGATAACAACACTCTGATTTGATACAATATTCCATACATGTGATAACAACACTCTGATTTTATACAATATTCCACACATGTGATAACAACACTCTGATTTTATACAATATTCCACACATGTGATAACAACACTCTGGTTTCATACAATATTCCACACATGTGATAACAACACTCTGGTTTCACACAATATTCCACACATGTGATAACAACACTCTGATTTTATACAATATTCCACACATGTCATAACAACACTCTGGTTTCATACAATATTCCACACATGTGATAACAACACTCTGGTTTCACACAATATTCCACACATGTGATAACAACACTCTGGTTTCATACAATCTTCCACACATGTGATAACAACACTCTGCTTTTATACGATCTTCCGCACATGTGATAACAGCACTCTGGGTTTCATACAATATTCCGCACATGTAATCACAACACTCTGGTTTCATACAATATTCCACACATGTGATAACAACACTCTGGTTTCATACAATATTCCACACATGTGATAACAACACTCATGTTTCATACAGTATTCCACACATGTGATAACAACACTTTGGTTTCACACAATATTTCGCACATGTGATAACAACACTCTGGTTTCATACAATATTCCACACATGAGAGCTGCGGCATCGTTTTGAAAGAAAAGTCAGGCTCTTGTAGAATTAACAGCAACCAAACACCTAACATCTTTCAGGGGTTTTCACCTAACATGACAAACCAATGCAAAGATACAAAGACACTAATTTTCTTTTGGAACCCACGCCTTTCCCTTAACACAACGTGACTGCCACGAACACTTTCTCTCCAACATTCCTCCACAATCGCTTCGGTTAGATAACCTTAGTAGTCTCCATAGCAGAGAGCAGACACTACAACTGCTACCGCACACCACCAAAGCCACCCAGCAAATGCACAGACCCAGGGCCTTCTCCGGTGAGGGAGGCAGCGGAGGAGTGTGGTGGTGTGGAGGAAGGGAGTCGACCTGTCGAGGTTGCCGACCTGACGTTGTCAGTTCCTAAGGCAAGTGTTGGATATAGCTATTTGTACCGATGACTAGTCAGGTAAGTAGTGTTGTGGACAGGGACAGTACCTGACCCCCACCCCCCTCTCCCCCCCAAAAAAAAAAAAAAGCGGGGGGGGGGGGGGGAGAGAAAACAAAAAAGCAAAAAAAAAACACACAAAAAAAACATCAAAAGAAAAAAAAAAGAAGAAATAAAGTAGGGTGGGGGATTTTTCAAACTTTCTTTTTAATTCATTTCTTCACACGCACAAATATATATTTACAAAACAGCATCATCATATTTCCATGTGCGTAGTATTCATAGTACATGGTCGTATAAATGCATACATAGAGAAGAATCAAAACCAAATATACTAACAAACGAAAACCGAATACACGATATCACACACACACACACACACACACACACACACACACACACACACAAGCACGCATGCGCGCGCGCGCGCACACACACACACACACACACACACACACACACACACACACACGCACACACTGTCTAGTTGGGGTGGGAGATGGTAGGATAGTTGGGGGGGGGGGGGAGGGGCACGGGAAGGAAAGGTATGGCGGGCTGGGGGTGAAGAGGGGAAACGGTTAGGGTGTGGGTGGGGTGGTTGGGGTGGGGGAGAACCGCACTTTAAAAATCCCGGTCCGATAACATCAAGCTGAACGTGTTGGAAGAGATACCTGCAGACCATCATGTCCACCGGGGGTGTCAGGCGACACGAGAGAAGCAAGCCAGCTAATTCCCCCCGTGATTACAGCCAGTCGTGGGCTGCTAGCCTGAAAGCTGAGGAGTGAAGGGTGGGCCTCGAAGATGGGGGAGGAGCAGCAAGGCGTATAGGGGACACTGCTAATCCCGTTGCTTCAGGCATTCTGGGGCCGCTGGTGGCTGTACATTTGCGCTTGCTCAAAGATGCTGGTTGGAAACTTGTGATGGTTATCAGCAAGATGAAACTGAGTGTCTTCCATCCTAAAATCTGCTCCCCAGGGTTGTTTTTTTTTTTTACAGTATGGATTTGCATATCAGGTGGGTACGTTCATGTGTGTCTGCATGTCTGTGTGCGTCTCTGTCTGTCTGTTTGTCTCCGTCTCTGTCTCTGTCTGTCTGTCTGTCTGTCTGTCTGACTCCCTCTCTCTCTCTCTCTCTCTCTCTCTCTCTCTCTCTCTCTCTCTGTACACGTGCGTTTGTTGGTGCGCGTGTGCTTAACGCTTTCACCGACATCGTTCAAAATAACCCCACCCCCACCCCCACACCACCCAAAAAGAAAATTCATCAACTCATCAATTTTGAAAAGGCCTGAACTGAGGTGAAAGTGGTATTTGCTACAGAGAATCAGCAGTGCTCTGTAGCTTTTCTCCACATATCTGTTGCAAGATAAGCAGTAACAGTAGCATCAGCAGTAGTGGTATTGGTTGTACTGGTAGTAGTGGTAGCGGTGGCAGCAACAGCAGCAGTATCAGCAGCAGCTGCAGCAGTAGTAGTAGTGTAATAGCAGCAGCAGCAGCAACAACAGTAGTAGTAGTAGTAGTAGTAGTAGTAGTAGTAGTAAATAGTAGTAGTAGTAGTAGTAGTAGTAGTAGTAGCAGCAGCAGCAGCAGCAGCAGCAGCAGTACTTTAATAAAATAAAAAAAAATCTGGAAACAATAAATGAGCATCAATCTTCAAAAACTGCTGAGAGAGAGAGAGAGAGAGAGAGAGAGAGAGAGAGAGAGAGAGAGAGAGAGAGAGAGAGAGAGAGAGAGCTGTTTTTCATTGCTATGTTTTATCATAATCGAAGAGGATGGGGATGAGAGAGAGAGAGAGAGAGAGAGAGAGAGAGGGTGTCAATCTTCAAAATTGCTTAGAATGGTGCCTTACATTGCTGGTTCAGATCTCACACTTAACAAGGAAAGAAAGAAAGAAAGGAAAGAAGGAAAGAAGGGTGAAAGACAGAAAGAAAGAAAGAAAGGAAAGAAGGAAAGAAGGGTGAAAGACAGAAAGAAAGAAAGAAACTGTGATGAACTGACAGAACATCAGACAGATCAAGCACTTGCCTTACACGAATAATGTTTGTGTTGCGTTCCCTCGTCAACAACTCTGAAGTAAGCTTACTTTGCCAGTCTGCTTATTCAGAAAAAGAGGCTACCAGCCGCCATAGCTATGTGATTGGCGTCGCGGACTCCCAGCTGCGAGATCGTGGCTTCAAGTCCCATCAGTCATATCTTTGTGGGATTTTTCTGCTCTGACCGATTCGTACCCAGGGATGCTTTTGCTACGGGCTCAGCTGGGAAGACTGGGACTACACAGTCGAATTTCATCCACTTAGTGGATGTGTCTCTGAGTATTACTCAATTTTTTTCACCAACGCTGCAAGTGTCTATATATCTCGGACCTGGTTGATGCCAGGATAAATTATCAAAAATCAGCGCAGAATACAGCGCTGTCATGCAGTTTCAGAACAAAATGGAAATCCATAGCAACGTCTTCATTATCCTCATCCTCATTGATCTGCATTAAAAAAAAAGTTTTGAATTCTGCGGCCCTCCATGCCCTGCTATCATGGTGACCTCCGTTCCGATGACCTTTCCACGTCTATGCTCTTAGTTTGGTTCTGTCGGGGTCACCAGTATCGGCAAATTTATTGGGCACAGTCGTTAGACAGACGTGGTGACGCTCTCCAGAGGAAGAGCTGACTCAAGCTGGTTCCGCGACTAAGCAAATGCTGTCGTCAGTGTGGGATTTGGTAAGTGATATCGTGAGTGTTTGAGATCAAAATAGGCACCACTGAACTCCACCGAAGTGACTCGGCAGCAGTGCAGTATCTCCTCTGGGGGTTGCCCCATGACGACTTGACGTACACTAAAATCTTGCCTCAGGGGGAAACGTGGAGGAGGGAGGGAGAGCGGGGGGGTTATTCTTTGGGGTAGGGCCGGTCCAGACGACACCTGTTACCTTGTAACTACCCCCCTCCTCCTCCTTGCTCCAAGTGTCCACCGTGGTGTCGGTTGCAGCGTTTCCCGCCCTGTGCTTGCGCTCAGATCAGGTGACCATGCTTTGTCCAGCTTGTTCAGGACCCCATCACCCTCCCCTCCCTCCCTTCCCCCCCTTCCCCTATGTCCGTCCACCTTCCAGCTCTATACCTCCTCTTCCCTGCTTCTTTTCTTCCTCCTTTGTGCTCTAGGGGTCTGCATGCATCCCCCCCCCCCCCCTTCTCCACGGGGGTGTCATCGAGTGACGGACACCGGGCGAGGTCTAGTCTATCACGCGAGTTCCCCCCCCCCCTCCCCTCTTCTTCTCCTCCCCCCCTCTCCCGCTCCCCCCCCCACTCCCCCCCCTCCCCCCCCACTTGCCCTGCAAAAATCACGCCCCTCTCACCTCACATCCAAAACTCCCTCATCCGCATCCCCCCTCTCTCTCTCTCTCTCTCGTCTCTTGTCTCTTTTCTCTGTCTCTCTTTTTCTGTCTTCTCTGTCTTCTGTCTGTCTGTCTGTCTGTCTGTCTTCTGTCTTCTCTCTCTCTCTCTCTCCTCCTCTCTCTCTCTCTCTCTCTTCTCTCTGCTTGACAACGATGAACTGATTGTCAACAACATATTTAGGTCTTATAGAAACAGCAAAACCATGGACTTGCAACATTTTTTTGGTAATAGATGATAATTATTTTCGTGTTTAAATGTTTGTTATCTTCAGTAACTTTATGTCGACATAATCTTCGTTTTGATAAAGAGGAGGGGCGGGGTGTATATAAATAACAAACAACTATCAAACCATCATTATTCATTGATTTTCAATTTTGCGCCGAATATGAGAAGATAAGTGGTTTCTCGTTCTTCGTTTTCATTGTCCTAAATGCTATTTGTTTTTGCCTGAAGAAGAGCCAAGCGGTCGAAATGCGTTGTGTCTAGTCCTGTGCTTTGTTTGTCTATGTCCTTGGCGGTAACAAACCCCCTCTCTCTCTCTAAATTTTGCTTCATTTTCCGCCCTCAGGCATTTCGTTTCGAAACCATCATTATACTGTTAATTGCAATGGACGCGTCATCCTTGTGGGTTTTTTTTTTCTGTTATCCATGTGCCAGTTACCCGGCAGGTCCTTCCTCTCTGAACTAACAGCAAACATGTTTCACAAGGAAATGCCACATCAATGGCTAAAAGATCTCTGATTTTCAGGTTGATAACAAACAGTACCACGTGTGTATTTTTCTTTTCTTTTGTTATCAACGTATTTTTAAGATATGAAAACTAGACTATTTTCCTACCAACAAAGTGTTGTCCATTATCGGCAGTGTTGGGTAGAATGGTGGACGAAGGTGGGGAAGGGGGGTGGTGGAAGATGAATGATGGGGGTGGGGGGAGATTCGTTAAAGCATCCCTTCATCCTCTCTCTCTCTCTCTCTCTCTCTCTCTCTCCTCTCTCTCTCTCTCTCTCTCTCTCTCTCTCTCTTCCACCTCCTTCTCCTCCTCTTCCTCCTCCTCCTCCTCTTCTTCTTCCTCTCTTCCTCCTCCTCTCTTCCTCATTCTCCTCCCTCTTCCCTTCCTCCTCCCTTCCTCTGTCTCTCTTCCTCCTCCCTCCCACACCACCACCTCCCCCCCCCCTCCCCCCTCCCCCCGCCGTCTGACTCAAAAGATGGCTTCTCAGCTTGACAGCGAGTCTGTAACTATTCCCCCCCCCCCCCCCCCGCCACCTGCCCCTTCCAACACAAGCAACACTCTCCCTCCCTCTTCATTCTTCTCCTCTGACCGCACCCCCCCCCCCCCCCACCTCCCCATCCCTCCCCCTTCTCCCACTCCCCTCCCTCCTTCTCCGCCCCCTCCTTCTGGACCCAAACTTCCCTCCTCTTCCTACTACTACCGCCCGAGCACTATTCGTTTGTCCTATCCTACCCCCCCCCCCCAGTCTCTCCCCCCCCCCCCCACCTCTCCTCTGCAGGTTTGACTGGCTGATTAGCATGTGTATAATCTGTGGTCCAGCCTGTAGCCCTGCACGGCTCATTGTGCCTGCTGTCCCTGCGTTCAGGCTGACCGCCCTTGTTGGCACTGATTAGCGGCGACGTGGGATTAATTGAATGCTGCCCAGGGGTGCTCTCCCCCTGTTAAGCTTCGCGGAGCCTCGTCTTTCTTAGGAGAG
>CM065714.1:124857851-124865351 GCA_033310375.1 Conus canariensis | reverse complement strand
TTTGCTAAAAATGAACCAGGTCTGGCCAGTTTCCATCTTGCCAGTGCCTTCAACTTTAAATAATGCAATGAATAAGAATAAAGTTAAAAATAGAAAAGAACAGAATGTTATCTGGTCGTCGCCTATGTTCGCCTTTCCCGATGAAGAAAGTAACAGGTGTTATTATTTATACAGACAAAATATTAGAATCAAATATTGCCAAACTGCGATTAGAGGACGTAGCAGATCACATAGACGAACTTGACACAGGCGCATTTTTACGAAATTTAGAGAGTAAACAAATATTTCTTGCAGTCGCTTTGGCCAATATTTGTAATTATTATATCGAAATGTTTTGGAAAGAAAAAAATCACTGCTAAGTTTCTCCAAACATCATGATCATTTCAGATTTCTATGACAAACAAATTGAGTTTGGATCAAGAGAGAGAGAGAGAGAGGAGAGAGAGAGAGAGAGAGAGAGAGAGAGAGAGAGAGAGAGAGAGAGAGAGAGAGAAAGAAAGATGATCACAAATACAAAATAATTATATATCTCTGAAAGCCAGAAACATGATTAGGTCATCATAGTTATTTAAACAGCGTTGCTGACAACTTCAGTATCAAAAATAAACAAAACAGGTGGGGTCTTAGCAGGTGGCTTTGAAAAAAAAAATATGACCATCCATTCCGTGGAATCCCTCTCGTTTGAATAATACGTTCTGCAGTCGGTTTGGCAAGTAGGCATGAAAGCCGTCTGGACAGCCCTCTCGGATTCCAATTGATTAGGGTTTTGCCAGATGACCTTGGGGCCACACGTGATCGAAGGCCTTGGATAAATCAAAATCACATGGTTTCGATTGTGAGAGCATTTCTCAAAGGCTGTGCACAAACTGCAAGTCATTAGTGTTAGAAGGCAGTTGTCACTGTATGATTACCATGATGAATCCAGACTGCATCTTTGAACCGACAAAATTGACTTGTAGGAAAGAGAAATGAGGGTCGCTGTGGTCGAGTGGTTAGAACATGTGACACGCAGTCTGCGGGTTGCAAGTTCGAAATTAAGCAGCATCTGGTACTGAAAGTGTGAAGAGCGCTGTGCCGCATCCCCCCCCCCCCTCCCCCGCCTACCCCCCCCCCTCCCCCGCCTACCCCCCCCCCCCTCCCCTCCCTTTATCATTATTCGTGTTGTGCTCCAAACTTTGATGATTTAATGAAAGGTGTGTGTGTGTGGGGGGGGGGGGGGGGAGGGGGGGTGTGTACCTGGTTGTCTGTCTCTCAGTACGTGTGTGTGCGCGCGCCCGTGCGTGTATGTGTGTGTGCGCATGCGTGCGTACGTGCACGCGCGCGCATAGAGCATGCACACAAACACACGCACTGGCACTGACAAACACACACACACACACACACACACACACACACACACACACACATACACAGAGAGACAGACAGACAGACAAAATCTACACCTGACAAGAAACGCTAACGCCCACACGCGCGCGCGCGCGCGCACACACACACACACACACGCACGCACACACACACACACACACACACACACACACACACACACACACACAGCGCGCGCGCGCGCGCGCGCGCGCGCGCGCGCACGCACACACACACACACACACTCTCTCTCTCTCTCTCTCTCTCTGTTGTTGCACACACACACACACACACACACACACACACACACACACACACACACACACACACCCTACTCACTACAGGTGTGCACGATAGTGCTACGAAGAGGCCTTGCTGTCATTGGACTTAACGCCTTGGCGAACGGGTACCTTCGTGTGCTGTCTTCCCCATGTATTTTGCCCCGCACCACCCTCTCATTACCAGATTAGCCGCGGCAGAGTTAGATTACCTCGAGTGGAAAACCTTCCACGTACCCAGTCCACAAGCTTGATTACCATAGACTATGGACGAGCGAGTTTGTGTCAGCGCAATCGTGGCACGCGCGCGGGCATGCATGCATGCATGCGTGCCGACGTTGACGATGTCGTTTGCAGAGCATCAGAGCACTCGCCCACATTGGTGCAAGCCTTTCATGTGTGTCGGCACGAAAGACACGAGAGCATCCACACGTATGTATGTACAGACTACCCCGTCCGTACGGAGAGAGACACCCACGCACGCGCGAGCGCGCGCACACGCACACACACACACACACACACACACACACACGACATGAGATTCAAGATGGCGGACATAGGCAAAGCCTAAACTTAGGTCCTGCTGAAATTAGACGAATCTACGTGAAACATGACAAGAACTACTAGGTCCAGAAGCCTGGGAGGACGCCAAAACAACCAGACTCCCAAAGAAAAACCCAGTACCAACAATAACCATGAAGAAAAGCTATGTCTGCGAAAAGAAGTTTTGGAGCGGGCTGCACGACAAGCTAACGGCTCCCAGACTGTCAGTGACGGAGAAAGTCAAACTGAAGATCCACCCTGTGACACAGTAAGTGAGATCAGACAGTTAAAGGTCTTGATCAAGAACTTATGCGATAAAGTTGCTTCACTTGAAAAAACCGTAAATGAACAAAAGCATGTCATCGCTAATTTCGGAAAAAGTCCAGTAAGTAGGCCTACAGACCTGAACGGGGGACAAAAAGCCAGCTCCACGAACTATCGTAGGCCTACTTACGCTGATGCAACAAGGTCAGTTCCACCACACCCCAGTCCAAAATCACCAACAACAACAGATTCGGGGCTGGTGGAACTGAAACACAGCAAAAAAGAAGCAAACGAAACAAAAGAAAATAAAAGAACACCTGTTAAGAACGCAACTAGTAATGACGTCAAAGTAGTACAACGTCAAAACAAAGAAAAGAAAGCGGAAGGAACACAGGACGTTCCTCTGGTCGTGCTTCTGCACGACTCAGTGTTGAACGGAATAGATGGAGAGAGACTGGGTTTGTCTTATGGTTTTGAAACGATATCAAAGAAAACTCACAATGTCAAAAACCTGGAACCGACAATTAATGCAACTCTAACCACCCTGCAAAGACCAGTGGATGCTATTGTTGTTCACTGTGGAATCAATGACATCAAAAATAAAGATCCAGCCGTCTGCAGTGCAGACTTTGTCAAAACTGTAAAAGGTATTGCCACCCGAAACCCAGAAGCGGAAATCATCATTAGCAAAATCGCCCCGGTCAGGAATTCAGAGCTGGAAATGAAAACGAGACCTGTTTAACGCTCTGACGACTTCTGAGCTCTTCGATGTTTCCAGAGTGTCTTTCGTCAACCATGGCAATCTCCATCCCAACGCCAGGACGCTGAGAGACGACATCCATCCGACCCGAAGAGGAGCCAGTACGCTCGCCGGCAACCTGGGAAGGCACCTCCGACGGCTGCTCTGGAAGACACCGAGGAAAACAGCAAGACGCATCGTGCTACATCCACCCCGGGTTTTTTCATCCTACCCAAGGCATAGTGATCTACCTTTTCCGCAAGACAGAGGCACATGGTGGAACTATTACGATGTCCTTAGAAACTGGCGCTAGGTCAAGATCTGGCTGGATAGAACATTGTTCAAGGAAGTAGATTTGTTCTAATTTCAGCTCAGGTACAATCTTGTCTGACTGATTTCATTTTGAACTGTTGGAAATCATCGTTATCTTGAAGATTCTCTCTCTCTCTCTCTCTCTCTCTCTCCTCTCTCTCTCTCTCTCTCTCTCCTCTCTCTCTCTCTCTCAGTTATAAGGCTTCAGGGCCTACTTTAATCAACAGACATTCAAACGTATTCATATTCCTTTCATCCTTCCCATCTTTGTGTTCAATTTGGAACATTACTTCCTTTCTTAATTTGTTATACAAAGTTGAATTGTTGATATTTCATCAGTGACATGCCTGATAAATCAATGAGAATTTTACAATGGAATGCCAGATCGGTACTAACAAATGAAGCGTGGTTAATTCAACATCTAGCAGATCATAGCTATCATATATTGGTTTTGCAATCTCTAAATGTATGCAAATTCAAATTACCAAAGGTACCTCACTTTTACTACCCACCAGTACATAATAGAGTTTCTGATTCAAAAGAAAAAATCAACACGGCTATTTATATCAGAGAAGGTACAGAATATATTCACTGTCCATCACCGGCACCATCTGATCTACCACACTTATATTCATGCGCGGCCAGTGTGAAACTTAACAACATTGTTCTCAATGTTGTTTCTGTATATCTGCCGAAAGGGCCAACTGACCAAAACACTGAGTGGCTACACGCAATACAAAGCACGAATGAAAAATGGCTGATTGCCGGTGATTTCAATGCACACTCTCCTTTTTGGGAAAAGGGTTGTTCTACTGTAACCAGCAACCGTTTTGTTGAAAATGTTGTCGATTCCGATTTGTATTTGCTCAATAATGGAAGTGTAACCAGAATTCCAGATATTTCTACACATAAAGCAAGTGCTATAGACTTGTCTTTGATTTCTCCCCAGTTAGCTTTTGATTGCACTTGGCAAACTTACGAGGACACTCTCGGAAGTGATCATTTGCCGATCATAATAACAGTCAATGAAATGTGTAATATTCAGGAATTACCAGAGGACAAAATTCCCAAATACAATTATAAATTTGCCGACTGGGACAAGTTTAAAACTCTCCTTACCAGCATAGATGTAGATAGTGTTTGTGGAATAGAAGAGAGTGTGGATAATATGTATTCAAATTTCAACAAACTGATACTTTTCGCTGCAAATGGTTCCATACCTAAATCTAATCATATACAAAAAACACGTCATGCTGGGAATGTCTGGTGGGCCAAAGATTGTGAAGAAGCTGTAGCTTTAAAGAAGCTTAAATACAAGGAATATATTAAAAACAAAAGTGAGGAAAACCATCAAGAAATGAAGAAAGCAAAGGCACACTCTAACAGAGTTATTGCAAAAGCAAAGCGACTTTACTGGTCATCATTTTGTGCAAGAGAAGTTTCCCAGCATAAAGATCTTCAAAAGGTATGGAAAAAGTTTCAAGTTATGAAAAAAGGGATAAATATTCCAAGATTTCCATTTAGTTTGGAGACTAAAAATTCCCGACTCCATTTGAAAAAGCCGAAGCTTTTGCTAATATGTTTTCTAAGACCATGCGCCTGGAAAGCCTTCCGCACGAATGCAGACAACATCGGGAAAAGCAAGAAAAAACAGAACTTTATGATGAACCAGTTCCAAATAATGACCATTTCATAAATGCACCCATAACCACACAAGAATTAAAGGATGCCGTCTCTTTTAAATGCAATAAACCTCGTCAGTAGGGCTGGACGGTATTTCAAATCAAATGTTACAACACATGCCAGAAAACTTTTTTTTTCTTTTTATTAAAAATATTTCAAAAGATTTGGAAAGATGGTCTTATGCCAGTTATTTGGAAACAGTCAATAGTAATCCCAATTATAAAGCAAGGAAAGCCTGTCAGAAACATCGACAGTTATCGACCTGTCGCTCTGACTTCTCATGCTGCAAAACTTATGGAAAAAATTGTACTTAATAGACATCTATTTTTGTAACAAAAATCATATAATACCTACTAATCAAGCAGGCTTTATAAAGGGAAGATCTACCACTGATCATATCGTAAAGTTAACAACTCAAATCAAATATCAGTTTGCCAGACGGAAGAGTGTTCTGGCTACATTCTTTGATATTAAAAAAGCCTTTGATAGTGTATGGCATGCTAGATTGTTATATAAATTAAAGGCGATTGGGATTTCAGGTAATTTTTACAGTTATATTAAAGAATTTCTAACACAAAGAAGTTTACAGGTCAGAGTACAAAACACATATTCCAGTTTTAAGCCATTGGATATGGGTATTCCTCAAGGTTCTGTAATAGCTCCAATGCTATTTAATATTTTGCTGTATGATCTTCCAAAACATGTAACTAAAAATGCTACAGTTGTACAATATGCCGATGATCTGTGTATGTGGATAAATACTTGTATGAGAAAAAACACACCCAAAAGAGCAATAAACTACCACAGAAAGCTTTATCAGGCAGAGCTTGATAACCTTAGCAAATACTTGTTTATAAATGGTCTAAAGCTTTCCCATGAAAAGACTCATATGGTTTTATTCAACAATGGGGATGATCCCTCTGATTTACCATCTTTTAAGCTGGATGGGATAACACTTGCGTACGTACACTTAATTAAATTTTTAGGTGTCCACTTCACATCGAAACTCACATGGAATATCCATATTGATTACCTTTTAAATAAGGCAAGAAAAACTTTAAATTTTCTGAAAATTTTGAGCAAGCAAAGCTGGTGCCAAGATGGAAAAACATTAAAGCTCTTGGCTTTGGCATTAATTCGTTCTAAATTATCATACGCCCAAGAGGCTTTCTTTAGCGCACCTAAATATTTGTTACAAAAACTACAAAGTGTAGATAGCAAAGCCTTCAAATTATGCCTAGGAGTTCCGGTATATGCCTCCACTTTGGGGACATACAGAGAAATAGACGTTTTACCGTTAAATGAATATAAGAATCTATCACTTGCAAAATATTTCATGAAATGTACAACCATGGAAGGTGTGAATGAAACGGAAATATCTATAAACCCAGAGAGTGATTATCCAAAAAGAGCAAAAAATATTGCCTCTCTGTGCACTATCAGTTCATACACTGCTGATTTGTTTAAGAAAAGTAATATAGATGTTAAGTCTTTGTCAAAAACGTCTCTTATAGACCCCATTCCAACTTGGGAAAGAAAGAGGGCGAAGTTTGATCTTGATTACACTGATACAAAGAAAGCAAATCAGCCTTACATCTTGTCATATTTAACGAAGATGCAAATGCAAGATAGATATTCTAACCATCTTAAGGTGTACACAGATGGATCGTTGACGAGTAACAAAGAGGCCGGATCAGCATTTGTTATTCCATCGCTGAAAGTAGAAAAAGCATATTTCGTTGGAAAATATCGCTCCATATTCGTAGCTGAAATGATAGCGATACTGATGGCGTTGACATTTCTAATTGATTTACCACAGTCAATTTTTCAAGTGTTGTTTTGTGTAGATTCGCTGTCAGTGTTACAATCGATTAAGTTTTTTAATTCAAATTCAGATAACTTCATTTTGAAGGAAATTCAACATTTAATCCACGTCTTGATATGTAAAGGAACAGATATAACTTTCTTCTGGGTTCCTTCACACTGTGGAATTTCGGGCAATGAACTTGCTGACAGATGTGCAAAAAAAGGCGCTGAAAATGGAACGAGGGTACAAACTATTTCCATACCGTTCACTTTGAAAGAGAGTCAACAAATTTTAAAACAAACAGCTTGGGAATATTTTAGAAATGGGCAGAACAAAGCTGTTACTCATGTTCAGACACAATTAAATCCTCTTTTTAGTATTGATCATTTCAAAAGCATCCAAAATCTGCACATTTATGATGTGCATCAATACAGAAACTTCGTTTCAATATTTCATCGATTGAAACTGGATGCTTTTAGAACTAAATATAGCTCTGCAACAAAATGCATATG
>CM065714.1:124845351-124850351 GCA_033310375.1 Conus canariensis | reverse complement strand
ATCAAGGCTATTCATCCTCAGACTCAGAAGAAAGCCTCTATTGTTCTTCAGAGAAATACAAGAAATGCCGCAGATCACAGGCTGAAAGAGGGAATAAATTCACAGTTATCAAGTTATCACGGTGCTGGTATGGAAAGGAGAATACGTTTCCACGTCGACAATGCCTTCATCCGCCAGACAGAACACAAACACAGGCAAAGCGGCGCTCAGCACGTGCATCCCGTGACCTGGAAAGAAAAACAGTCCGCGCAGGACCGTTATCTGGCGGGATCCATCTGGACCAATTCCAGCCCCGTCTCCCCCTCCCGCGGAGTGTCGGCGGTAACGTAATCCTCCTGAAGACGAGGAGATTAGAGCGTCTTATTTCCCGGGCCTGGAACTCTATCTGATGAACACGGCGGATCCAGCCATACAGACAGGCTGTTTGCGTTCCCTCTGGGAAAGAGATAGGTGAAAGCGTGCCCTTCCTTTAATTAAATAGTGCACCCACCGATGATGAGAGAGAGCAGGGAGTAAGGAGTGCGGTATAGTACAGTTATGATGATGGAGAGCAGGGAGGGAGTGTGTGACAGTGGGTGGTTTGAAGTGGGTTTATCCTGGATGAGTATTGCCGGAGTTGTGGGGTTTGGGTTACGGACTGCTTTGAACCTGTTTCAGATCTTTGTCACTCGCCTGCAGACAGCAGCTCGACCTGTATGGCTACGACAGAAAGCAAACAAACCTGTTCATGATGCTTTATATTTCTGATGTTTTATTGTTTGAAAATAAAAGGACATAATTTGGAATACCTTACTCTTTATTTCTTTCATTGCATTGTGTGTGTGTGTGTGTGTGTGTGTGTGTGTGTGTGTGAGAGAGAGAGAGAGAGAGAGAGAGAGAGAGAGAGAGAGAGAAATACGAATACGCATACGAATATAGCGATTTATTCAGATAAAGGCCAGAGCCCCATACTGAAGAGGTAATACCTGCAATACACATGTAATAATCATTATCATGAAAGAAAAATGCAAGGAAAAAGCAAGTATATATGCGCAATACAATGATATTAAGAATATACAGTACGCAGGCTTTTTGGTGCTTCATAAATGTACCAAGCAAGATTCAAAAGAGAATATTTTGCTTTCTTGATGCTAGGAGTAACTTTAGTCTAAAACTGCAGGGTTCAGAAGAATACTTTGGCTTCATAAATTTTACTCTAAATTTTACTCTGTGGTCATGAAAAGCAGGACAGCAAAAAAAAAAAAAAAAAAAAAAAAGGAAATGACTTCATCTTCCCTGGCCAGATTACAATGCGGCAATCGAACACCGAATGATCTAGTTTATGGTGATCTTCGACAATATCCAGCCTATGCTAATTCGTTTTTGGACTGTATTAAGTACTGGCTGAAAATAACTAGAATGGACGAAATTAAAATACCTCTTAATTAAAGTTTACAAAATATTGCGAAATCTGGATTGTAATGGCAAGAAGACATGTTCGCCAGTGCTTTACTTTATATGGCTTTTCTTATGTTTGGGACAACCAGGGAGTTGAAAATATATCAGGGTTTTTGAAATGTTTGAAACAAAGAATAATGGACTGCAGCTGGCAGGACTGGCATGATCACATCTATAGTAGTGACAGATTTGCGCAATACAGACTCTTTAAAACAACGCATATGATAGAATCATACATTAAAATGGATATGAATAGATATGTTAAGTGCGCTCTAAGTAAGTTTCGATTTGGTGTTTCTGATATTGCGTGTCATCGTTTTAGGTACAGTACCATCATTGAAAATGAGAGAGAGAGAGAGAGAGAGAGAGAGAGAGAGAGAGAGAGAGAGAGAGAGAGAGAGAGAGAGAGAATGTGCGCACGCGCGTTCTCTTTTTCTCATTTGTTCTAAATTTTCCTTGCATTCTTTTTTAAACAAGACTTCAGTCATTGAAGTGTCCTGTCTTTTTCTCCAAGAAAGCCTGTACTAATTACCTCCCAACTCCACCCCCCCCCCCCCCTCCCCCTCTGCTCCAGTCGAACAGTCTCCAGAGGTCATCAAGCAGTATTGTGACGGACACACATAGGCCCGGCCTGGGCAAATGTGGCGAAAACTTTCACAGCATGGCGATAGAGTCCTCCTCAGTTGTAAAGACCACAGTGGGAACCGAACGATGCGGTAGTAATCAAGTCCTAACAAGGCGGCCCTGTTGAACGTATTATGAAAGACCCCACCCATGCACTGACTGCTTCTCCCTTGCCGTCTCCGCCATTCTCTCCCACTCCTTCTTTCTCTTCACTTCTCCTCTCTCTCTCTCTCTGTCTCTCTCTCTCTCTCTCTCTCTCTCTCTCTCTCCTCTCTCTCTCTCTCTCTCTCTGTCTCTCTCTCTCTCTCTCTCTGTCCTCTCCGTCTCTGTCTCTGTCCCTCTCTCTCTCTTCTCTCTCTCTCTGTACCTCTCTGTCTCTCCGTCTCTGTCTCTGTCCCCCTCTCTCTCTCTGTCTCTCTCTGTCTTTCCGTTTCTGTCTCTGTGTCTCTCTCTCTTTCTCTGTCTGTATTTCTGTCTCTGTCTGTCTGTCTGTCTGTCTGTCTGTCTGTCTGTCTCTGTCTGTCTCTCGATCAGTGTGCGTCTGTGAAGGGAATGGTTGTTGTGTGAGAATGATTTTGTACTAGAACATACACAAGAAACACAAATGAGTGATGGAAATGGAAATCATTTCTTAATTTTGCTTAGTTGTGTAGACACCTAATTTGCAGTTTTTTCTGTTGTTTTCTTTTCTTCTATGCAAAAAAAGAGAAGAGATTGTAACTCCTTGACAAAAAGGCTGTTAGCCAATGTCAATAGAAGATGTCAGTGTCAGTGTTAGTGTCAGTCTCTCTCTCTCTCTCTCCTCTCTCCTCTCTCTCTCTCTCTCTCTCTCTCTCTCTCTCTCTCTCTCTCCCTCTCGTTACAAAACGACAAACGAAAAACACCTAACCGACTTAAACAAACAATAACAACAAAACACGATATTTGTCAAAAAGATTACATCAAATACATCAAAGTTTGTTTAAGCCAAGGCAACACGAGAAAATGCAAGCGCATTGCTGGATAACCACTTCTCCCACTCCTCCTCCTACCCCCCCCCCCCCCCCCCCCCCAAAAAAAAAAAAAAAAAAAAAAAAATCCGAAGCAGGTCCCTGTTGTCGGGGTTTTATTCCTACTCCATCACAATTCCCGCAAAGCTCGGGCGACGGAGTATCAACAACCTTGTGGGCAGTGTTACCAATTTCTGTCAAACTGTGCGTCCCCACCCAACCCTCTCCGTGTCCTCCAGAGCAACAGAGCCGGGGAGGTGCTGTATTATTTCTGGCCTGCTATTACAGAGGCGGGCTCTCTGGGGTTTATGAAGCATCGTCTACGGGGCGAGCAGAGTCGGTCACGAAGCGCCGCCTAAAGAAAACAGAAGCTCCGGTTTCCAGCCTTACGTCAAGCTGACGCCTTTATTGGCGGCGTAAGTGCCGAGGCTTGGGTTCCCGTGTATTACCCCACGGCAGACTGGAGGCGCGTCAAAGTTTAGGACAACAACAGTAGCGATAGAGAACATTTTTGCCTCCAGTGTCATAACGGTAGAAATCGACCCATGTAAATACAAAAAAAAAAAAAAAAAAAAAAAAAAACCCCGCCCACCTCCACATGACAGCTCATTGCTGGGAATATAGTCTGTTTTGTTTACTAAGAAGACTTTGTGGGAAACTCTGAGTACATGTTATTTCGCCTCCTGGGTTTAGTACTACTCTTATGATGTTTTCAGCAGATTCCGACTGTTACAGTTTTTGAGGACAGGGCGGTTGCCACCAGCTTCACGTCATAGCCATTCTTTCCCTGACTGTACTAACATGTCATAGAGAGGGAAAGTGTCATTTTTCTGACGAACATTACTGGGATGTAGTAGACCTCTAGAGTAAAAGACAGAAGAAAGGCAGAAACCGGGTAAGAAAAAAAGAAGAAGAAAAATTCTTTAAAGTAACTGCACGTAGAAAACATTTTTGCCTTCGAAGAGTTGAACATGTTTCTCCCACGATGAACGCTGTTCATTCGTGTATTTATTTATCGAGGATAGCGGATGGGAAAGGAGGATGTAATCTTTTTTGTCAATCACCATTTCACAGTAAGATATTAGCGAGAACACTTTGATGAAAGGTTATCGTGACATATTGCTGCTTCCGCTGGTAATTGAACAGACATAAAATGGAATGAGGTTTATAAAGAAATTCCTGTGCATCAGTGGCCGTAATTATTAACAATACCTGTAACGATGTGAACGGTTTCCATCAGAGAGGGACACTGAGTGCTGAGGGACGGAACCCATCAGAAATCTGGGAATGCTGAGACCTGTCCTGCTCCATGGCACTGGGCACTGGGCTGTGGCCAAGACGGGAGGCTGGAATCAATCAGTGAGAGGAGGATACACCCGAAGATGCGGATAGGACTCAGAGAAGTACTATCCTCCAACTGAAATCTAAGAGCAGTCCTACACCACCCTTGTTAGCCTGCGCTGTGTTCACATAGGGTGCAGGCACACACATAAAACCAACACACATAAAAACAACAGGGCATTCCATTAAGACGTCAAGGGACATAATTTCTCCCTGGTAGATGCCATGTATAATGGTCACTGGAAATGACACGACAGAACCTCCAAGGGAGCGTTCCCATGGGTGTTCCAGCCCATATCGCATGACTGCAGAGCCCACCAGCGAAAAAAAAACGCCACCGTCAAGCAACTGCTGTGTGCATTCCGCAGCTTTCCCAGTTGCTGTTCTGCCGACAGCTAATTTCCCTTCACCGTGAACATGAACATGCTGAACATGTCATCCTCCTGTGAATCTGTCTGACATGAAGCTGAACCGTCCAAATAAACCTGCAGTCCTATCAAAGAGTCTCCAACCAGACAGAATTTCAGCTGTATCATTGACAACATTCTCACCCATCCAAGCCACTTTTAACACAGAGAAAAAGGCTTCCAGTATGTCATGTCTCATTTC
>CM065714.1:124835351-124837851 GCA_033310375.1 Conus canariensis | reverse complement strand
TCTCTGCCATTGCGATAGTCTGCGGCGCACATGTGCTTTACGTCACTGTCAGGTGTCGTGGAAAGGAAGTCCCTGTTGCAAAATTTTTGCTGGAGGAGATTAAGTGTGGGTCGTGAAAGGGATACAGGAGATTGGATTTTTTTTGTCATGAAAGGGATACAGGACATTCTTCTTTTTTTTTGTCATGAAAGGGATACAGGACATTGATTTTTTTTTGTCATGAAAGGGATACAGGACATTGATTTTTTTTTGTCATGAAAGGGATACAGGACATTGACTTTTTTGTCATGAAAGGGATACAGGACATTGATTTTTTTGTCATGAAAGGGATACAGGACATTGATTTTTTTTTTTGTCATGAAAGGGATACAGGACATTGATTTTTTTGTCATGAAAGGGATACAGGACATTGATTTTTTTGTCATGAAAGGGATACAGGACATTGATTTTTTTTGTCATGAAAGGGATACAGGACATTGATTTTTTTTTTTGTCATGAAAGGGATACAGGACATTGATTTTTTTTGTCATGAAAGGGAAACAGGACATTGATTTTTTTTTTGTCATGAAAGGGATACAGGACATTGATTTTTTTTTTGTCATGAAAGGGATACAGGACATTGATTTTTTTTTGTCATGAAAGGGATACAGGACATTGATTTTTTTTGTCATGAAAGGGATACAGGACATTGATTTTTTTTTGTCATGAAAGTGATACAGGACATTGATTTTTTTTTTGTCATGAAAGGGATACAGGACATTGATTTTTTTGTCATGAAAGGGATACAGGACATTGATTTTTGGGTCATGAAAGGGATACAGGACATTGATTTTTTTTTGTCATGAAAGGGATACAGGACATTGATTTTTTTGGGTCATGAAAGGGATACAGGACATTGATTTTTTGGGTCATGAAAGGGATACAGGACATTGATTTTTTGGGTCATGAAAGGGATACAGGACATTGATTTTTTTTTGTCATGAAAGGGATACAGGACATTGATTTTTTTTTTTTGTCATGAAAGGGATACAGGACATTGATTTTGGGGTCATGAAAGGGATTATGTGCTTCTTTCAGCAGTTCCTCCCCCCTTCTGGGTCCCACTCATACCTCAGCTCATCACCCGGCTCCCTCTACCCCACTCCTCCTTCAAGTATAAGTGAAAAAAGACGAGAGAGAGAGAGAGAGAGAGAGAGAGAGAGAGAGAGAAGAGAGAGAGAGAGAGAGGAGAGAGAGAGAGAGAGAGAGAGAGAGAGAGAGAGAGAGAGGTCCTCCGACAACTTCTCGTATTCTCAGTCTGTTCTTTTCATTATTCCACCATGAGATCGTTAAACTGTACAGACACTAATACCTCTGTTCAAAAAAGAAAGAAGCTCGAAGAGGATTTAAAGGGACCGTTTTTTCCCCGGAGGACATTTGAAACTATTTCCTGTCTTGTTTCCCCCCTACCTCTGCCTATGATATGCTGTCCTCTGCCCAAATCTTGCTCCCCCCCCCCCCCCTTTCCTTCCTAATCTTCATGCGTTCGGACGTTTATGTGACATATCAAATAATATATTCATTATCTTTTCAGTGAATTTATTAAAATTCTCCACTGACCATTAACTCACCGAAACTACTGTTACAAACTGATATCTATCTATGAACTATCCGCGAAATGGCGAAAGGCGGGCATTCGTAGGCTGTTAGAAAAAGACCTTCAAGGACACCTTAAGGCATCACTGAAGAACTCTGACAATGACCCAGACCCCTGGAAAACAGTGGTTCCACACCGCCCCGCCCGGTGAGGTGGCATCAGCAGAAGAGCTGTATTTTATGAACGGTACAGGACAAGCAGAAATCCAAAGGAACCGTGAGCTTGGCGCAAGTCTAGCGCCACCCCTTCCTTGTCTTCAGTGCCTGCAGACCTCTGGTGCCCGACGTGTGACAGAGCATCGGACTGGTCAGTCTTAGTCAGACACACCGCGTGCAGTCTTCCTCAGTGTGATGTCTTTGGCCATGACCGACTACGATGGATGAACAACAACACTGTGCAGTAGTATAAATATTTATGGGATGTTAAAAAGTTCTAGTCCTATAAATGTTGACATGTAAACATGTCCCATATACTGGAAGAAAGGAAGAAAGGAAGAAAAGAAAAAGAAAAGAAAAAACAGTACACGGAAAGTAATGTTTGTGTTTGTTCCAACAATTACTTCCCCCGGTGAAAAAACAAAGTCGCACATGAACTGAGCCAAAGGGCGCAAGAGAGGGATGTGGGGGACGGGAGTGGTACGGGGAAGGAATTCAGGATTCGTTCAACCGCGACAGAGGTCAGCGGTCCCCCACGTGCCATTTCATGTCAGCACTGAATATTTTCTGGATTCGTAAATCAAGTAGGACTTACCAATTGACGGAAGACCAAACGACCATCCCCCCCCCCCCCCCCCCCCCCCCCAAAAAAAAAAAAAAAAAAAAAAGAAATCCCTGTGGGATCAATCTGACTCGGGAGGAAACTGCC
>CM065714.1:124812851-124822851 GCA_033310375.1 Conus canariensis | reverse complement strand
GGATGGGGATGGAGTTGGGTTTAAAGTGGAAAAATATAGTAATAACAGAAAGCAGTAATACGTATGTACACAGACCTAAGCATATATATAATCGAATGTTCGTGATAATACTCTAAAAATGCTGAAGAAAACATCATCCGGATTTCACACCAGAGAATACAGATCATTCAGTCAACCATAAGATCAGCCGACCAACTTCTGTTGTACAGCAGAATCGTATGAGGACTTGAAAAGACATTCCCAGTGGCATTATTCATCGACATTCATTCTCCAACCCCCTCCCTACTCAACAACACCCTGGTCGCCCTGTCGCCGCAATCAGTTTTAGGTCGTCGTGAAGAAACCGAACAGAGGAGACACTGCGCTGCTTCCGATCATTATTGGGGTTTTCATTTGTGGCTATTCAAACCCAGCATACGATTGATACCAACCCACTAAGCCCTCTGCTGACGACAATTAATCCTTTGTGGCAGAGGCAGCGTGAATGAGAGCAACCCTAGGGGCTTCCAACGTTTAGTCGTTAGCTGGTTGGTCGGTGTTTGGTTCATTTGTCGATTGATCGATCACTGGTTTGATATATTACTTTGTTCAGTGTGGACGGAGAGGAGATGAATGGATGGCGAGGAGGGGAAGATGGTTGATGGATAGATGGAGAGGTGGGTGGGTGGATGTTTCGTTTGTTCGATGATTGGCTCATCTGCCAAGGTTAGATCCTCTCAGACTGAAAACTGAACACTGTCCATCTGTTGAAACTTCTCTCTCTCTCTCTCTCTCCTCCTCCCCCCTGTCTCTCTCTCTCTCCCTCCTCTCTCTCTCTCTCTCCCTCTCTCTCTCTCTCTCTCTCTCTCTCTCTCCTCTTATACCTTCTACTGTCGTCACCTAATGTAGTTACAATGCGAAAGTTGTTATTATACTTTTATAAAGCTTTTACAAGACGTGCCGTCGCCATTAGTTAGATGTTCAATGTCATTTTGCATTGTACCTGTAGATATGTATTTACACTGTATATGATTATCGTTTGTAACTGTATTATGACTGAGGCCCTATCAGAATGGGCCAATGGACTTCTGATTAAACTATTCATTCATTCATTCTCTCTCTCTCTCTCTCCAACACATACACCCGATCTCTGTCTCTGTCTCTGTCTGTCTGTCTGTCTGTCTCTCACTCTTTCTCTTTCTCTCTCCTTCTCTCTCTTTCACACACAAACACCAGATCTCCCTCTCTCTCTCTCTCTCTCTCTCTCTCTCTCTCTCCTCTCCTCTCCACACACACACACACATACACACACACAATCTCTCTCTCTCTTCCCCCCCCTCTCTCTCTCTCTCTCCAACACATACATCCAATCTCTCTCTCTCTCTCTCTCTCTCTCTCTCTCTCTTTCTCTCTCTTTCTCTCTCTCTCTTTGTCTCTCCCTCACACACAAACACACACCCGATCTCTCTCTCTCTCTCTCTCTCTCTCTCTCTCTCTCTCTCTCTCTCACACGCACCCACACTTACACCCACACCCACCCACCCACCCACCCACCCACACACACACACACACACACACACACACACACACATAAAATACATTGAACTATTTGATTTCGTTTGCTTGACAGAAACTTTTGTGGATAACACTTTTGACTATTCTGGAATCTTCATTAACTTTTTGAAATATAATGTACCTGCAAAAAAGTTATCAAAACAAGGAAGAAATTCTGGTGGGTTACTGTTTTTAGTACGCAGATGCTACCAACACTATATAACACATATAAAGATTGATTGTGAAAATACTGTGGTTGTGAAATTAGAATAGTGTGTTTTTAAGGTCGATAAGGATGTGCTTATTATTGCAACATACGTTGCTCCGGAGAACAGTCCTTTATACAGTAACAAAATGCAAAAAGATGGAATTGTTTTACTAGAAGAAGCTATCCTGAACATTATGAATGAGGAAGAGTTATATCTTGTGATCTGTGGGGATCTAAATGCGAGGACAGGGTGGAAGCAACCTAACTGGAATGAAGTACTTACCTGTTCTCCTACTGATGACGTCGATGATAATGATGTTGATATTTATAACCGACAGTCAAAAGATTTGTTGATCAATAACTTTGGTGAGTCTTTGCTGAATTTGTGTTTTATGTTGGACTGTATTATTGTGAACGGTGCATGTGTTGGTGATTTTGATGGTCAGTTTACATATGTTTCACCACATGGTACTAGTGTTATTGATTATTTTATAATCACTAAAGGGCTGTTTTGAAGTAATTGTCATTTACATATTGGAGACCGTGTGGATTCTTGGCATTTGCCAGTCGAGTTTACTTGGAAATGTGGTCTTGATTGTATAGACAAATTTAGAACTGTAGAGAATGAGGAAAATTGTATTGTGTGGTCTGAAGATTATTTGTTAGAGTACACACATGAGTTAAATTCACATGTGTTCCACAGCCATATCCAAGAAGCTGTTCAAGCTCTTTCAGTCGATGTCAACACTTCTCTAGATATATTTGTTAAAACATTGTATGGAGCTGCTGCCTCCATGATTCGAACTGTAGGCAATAGAAGAGAAAACGTAAATGAATGGTATGATAAACAATGCGCCCAAAAGAAAAGAACGGTCCGACGTTACCTTAAACTATTCCAAAGGTCAAAAAAGAGTAATGAGCAGCACAGAAATAAGTATGTGGATGAAAGGAGACTATATAAAGAACTTTTATTCTGCAAGAAAAAAGAATTTGAAATGAAAGGATAATTAAATTAAAACAGTCAACCAACGACCCCAAGGTATTCTGGAGAATAATCAGATCTGTGAACAGAAAAAATGTAGTGCGCAATGATATTTCTATGGACCAGTGGTACGAACATTTCCACAGGATATTTAATATGATGACACCTGGGCTGGATCAAGAGGAAATCTTAGCAGCAGAAGTAATGGACAATTCAGACGAGCCACTTTTTAACGACCCTATTTCTCAGGAAGAAGTTGTATCTAGTATAAATAAACTTAAAGCCGGTAAAAGTTCTGGTACTGATATGATACTTGGTGAAATGCTTAAACATGCCAATGAAACGGTAATTAAATTTCTCGTAGTGCTTTTCAATAAGATATTTGAACAGGGCATTTTTCCAAAAGACTGGTGTAAATCCATTATTATTCCAATTTACAAGAAAGGGGATGCTAATCTACCAGATAATTACCGTGGTGTGGCATTAACAAGTATCGTGAGCAAAGTGTACACATTCATTCTGAATAAGCGACTTTCACGATGGGCAGAAGATGAAGGAAAATTAGCTGAGGAACAAGGTGGGTTTAGAGCAGGATATAGTACAATTGATCACATTTTTACTTTACACTCGGTCGTTGAAAAATATTTAGCAAAACATTCTAAGCTCTATGTAGCTTTCGTCGACTTTAGGAAAGCATTTGATTCTGTTGACAGAAATGTCTTATGGCATTGTGTTAAGGAGAAGTGGCGTTGATGGAAAAATGTATAAAGCACTTCGGGGAGTTTATGACTCAGTCATTGCATGTGTAAGAGATAAGCATTCATACTCCGATTTTTTTGATTGTCCGAGAGGAGTAAAACAAGGATGTGTACTCAGCCCAATTATGTTCTCCTTTTTTGGCAATGAATTAGCCGTATAATTAATCAGGGAAGGAAAGCACGGAATTCAGATGGTACCAGGAACTTCAGAATTATTCTTATTGCTTTTTGCAGACGACGTTATTTTGCTCTCAGATACTGTTATAGGTCTACAGAATCAGCTGAACAATCTGAAAAAAGAGGCTGACAGATTACGTCTAGAAGTAAATCTAGATAAGACTAATAATTATGGTTTTCCGTAAAGGTGGTTATCTTGGAATAAGAGAAAAATGGACATATGGAAACGAAGATATAAGAGTAACAAACACATACAAATACTTAGGCTTGATATTTACAACAAAGTTAAGTATGAATGCTGCCCTTCTAGACATGAGTAGAAAAGGTAAATTGGGCGTTATTGAAATTCTAAAATCACTAAAGAAACTACATACAATTGATCCTTCCCTATTCTGGAAGCTTTTTGATACTCAGATTGAGCCCATATTGACTTACGCAGCAGAAGTATGGGGGTTAGAAGATACAGGGTTAATAGAAAAAGTACATACTTTTGCCATTAAACGATTCCTGGGTATACCACTACACTCTTCAAATAAAATGAGTTACGTAGAAACAGGAAGATATCCTTTGCTTTGTTCGAACTGCTGTAAAATGTGTTAAATACTGGCTGCGGCTGGTAAAACTACCAACTAATAGAATATGTAGGCAAGCCTATGATATGTTGTTATTACAATTAGAAGCAGGCAAATACAATTGGGCATCAAAAGTTAGGAACACTCTAACAGAAAATGGTTTTGGTGTAGTATGGTTGTGTCAAGGTGTTGGCTCGGAGGAGGGGTTTATATCAGAATTTAAGGAAAGAATTGTTTCATGTTACAAACAAAATTGGCACTCAGAAATTGAAGATAATGATAAATATGAGTGGTACCGTTCTTTTAAAATTACGTTTGAAGCTGAGAAGTATCTAACTTTGATAACGAATAAAAACATGAGGGAAGATGTGGTAAAGTTTAGATTAAGAGTGCATGGTCTAGGCGCTGCAAAACACTGGTTTATGACCAGCGAACGAAGTGTTGACTGCCCAATGTGCGGTCACAATAAGGAAGATGAAGTGCACTTTCTTTTTCATTGTTGCTTCTTGTCAGATATTCGCCGAAAATATTCTTTTTTCAATATGACTCATGTCGAGCCTACAGTAAGTGGTTTAATTAATCTTTTGGCAACAGATAATGATGCAACTATCATTGGTCTTGCTAAGTATTTAACTGATGCTACCAAGACGAGAAAAAAGAAGCTAGAACTTAATGACAACAGTATTGTAATCTAATGTTCCTTGTTTTGTCTTAGTATGTTCTTTTGTAATTAGTGGATGGCCATGTAGTCTCAGTGTGTGTGTGTGTGTGTGTGTGTGTGTGTGTGTGTGTGTGTGTGTGTGTGTGTGTGTGTTGTGCGCGCGCGCGCGCGCACACATGAGCTTGCGTGCGTTTGGAACAGCAAGGTCGGGAATGGAGAAGGGAAAGGTGGGGTGTGGAAGGGGAGGGGGGGGGGGGGGGGGGGGGGAGGGCGATCGGGCGGTCGGGGATCTGTCGGATTAGAGGGTGAGGTTGGGAGGAGGGATGGAAAAATGTGAGCTTGCGTTTACTGTTTATGTTTGTTCGTGCAAGGTGAGAGAAGGGATTGGGAACTGGGTTTTAGAACTAAAGGGACGGGAACGGTAGCGTAGGAAAGGACGTTCTGTACGGAAGTCTTTTAATCAGATTTGATCGTTTACGTGTGAGTAGTTTGATATAAATATCTGTACCATCCTGACAATGTGAGCGATCCTTTAATCCTTTACGTTATGATGTTTTTGTTTATTTCATCATTTAGTTTCCTTTTACTTTAATGATACAGTGTGTATTTTCTTTATACTTTCATGATGCAATGTGTCCAGAAGTATGTATACCCCCCTTGCCTTAATGGCCCCTATAGCTGAAGGCAATAAATCATCAAAGCGTCAAAGCGTCAAGCGTCTCTCTCTCTCTCTCTCTCTCTCTCTCTCTCTCTCTCTCTCACACACACACACACACACACACACACACACACACACACACATACACACACACACAATCTCTCTCTCTCTTTCCCCCCCCTCTCTCTCTCTCTCTCTCTCTCTCTCCAACACATACATCCAATCTCTCTCTCTCTCTTTCTCTCTCTTTCTCTCTCTCTCTTTGTCTCTCCCTCACACACAAACACACACCCGATATCTCTCTCTCTCTCTCTCTCTTTCTCTCTCTCTCTCTCTCTCACGCACCCACACTTACACCCACACCCACCCACCCACCCACCCACACACACACACACACACACACACACACACACACACACACACACACACACACACGCACGCACGCACGCACGCACACACACACAACACACACACACACACACACACACACCAGATCTCGTTCTCTCTCTGTCTCTGTCTCTGGCTGTCTGGCTGTCTGTCTGTCTGTCTGTCTTTCCACACACACACACACACACACACACACACACACACACACACACACACACACACGATCATTCTCTCTCTCTCTCTTCTCTCTCTCTCTCTCTCTCTCTCTCTCTCTCTCTCTCTCTCTCTCTCTCTCTCGTCACTCGTTTTCTCACTCCCAGCCGTTATACAAATAAGTGAGCATAGCTAAGGTACTTTATTATTGTGAGTCGTATCAGTGAGCAGATGTCCCGGGGACTAAAATACTGCCATATGCCTCGGGTATGCACATGCTGGAGCATATGTTGGTGCTTAGCCGTACAGTGTGTTTGTTCACATGGAAGGTCGGCCGGTGCACTGGTGATATAGACACCTCTACACCTCCCTCTCTTCTCTTTTTCTCCCCCCCCCCCCCCTTTTTTTTTATATTCCCTAACGCACTCAGTCTACCCTTAAATTCCAAAAGTTACCCCTCTCTCTCTCTCTCTCTCTCTCTCTCTCTCTCTCTCACTCTCTGTCTCTGTCTCTCTGTCTCTGTCTCTGTCTCTGTCTCTCTCTCTCTCTCTCTCTATCTCTCTCGCTCGCTCGCTCTCTCTCTCTGCTACTGACATTATCCACAACAACAGGGCGGCTGAAACTACGACGATGACGGCGACAACGACAACGCCGTCAACAATCTCGATACTAATAGTACAACAATATTGATAACAATAGTATAAACAATATCGATGACAATAGTATAAACAATATTGATGACGATAGTATAAACAATATTGATAACAATAGTATAAACAATATTGATAACAATAGCATAAACAATATTGATAACAATAGTATAAACAATATTGATAACAATAGTATTAAGAAACTCTAGGGTGAAATTGACAGCAGAAGGTCTTCAAAGAAGTTTAACCCTTTCGAAATTCACTTTTTTTTTAACATCTTGGTCATATCTCTTTTCAGCTGTTTTTGACATTGTTTTTAGGGCTCTGGTCTTCTTCTCTTAGACACCCGTGTGAATGAGTGAGTGCCCGTGAATTAAAGTTACTATGTGACCCTGTGCACACACACACACACACACACACACACACACACACACACACACACACACACACACACACACACACACACACGAACTTATGTGGTAAGATTATCTATTCTATGTGATTGAATGAAGGTCTGAATGTGTATGAAAACACATTGAGTAGTTTTCAGCTAGAATTGCGCTATACAAACACTCGTTTTATCATTATTAATGTTGTTGTTGTTGTTGTTGTTGTTGTTGTTCTTCTTCTTCTTCTTCTTCTTCTTCTTCTTCTTCTTCTTCTTCTTCTTCTTCTTCCTATCATTATTATTATTACTATTATCATTATTATCATTGTTATCATCGTCATCATCATCATCATCATCATCATCATCATCATCATCATCATCATCATCATCATTTAATCCAAGAAATTCATTTATCATTGGTTTTATACTTGCTCGACGTTCTGTCCATAACTGCCTCTGTGATACATTTCCTGCAGACACAATTTTTTTAGGGAGATAATAAAGTGTTGTTTTTTTTTTTCATCTTGAATTGAGATCTGCTTCATGAAATCCTAGGAACAGAAGCCTATACCACTCCCACCCTGCAACCACACCACTCCCTCTCCTTTGCTCTAACCGCTATGGCGAGGACTTCGTCAAACTGCTGGTCAGACTGACATACTTCTCAATCCTTTAAGTGTGAGCCTCCTTCCTTCCCATTTCATGTGGCACGGTGAGTGTAAACATGATCTTTTGTTTTTTATGACAGTGAGTAGAGTATTATATACTTCCTTCCTTCCCATTTCATGTGGCACGGTGAGTGTAAGCATAATCAGTTGTTTCTATGACCCTTACTAGAGCACTATATTCTTCCTTCATCTCGATTTCATATGGCACAGTGAATGTAAACATGATCGTTTGTTTTTATGACTCTGAGTAGAGTATTATATACTTCCTTCCTTCCCATTTCATGTGGCACGGTGAGTGTAAGCATAATCAATTGTTTCTGTGACCCTTACTAGAGCACTATATTCTTCCTTCATCTCGATTTCATATGGCACAGTGAATGTAAACATGATCGTTTGTTTTTATGACTCTGAGTAGAGTATTATATACTTCCTTCCTTCCCATTTCATGTGGCACGGTGAGTGTAAGCATAATCAATTATTTCTGTGACCCTTACTAGAGTGCTATATTCTTCATTTCGATTTCATAGGGCACAGTGAATGTAAACATGATCGTTTGTTTTTATGACCCTGAGTGGAGTACTTTATGCTTCCTTCATCTCGATTTCATGTGGCACAGTGAGTTTAAACATAATCTTTTGTTTTTATGATCCAGAGTAGAGTACTATATACTTTCTTCATTCCGATTTCATATATCACAGTGAGTGTAAACATAATCTATTGTTTCTATGACCCTGAGTAGAGCACTATATACTTTCTTCATTGTTTTCATGACCCTGAGTGGAGCACTATATCCGGTCTCATGGCATGGCACTCCTCCTGCTGATATGTGGACGGTTTTCCCACTTGGAGAAGTCTGCGGTGCACTCCTAGTCATTCACAGGAGAAGTCTGCGCTGCACTCCCAGTCATTCACAGGAGAAGTCTGCGCTGCACTCCCAGTCATTCACAGGAGAAGTCTGCGCTGCACTCCCAGTCATTCACAGGAGAAGTCTGCGCTGCACTCCCAGTCATTCACGGAAGTCTGCGCTGCACTCCCAGTCATTCACAGGAGAAGTCTGCGCTGCACTCCCAGTCATTCACAGGAGAAGTCTGCGGTACACTCCCAGTCATTCACAGGAGAAGTCTGCGCTGCACTCCCAGTCATTCACAGGAGAAGTCTGCGCTGCACTCCCAGTCATTCACAGGAGAAGTCTGCGCCGCACTCCCAGTCATTCACAGGAGAAGTCTGCGCTGCACTCCCAGTCATTCACAGGAGAAGTCTGCGCTGCACTCCCAGTCATTCCCTCCATCCAGTCAATCCCCTATCCATGCTCTTGGTGTCACAGCTGTTCCAGACCGTGATTTCGGGTCTCCTGCCGTGTAAAACGTCGGTGCCGGAGTTTCTGGTGTCGTAGTGTTTACTCTGGCAGTGCTAACGGCATGTACGATCTCTTTAAGCGGCACTCCGAAGAAATCTCTGGTGGAATGAAATATGACACATGGCACATCTTAGGATCAGCTCCATTCTCAAACGTATGTGACCTTCCTTCCTTCGAATGGAGTGCGTTTTCCCACGTCGTTCATTGCCCTTGTTGGTCTTGCTGGACTGCTTTTTAAAAAATTCTCTTGGCATCCTTTCCTTTCTTTAACTCCTGTATTAGCACGTCTCTCCTAGCTTGTTCCCGTTGAATCGTTGAAACCTGTGTGTGTGTGTGTGTGTGTGTGTGTGTGTGTGTGTGTGTGTGTGTGCGTGCGTGCGTGCGTGCGTGCGTGTGTGTGTGTGTGTGTGTGGTGCGTGCGTGCGTGCGTGCGTGCGTGCGTGCGTGCGTCGTGTGTGTGTGTGTGTGTGTGTGTGGTGTGTGTGTGTGTGTGTGTGTGTGTGTGTGTGTGTGTGTGTGTGTGTGTGTGCGCGCGCGTGCGGTGTCCGTGTGTGTGTGTGTGTGTGTGTGTGTGTGTGTGTGTGTGTGTGTGTGTGTGTGTGTGTGTGTGTGTGTGTGTGTGTGTGTGTGTGTGTTGTGTGTGTGTGTTGCTGTTATTTCCCTGATTTTGAGGCTTTTCTTTGTCCAGTCCACTGTTTCCTGTACCTCCCCATTCCCTTTGTCCAGTCCACTGTTTCCTATACCTCCCCATTCCCTTTGTCCAGTCCACTGTTTCCTATACCTCCCCATTCCCTTTGTCCAGTCCACTGTTTCCTGTACCTCCCCATTCCCTTTGTCCAGTCCACTGT
>CM065714.1:124790351-124805351 GCA_033310375.1 Conus canariensis | reverse complement strand
GTTTTTTTCTCACGTTGATGATTTAGCTGTAAAGTTATCATGTGAGTGATTTTGTAAACGTTGCCCTTGTTGTTTGTTTCTGCTTGAAGATAGGACATTTTTCTTCATCTGGTGACAGCCTAAGTAGTCCACTGACCTACAGGGAAACTGACACTCAAACTGCTGTAGCGTTGACAAAAGATCTGTTACAATGTAAAATACTGACTCAGGCACCGTTGTTCCTTTAGATTCTTTACTACTACTACTACTACTACTACTACTACTACTACTACTACTACTACTAACTAGTCAAAGGACAAAGTTCTAGAAAGAAAGGAAGACATCACAAGACAAGGTCTATATTCTCGGTATAACTTACCGTAGCCTGGAGAGAGAGAGAGAGAGAGGAGAGAGAGAGAGAGAGAGAGAGAGAGAGAAGAGAGCAGAGACAGAGACAGAGACAGAGACAGAGACAGACAGACAGACAGGACGAACAGATAGACGGTCACACTGAGAGAGAGAGAGAGAGAGAGAGAGAGAGAGAGAGAGAGAGAGAGAGAGAGAGAGAGAGAGAGAGAGAGAGAGAGAGAGATCTGTATGAAGATTGAAAAGAATAAGAACAAACGCAGGGTTTTTCGACTAGCACTCAGTGTGCCTCTATATCTGTGTCTCTTAAGATTCCCCACCCCCACCCACATCTTTCTCCTCTCTCCTCTCTCTCTCTCTCTCTCTCTCTCTCTCACACACACACACACACACACACACACACACACACACACACACACACACACACACACACACACACGCACGCACACACACACCAGAGGGAGAGTGAAAGAAGACAATGCCAATGAGAGACAGAGAGAGAGAGAGAGAGAGAGAGAGAGAGAGAGAGAGAGAGAGAGAGAGTTAGTACAGCACTATGCAGTCCAGGAGGACACCGTGGCCACACGACAGACAAAGGAAAGAAAAGAAAGTTTATGACACACCATGGTCCCAGTGACAAGGTGACACGAGCCGTAGATTCTCCGCCAACATAATGTATGGCATCCCATTCGTGTCATTCGTTTGGTGACGTGCATGGTAGCGTTTGTCTTGGTTGTTACGTACGTTCTCTGGATCGCAGTCGTCTCTTTAGAGTGTTATTTATGGCGCTGTTAGACCTGGTTTCTTTGTTGTGTCTCTCTCTCTCTCTCTCTCTCTCTCTCTCTCTCTCTCTCTCTCTCTCTCTCTCTCTCTCTCTCTCTCTCTCTCTCTCTCCTCCATGGAGTAGTTTTTTCTTCGTTTGCTTGCCGAAGTCGACACGGGGCTGAATCCGCTTTGTGTGTGTGCTTTTGTTTTGTTTTCTTAATACGAGTTGCAGTGGTTGTATGTGTAGTAGTAGTAATAGTAGTAGTAGAGTAGTATTTTAGTAGTAGTAGTATAGTGAGTAGTAGTAGTAGTAGTAGATAGTAGTAGTAGTAGTAGTAGTTTCACTTTTCGTCTTTTCACAAAATTGATGATATATTAGACGATGTTTGTAGAGGTTACCGAAAATATTTGATATAATTATTTATTTGCTTTTGTCCACTTTTCTTCCTTTTTTTTCAGTACCTTCTGATCTCTCAAAACCATCCCCCCCCCCCCCCCCCCCCCCCCCCCCCCATTCTTTTTCTTTTTGAATAAGATTCAGTACTTTTTTTTCTTCTTTTTTTCTCGTTCTCGTTCCCATCAAAATGTTCATCTTTCTTCTCCGGTCCATTTCCTTTCCCGTCGTCCAGTTCTTGCTCCGATTATTCCTCCTTTCCTCCTTTCTTCTTCTTTTCTTCTTCTTCTTCTTCTTCTTCTTCTTCTTCTTCTTCTTCTTCTTGTTTGTGTGTGAGAACCTATTCACATCTCTGGCGCTTTGTCCTCCTGTGCTATGGTTCTCTTTGATGTACCATACCGTGATGTGTTGACCTCATCTAGTTATAACACTGTATTGCGCAGTGCTGTATTTTCTCCTCTATTGCTATGTATTCATCTGCCTACCCTGGCGCTGTGTTGTATTTGATGGTGATGCTCTATATTGCGTATCATCATGTGTTGTATGTATTGTTTTGATGGTGATGCTCTATATTGCGTATCATGTGTTGTATGTATTGTTTTGATGGTGATGCTCTATATTGCGTATTCATGTGTTGTATGTATTGTTTTGATGGTGATACTCTATATTGCGTATCATCATGTGTTGTATGTATTGTTTTGATGGTGATGCTCTATATTGCGTATCATCATGTATTGTAGTGTATTGTTTTGATGGTGATGCTCTATATTGCGTATCATCATGTATTGTTAGTGACTGTTTGCTTTAAAGTTTTTTTTTGCATTAAGTTGTATTGTAATTGTGTCGCATTGTGTTGTATTGAAATACTGTTGTGCTGTGCTGTACTGCATAAAGTAGTCAATTGTTTTGCCTTGCATTCCGTTGGTTTTCATTGCACTGCATGGCTTTGTATTGCATGTATGTGTTGTGCTGCATTGTATCGTATCGTATCGTATCGTATCGTATTGTATCGTATTGTACTGTATTACTGCATTCCCTTGAACTGCATTGTGTTACTTGGCAACAAATCTTATGTGTGCAATTTGGGCAAACAAAAAGGAGGGAGGAGGGGGGCGTGGGGTAAAAAAGAAAAAGTCGTGTCGTCCACCTGTAGCGACACGTCACACCTGCCTGCAAACTAGTTCCCATTGCTTCTCAAAATGCTTTATTTTTGTCCCCTGTGGCCACTATCAAAGATTGGAACCCTGGACCCTAAGCAGGGTTTTCCTGTTTCTTAGGAGGGCGCATCATCCATGTGTCTGTCTGTCAGTCATTGCTTCTGAGGGTCTTGGAGTGAACTAAGCGTACCGCCCACAGATCGTGGCCTCACAGTCACAAAGGGAAGTCATTCGTTTGATTTGTTCTGTTATTCAGTCGCTGTGTTTTGGATCTGGCTTACATTGTCTAGGAGCTGTTTTGGATTTCTATCTGTCGGTGCATCTTTCAGTCTCAACATCTTTGTCCATGCATACTTACATCTGTCTGTCTCTGTCTGTCTTGCAGTGTCTGTCTTCTCTCTCTCTCTCTCTCTCTCTCTCTCTCTCTCTCTCTCTCTCTCTCTCTCTCTCTCGTGATATATATATATATATATATATATATATATATATATATATATATATAACTACACTCGATTGCATGTACACAATGTCTGAACAATAAACCATCGAAATCTGAAGTATCTTCTCTCTCTCTCTCTCTCTCTCTCTCCTCTCTCTCTCTCTCTCTCTCTCTCTCTTTTAAATACTGGTTTAAACTCCAAAATATGGCAATTTACAGCCCACTTGATGATTCTGAATAAGATTCCCGAGTTTACCCGTGGTCATTTCAATCATCATAATTGGTCATATCATATTAAAAGATGTTTTGATATTTTTGGTTTTTCAGAGATTTGGATAAACGGAGGGGTTGGAAATGAAATTATGTTCATTAAGGAACTAAAACAATGAATGATGGATTGCTATATGCAAGGTTGGAATGCAAAAATTTCTCAGAGCGATCGTTTTTCAACATACAGATCATTCAAAAAAATATTTGTCAGTTATCACAATTGGTAAATTTCAGTATGCTCTTTCGAGATTTCGTTTCGGATTATGCGATTTAAAAATTAGTAACAGATATGACGAACAACCAAAAAACTATCTATTGTGTAATAAAATTGAAAACGAATTTCATTTCTTGTTTGAATGTCTAAAGTAGTCATGTTGGCGAGAAAAATAGTTATCAAGAATCTATTCCTATCCAAATGGCGATTGTTCAGCTTATTTGATGCAGTCTGAAAACATGATGATCCTTAGAAATTTGGCAGTGTATATCTTTTATGCACTGAAAACTAGACATGAACTTATGAACGGAAACTAGATATATGAATATGTGTTGTGACTGGTTTCAGACGCAAGTGAAAATATTTTTGTTTATCTTTGTTGGCTTCCTTGAATTATTCCCCTTGTAATTGTTTGCTTGTGTGTTTCTGAAAACAAGCTACTTCCTTTTGTTGATGACCCGTTCTCATTTCTATTTCATTCTCAGCAAACGTGTACCCATTGTATACAGGTCGGTGGCCTTACAATTAAACATTTCCGAGTTCCGAGTTCCGAGTTCAGTTCTCTCTCTCTCTCTCTCTCTCTCTCTCTCTCTCTCTCTCTCTCTCTCTCTCTCTCTCTCTCTCTCTCTCTCTCTCTCTCTCTTCTCTCGCCTGCGTATTCATTTGTATAAAGCATTTTTAGGATAAGAAAATTTTTCTTTGTCTTAATCAGCAGATGTTGAAGTATCACGGGAATAATAACTGTTGTTGTACAGGATTATTTGGTCTACGCCCCTTCTCACGAGGCGATGACCTTTCGTTGAATACATTATTTCTCTCTCTCTCTCTCTCTCTCTCTCTCTCTCTCTCTCTCTCTCTCTCTCTCTCATGAATTATTCTCTCTCTCTCTCTCTCTCTCCTCTCTTCTCTCTCTCTCTAATAAATCATTCGAGCTCTCTCTCTCACTCTCTCTCTCTCTCTAATAAATCATTCCCATTCTCTCTCTCTCTCTCTCTCTCTCTCTCTCTCTCTCTCTCTCTCTCTCTCTCTCTCTCTCACCGTGCCCCCAAGCCTTACTATAGAAGAAATACTAGAAAAGGAAACCACACATCCTTGTGTCAGGGCGATGTGTTTACATTTTTTCTCTCTGTTCAGATCCAGTTGATGAAGCGAGCAGTGGAAACGGCCGCACACCTGTAAAGGGTGGACTAGGTGTGTGTGTGTGGGGGGGGGGGGGGGGGGGCGGAGACTGTGATGGTTCAGTCGGTCATGGCTGCACACTCAGCTCTTCGCTCGTGGAGTGCCTTTTGTTCCCCCCTTCAATAATGATGATAAGGCAGTGAGCCAAAGTGCTGGATGTCTGTCTGAGGATGCAGTGCCATTGCTTTCTAACTCATGTATTGCTTTCTAACTCATAATGACACTAATACAAAAAGAGATGAAGATACTGTTGAGGATTCTACAAATAATTCAATTGGCATGCTCCGCATAGATGTTTTTATCGGAAGGCGCACAAGGGCGCTGTTTTAGTAGTAGCAGTAGTAGTAGTAGTAGTAGTAGTAGTAGTAGTAGTAGTAGTAGCAGCAGTAGTAGTAGTAGGTAGTAGTAGTGTTGTTGTTGTTGTTTTGTTGTTTGTTGTTGTTGTTGTTGTTGTTGTTGTTGTTGTAGTAGTCTATAGTGTAGTATTTAAACAGCAGCAGCAGAAGCAGCAGCGGCAGTAGCAGTAGTAGTAGTAGTAGTAAGTAGCAATAGAAGCAGTAGTAGTAGTAGTAATAGCATCAGCAACAGTAGCCGCAGTAGTGGTAGTAGTAGCACTGGTAGTAGTAATTGCAGAAATGTCTAAGTGATGACGACGACGACGAGATGATGATGATGATGACGATGATAATGATGATGACGATGATGATGATGGGGATGATGATGACGACGACGATGATGATGATGATGACAATGATGATGGGATGATGATGATGATGACGATGATAATGATGATGACGATGATGATGACGGGGATGATGATGATGACGATGACGATGATGGGGATGATGATGATGATGATGATGATGATGACGATGATGATGATGATGATGATGATGATGATGATGTTGTTCTTGATATGCGAGACTGACGTAAAATCTGCTGCAGTGCCAGCGGCAGTAGCAGTGACAGTAGTTATAGGACCAGTACAAGTAGTAGCAGTATCAGAAGCAGCAATAGCGGAAGAAGCAGCAGTAGCAATAGCAGCAGCAACAGCAGCAGCAGTAGTAGTAGTAGCAGTAGCAGCGGCAGCAGCAGCAGCAGTAGTTACAGTAGTAGTAATAGTAGTAGTAGTAGTAGTGGTAGTGGTAGTAGTTAGTAGTAGTAGTAAGTAGTAACAGCAGCAGCGTCAGTAGTAGCAGAAGTAGTAGCAGTGGTGATAGCAGAAGTAGTAGTAGCAGCAACAGTAGTAATAGTAGTAGTTGTAGCAGCGGCAGCAGCAATAGCAGTAGTAGTAGTAGTAGCAGTAGCAGCAACAGTAATAGTACTTGTAGTAGTGGTAGAAGTAGCAGTAACGGCAGCGCAGCAGCAGTAGTAGTAGCAGTAGTAGTAACATCAGCAACAGCAGCAACAGCAGCAGTTATTGTACTGACAGTATAGTAGTAGTAGCAGCAGCAGCAGCAACGGTGGTAGTACTAGTAGTAGGAGGAGGAGTAACAGTAACAGCAGCAACAGTAGTAGTAGTAGTAGCAGTAGTGGTAACATGAGCAGCAGTAGCAGCAGCAGCAGCAGTAATAGTACTGACAGTAATAGTATGTAGTAGTAGTAGTAGCAATAGCAGCAGTAACAGTGGTAATGATAGCAATGATAGCAGTAGTAAAAGTAAAGTAAGTAGTAGTTGTAGCCCCAGCAGCAGCAGCAGCAGCAGCAGCAGCAGCAGCAGCAGCGCAGGCAATGACATTATTGACGTTAGTAATACTGCAGTAGTAGTGGTAGTAGCTGCTGATACTGCTGCAGATGGTGATGACTGCACTTGTTGGCTTTTGTACCTCGTTTGCAATTTTACAGCTTCCTGAAGCAAAACTATATTAACAGCTATGTACAGTTTGTTGTTGTTGTTGTTGTTGTTGTTGTTGTTGTTGTTGTTGTTGTTGTGTTTGTTTGTTTGTTTGTTTGTTTCATTTTTTGCTTTCACAGAGCAGGGGGAATTGGTTAGTTGGGTTACTTACAGCACTGATTTCACGCAGTCCCGCTGATGCCGCGAGTTTCGAATCCCACAGACTGATATCTCAACATCAAAATTGTCATCTTCATCCCCCCCCCCCCCCCCCCATTGAATGTGTTGTCGTTCTGGTAGTATCAGTGTAGTGTCACACAGGTTCCTATCTCCCCACCGCCACCTCCAACTCTCCATAATTATTGAATAGCCCCCTCACCCCACCCCCACCCCCTCTCTCCGCCGCCCCTCGCCAATTGTGCCACATCACCTTTGCTGGAAATGAACTTTGAAAATGGGTGAAACTCACTCACACAGGACAGCGGCGACACACGCCTGACACTGCCAACTGTTTGATGATTAGTTTCCTTCGTTTTCCACTGACCACACAGAATGACCGTCAATAGCCGGACATGGAGGCTTCATGTTGTGGACACTGACCTGGAGGGGAAAAAAAATGGGTCTTTGTACCGGCTCTCGGACACAGGAGTCTGGTTTGTTTAAGAACAGGGATTTGCCGTTGAGACCGGGACTGGGATTGGACCTTTGTGGGTGTGTGAGAGAAGGGGGGGGGGGCGGAGAGAGAGAGAGGGGGGAGGAGGGGAGAGAGAGAGAGAGATAGAAGTGGGGAGGGAGAAAGAGGGAGAAAAAAGAGAGGGAGAGAGAGAGAGTGACTGAGAGAGAGAAAGAGGGAAGAAAGAAAGAAACATAGAGAGAGAGAGACAGAGAGAGTGAAAGAGAGAGAGAGAGAGAGAGAGAGAGTGAAAGAGAGAGACAGAGTGAGAGAGAGAGAGAGAGAGAGATAGACCGCGAGAGAGAAGGAGAGAGAGTGAGAGAGAGAGAGAGAAAGAGAGAGAGAGAATGAGACAGACAGACAGACAGACAGACGTACGGACATACGGACGGACAGACAGACAGACAGAGAGACAGACCAAGTGAGAGAGAGAGAGACAGAGACAGACAGCTTCAGACAGAGAGAACACACACACACACACACACACACACACACACACACACACACACACACACACACACACACACACACACACACACACAGATTGAAAACGACTTGCCGACATGCAGAAGGGATTCAAACTATATAACAGGAGCGCTAAATAGTGAAATCGACAACATGATGGCAGACTCGGCTCCCGATGGTCACATTTTCTCCCTGATGTCCGCAAACACACAAGGGTTCCCAAAGGCTTGGCACCACTGTTGTGCAGCTGATGAAACTCATTCATGGCTCTGTTGACACACACGGTGACCCGTTTACTGCAGCCGGCGGGGTACTGGCTGGCGGAGACGCCTCTCGGTATTTGAAGACAGAGTGACCAGAGAAGAAGGAATTAAGTGATCTCGGGTCCGGTGGACTGACCGCTGACTGGGGGTCGTGTTTGCTTAGGGATGGGGAGTCGTGTCAGGGGAAGAAGGAGGGGGTGGCAAAGACTGGGGAGATGGGGGAGGAGGCAGGGTGCAGCTTTCTTTGAAAGTCAGTGGGAAAATTCAACGCCTGAGGTTCATTGTGACCATGACTCTCACTTTGACTACAGGTGAGAAGGCTGAAAACCTCAGAGAGAGAGAGAGAGAGAGAGAGAGAGAGAGAGAGAGACAGAGACAGACAGACAGACAGACAGACAGATAGACAGACAGACAGACAGACCGACAGACAGACAGAGAGATGGAGGGGGACAGACAGAAAGATAGCCAGAGAGATTTGTAATTTGATTCTTTGTTACTTACTCTCTTTCTTCTTTCCTTCATTTCTCTCTTTCTGCCATTTCTCTTTCAGCTGCTAACTGTTCTTGAAAGTCTTTAGGTGGAAAACCACGCTCTGAGTTCATTGTGACCATGACTCTGCACTTCTTTGACTACGTCTGTGATAGCTGATTCACTCTCGCTGACTCTCGAAACAGACAGACAGACAACAGCACACACAGACAGACAGACAGACAGATAGACCAGACAGACGACACGCGACGACGCGACAGGACAGAGAGAAGGACAGACAGAAAGATAACCAGAAGACGATCAGCAACATGGATTCCCCTTGTACTTACTCTCTTCACTACTTTCCTTCATTCTCCTTTCTGCCATTTCTACTTTCACCACAACTGTTCCAAAGTCTTTTTAGGTGTACGTCTCTCTCTGGTTGTCACTGTCTCTGTTCTGTCTCTGTCTCTCTCGTCTCTCTCTCCTTCCGCGCAATTCAAACAGAACACAACACACACACTCCCACCACTCACACCACACCACACACACGTCACACACCGCGCGCGCACAAACATATTCACACACCACACACCAACACACCGCACACACACATACACCCGCCAACACACACCATCACTAACACACTCAACCACACACACAAGCACACACAGTGTCCATTCCCTGACTACGACAGGCGGGCGTGGCAAGAGGTGGCACTGCTTGGATGTTCCCCCTCGTCCGCTGTACTGTCCGGCAATGTCAAGAGAACTGGCGACAACATGCTCCTCCCCCACCCTCCACTCTAATCACTGCCCATATATACACCTAACCCCCAAATAATCCTCGCGAAACTATCACCATCACTATAACTCTGACCATCATCTCAGTCCATTGCCATTACTCAAAGGTGTGGGGTGCTGGCGGATTCATGCAGTGTCAGATTCGACTGGCAGGTTCTTCCTGTCTGCTAATAACTCATTCTGCAAACTCCGCCTCTAACCCCCCTTCCTCCACCACCTTTTCCAACATTCGTGCCCCCCCCCTGCCCCCTCCCCTTCACCTCCCGTCCGTCCTTTTACTAAAGATAGTAAACAATGATCTGAGTTCTGCCACTGTCTTTCTGAGGAGACTATGAACCGACGTGCAGTGTGCAGCCAGAGGTTTGTGCACGTGAAAGAGCCCATGGCAATAAGTGGTGGGGTAGGGTGGGTTTGGGTGGAGGGTTGGTGTTCCTGGCTAAAATATGCAGCAAAAAAAAAAAAGATCTACTTCCATATGTAGGCGAAGGCAAAACCGCACGCTCTAAGTGTGTGTGTGTGTGTGTGTGTGTGTGTGTGTGTGTGTGTGTGTGTGTGTGTGTGTGTGTGTGTGTGTGTGTGTGTGTGTGTGTGTTGTATGTGTGCGCGTGGCACTTGTGCGCATGTTTGCGTGCATGCATACACTACACTACACTACACTACACTACACTACACTACACTACACTACACTACACTACATTCCAAGTGACTAGACTATAGTAGAACCCAACACTACAGCTAAAAAAAAAAAAAAAAAAAAAAAAAAACAACCATTCTACAGCCCGATCCCACAAGCAGGTATGGAGCGACAGTTCAGAATCTGTTGCTCTCCACTCACTGTCAGTATCTTCCAGAGAAATGACCACCATTGCCACCACCCACACTTTCCCCCACCGCCACTGTCCAGGACCCAAGAGTCCATCACACTGACCAGGGCGCCAGGCGGCTGGACACTGTCTATACATCCACTCAGCTGGCCAAATGACCATCCTCCGCTCCTACTTTCGTTGAACACTGATGGCAAGTAATTAGCCAGCATGGGGTTTCCTCTCTCGCCCCCTAATTTTTTCCTTTCTGTTGTTCAAATCTTTTGTGCCTGAGAGAGAGAGAGAGAGAGAGAGAGAGAGAGAGAGAGAGAGAGAGGAGGGCGGGGAGAGAGAGAGAGAGAGAGAGAGAGAGAGAGAGAGAGAGAGAGAGCTTGCGTTCGTGCATGCATGTGTGTGTGTGTGTATTTGTTGAAGGGAGGAGGGGAACGTGCGTTCACGCACATACGCGCGCGCGCGCATACACACACACACACACACACACACACACACACACACACACACACACACACACACACACAACACACACACACACCAACATACCAGACAGACAGACACAAACACACACACACAACAACACACACACACACACACACACACACACACACCACACACACACACACACACACAACCCCACACACACACACACACACACACACACACACACCACACACACACACCACTCAAGAAAGTCCAACATTTAAATTGTCAAACCCTCAACCTCGGAAACCCTTTCTTGTTGTCATTCTTTTTCTTTCTTTCTTTCTTTCTTCTCTCTATTCTTCTTTTACTTTTTCTTTTCTTTACCAAGGAAACCTCCAAACGTGCGATTGCCCGGCTACAGAATGACAGCAACTGATAAAGCGCTTGCGACAAAAATCTCCGCCGTTGCCGCCCTGAATTGAATCCCACTTTACAATTGGCCAACGACCGGAATTCCGGTTGACGCATATGCCGGAGGGATTCCATATTGTCCCCCTGGTGCGACAGAATGTTCACCTGGCTTTCGCCAATGGCACGAAAGGCAAAGTTGAAGGCTTAGAGATGGCTCTGTAGGAAATCTTTGCAAACAAAATGCGTGGATAGTTAGGGACAGGGATTATGCGCTGGGGACCTTGTGCAAACAGATTCTGTTAGCCTCCTCAGCCGAGCAGGCTCTGAGATCGTTGGTTAAAGGTCGTAAGAATACCCCCAGGTGTGTGTGTGTGTGTGTGTGTGTTTTGTGTGTGTGTGTGTGTGTGTGTGTGTGTGTGTGGTGGAGAGAGACAGACACAGAGAGAGAGAGAGAGAGAGAGAGAGTGTGTGTGTGTATGTGTGTATGTGTGTGTGTGTGTGTGTGTGTGTGTGTGTGTGTGTGTGTGAGAGAGAGAGAGAAGAGAGACAGACAGAGAGAGAGAGAGAGAGTGTGGTGTGTATGTGTGTGTGTGTGTGTGTGTGTGTGTGTGTGTGTGTGTGTGTGTGTGTGTGTGTGTGTGTGTGTGTGTGAGGTACGTGCAAGCAGGGTTATTTGTCGTGGGTTGTATTCAGCTTGGGACTATATGAGTCGTTCAGATAGTGCTGCTTTTTCTTCACTTTTTATTTTCTTTTTTTTCTTTTTCTTTTTTTTTTTTTTTTTTCTTTTCTTTCTTTCTTTCTGTTTTTTTTTTTTTTTTTTTTTTTTTTTTTTTGCTGCTTTTTAACTGCATATGTTGCTAAACTAACGAATCTGCCTCTCCTGATTTGTCGCTTCTGTTTAACTTCACTTGTGGTTTAACCAGCTCTGTTCTATTGTTTTGTCACTCACTTTGTAACTTGTCCTATATGCAGCCGACCCTCATTCTTCTATTGTTGTATCACTTTTTGTTAGTCCTATTATTCAACCTGCCCTGTTGTCTTCTGTGCTACTTTGTTAACTTGTCTATAATGCAGCCGACCACTCTTTCTATTGTTTGTATCACTTTTTAGTTAGTCCTATTATTCAACCTGCCCTGTTGTTTTGTCACTACTTTGTAACTTGTCCTATAATGCAGCCGACCCTCTTCTTCTATTGTTGTATCACTTTTTAGTTAGTCCTATTATTCAACCTGCCCTGTTGTCTTTTGTCACTACTTTGTAACTTGTCCTATAATGCAGCCGACCCTCTTCTTCTATTGTTGTATCACTTTTTAGTTAGTCCTATTATTCAACCTGCCCTGTTGTCTTCTGTCGCTACTTTGTAACTTGTCCTATAATGCAGCCGACCCTCTTCTTCTATTGTTGTATCACTTTTTAGTTAGTCCTATTATTCAACCTGCCCTGTTGTCTTCTGTCACTACTTTGTAACTTGTCCTATAATGCAGCCGACCCTCTTCTTCTATTGTTGTATCACTTTTTAGTTAGTCCTATTATTCAACCTGCCCTGTTGTCTTCTGTCACTACTTTGTAACTTGTCCTATAATGCAGCCGACCCTCTTCTTCTATTGTTGTATCACTTTTTAGTTAGTCCTATTATTCAACCTGCCCTGTTGTCTTTTGTCACTACTTTGTAACTTGTCCTATAATGCAGCCGACCCTCTTCTTCTATTGTTGTATCACTTTTTAGTTAGTCCTATTATTCAACCTGCCCTGTTGTCTTTGTCACTACTTTGTAACTTGTCCTATAATGCAGCCGACCCTCTTCTTCTATTGTTGTATCACTTTTTAGTTAGTCCTATTATTCAACCTGCCCTGTTGTCTTTTGTCACTACTTTGTAACTTGTCCTATAATGCAGCCGACCCTCTTCTTCTATTGTTGTATCACTTTTTAGTTAGTCCTATTATTCAACCTGCCCTGTTGTCTTTTGTCACTACTTTGTAACTTGTCCTATAATGCAGCCGACCCTCTTCTTCTATTGTTGTATCACTTTTTAGTTAGTCCTATTATTCAACCTGCCCTGTTGTCTTTGTCACTACTTTGTAACTTGTCCTATAATGCAGCCGACCCTCTTCTTCTATTGTTGTATCACTTTTTAGTTAGTCCTATTATTCAACCTGCCCTGTTGTCTTTGTCACTACTTTGTAACTTGTCCTATAATGCAGCCGACCCTCTTCTTCTATTGTTGTATCACTTTTTAGTTAGTCCTATTATTCAACCTGCCCTGTTGTCTTCTGTCACTACTTTGTAACTTGTCCTATAATGCAGCCGACCCTCTTCTTCTATTGTTGTATCACTTTTTAGTTAGTCCTATTATTCAACCTGCCCTGTTGTCTGTCCTTGTTTATGAGCGACCTCTTTTTTTTTTATACTTTGAGCCTAACCGTTTCATTCTGTCCTACTGTGATCGTGCCATGTTTCACTACTTTTTAACTTGACTTTCCTTCAGCCGTCTCTTCAGTCCCACTCTTTTCATCACTTTTTAACTTGACCTTTTGTTAAGCCGGCCCTTTTGTCTCATTTTTTTTTTCACTTCTTTTTAACTTGACCTGTTTTTCAGCCGTCTCTGTTGTCCTATATTTGTCCTATATTTCACTTCATTTTAACTTGACCTGTTTTTCAGCCGTCTCTGTTGTCCTATATTTCACTACTTTTTAACTTGACCTGTTTTTCAGCCGTCTCTGTTGTCCTATATTTCATTTCTTTTTAACTTGACCTGTTTTTCAGCCGTGCCTGTTGTCCTATATTTCACTACTTTTTAACTTGACCTGTTTTTCAGCCGTCTCTGTTGCCCTTATTTTCACTACTTTTTAACTTGACCTGTTTTTCAGCCGTGTCTTGTTGTCCTATATTTCACTCTTTTTAACTTGACCTGTTTTTCAGCCGTCTCTGTTGTCCTATATTTCACTTACTTTTTAACTTGACCTGTTTTTCAGCCGTCTCTGTTGTCCTATATTTCACTTCTTTTTAACTTGACCTGTTTTTCAGCCGTGTCTGTTGTCTATATTTCACTTCTTTTTAACTTGACCTGTTTTTCAGCCGTCTCTGTTGTCCATTTTCACTACTTTTAACTTGACCTTTTTCAGCCTCTCTCTGCTCTATTTCACACTTTTTAACTTGACCTTTTTCGGCCGTCTCTTTTCTTATTTCACTTCTTTTAACTTGACCTGTTTTTCAGCCGTCTCTGTTGTCCTATATTTTCACTATTTTTTAACTTGCCTGTTTTTCGGCCGTTCTGTTGTCCTATATTTCACTTCTTTTAACTTGACCTGTTTTTCAGCCTCTCTGTTGTCCTATATTTCACTACTTTTTAACTTGACCTGTTTTTCAGCCGTCTCTGTTGTCCTATATTTCACTACTTTTTAACTTGACCTGTTTTTCAGCCGTCTCTGTTGTCCTATATTTCACTCTTTTTAACTTGACCTGTTTTTCAGCCATGTCTGTTGTCCTATATTTCACTCTTTTTAACTTGACCTGTTTTTCAGCCGTCTCTGTTGTCCTATATTTCACTTCTTTTTAACTTGACCTGTTTTTCAGCCGTCTCTGTTGTCCTATATTTCACTACTTTTTAACTTGACCTGTTTTTCAGCCGTCTCTGTTGTCTATATTTCACTTCTTTTTAACTTGACCTGTTTTTCAGCCGTCTCTGTTGTCTCATTTGTTCACTACTTTCAAACTTGACCCATTGCTCCACTGTCTCTATTGTCATTTTTGTAACTACCTTTTTTTTTTACTTGATCTATTGCTCCGCCATCCCCACTGTACTATTTCTTTCACTATTTTTTGACATCACCTGTTAATCGGGCAGCCCAAATTGTCATACTCTTTCCCACCATTTTTTTTAAACTTCATTTACCGTTCAGGCAGTTTTCCTTGTCCTATTTTTACGTGGATTTTATGTATGGTACATCCAGTTCTTCTTGTCCTTTTTATCTCTTAAAGAAGTCAATGATTATCTATCCAGTCCTACTTGCCCAGTTTTTTCTTTACTTGTATGACTTCCTGTGTTGTCTACAAAGCGCTACCTGTTCTATGTGTT
>CM065714.1:124780351-124785351 GCA_033310375.1 Conus canariensis | reverse complement strand
GCGGGGTGAAATAGGGAAATCGTGTTTGGGAAAAAACGTGGAAAGGTCATGCACTTTCACCACTGTTACTGTTGAAGGTTGGAGGATGGAGCTGGTGGTGCTGCTGTTGCTGCGGTTGCGACTATCACTACCACTACTGTTAATGCTTCTGTTGCTGCTGCTGCTGTTGTTGATGCTGCTGCAGCTACTGCTGATGTTGTTGCTATTGCTCCTCCCGCTGCTAACACTCACTACTACAACATCACAACTATCGCTGCCACCGCCACCACTACTGCTGTTACTACTACTGCGGTTGCTGCTACAATAACGGTAGATAATACAACCACTGCTGCTGCTGCTGCTTCTCCACCACAACTATTTCTTCTAGTTCTACTACCACTACTACTACTACTACTACTACTACTACAACTACTACTACTACTACGACGACGACGACGAAGACGACGACGACGACAAGGACGATCGCGGCGCGCGAGCCCGCATGCGTGCACACGTGCACACATACACACGCAGTATTATGAAAAAGAGTAGCCGTCTGCAAAGGCTAAGTCATGAAAACGTCCGCACCCACCACTGCAACTTCCCCCTCCTCCCTCCAGACACTTAGCGAAGAAAACTATGCCTTAGTAGTCTAAACGCGCGTGTTGGAAGAAGTCTCTCTGCGCAGAATCTGACTGCATCTGTTTTACAACACCGACTGTTTGTCGGTCGAGGCGCCAAAGCAGCCATAATGGTCTTATCTTGTCACATGACTAAACCGGTACGCACTGGTTTTCGCTGAAGGAGACAGCTTTATGTCTGTTATAAACAAACAGCTGTCATTTCATTTTAGGCTCAGAGTAAAGATACTTGATCTGAAAAAGAAAAGAAAAAAAAGCAATACAGCAGAAAGGTGATCATTTTAGCATGATGGTATTGGGACTTCTGACGAAGTTGGCTGGCTACTGGGGTGTCGTGTGAGATGACAACAAGCTGAAACTTTCAGGTGGTGTTCGACTGTTTTCCACGTGATCTGTTACAGGATGTCCCCTTTGATTTCTCTGTCTTATTTTCACTTGCGATTTTGACGCTCCTTTGCAATGCTGAAAGCCCCCCCCCCCCCCCCCCCCCCCCCCCCTTCTCCTCACGCCCATCCCCATATACAAGCCTTCAAACCCATCTTGATTCGTTTTGTCAAATGTTTTGACCAGTTACTACATCAGTCAAATCCTTCCCTTCCCTCATCTCTCTCTCTCTCTCTCTCTCTCTCTCTCTCTCTCTCTCTCTCTCTCTCTCCTCCTCCTCTTCCTCCTCCTCCTCCTCCTCCTCCTCTTCTTCATTCCTCCTCCTCCTTCCTCTCTTCTCCCGCTCTCTCTCTGTTCCTCCCTTCCTCCCCCCTCTTCTCTCACTCCCTCTCACCCTCCTTCTCCTTCTCTTCCCACCCCCTCCCCTCTTTCCCTGTCAGTTGTTAACCTGCTCTCTGCGGACCAAAGCGAACAAGAGGACGGTGCAGTTCTTTCAACTTGACGGCCGTGACGAACAGAGAAAGTCATGAATAAATTGACCCCTCTGCGAACCTCTTTTTGTTAATAAAGCATGCCTTCTGCCGATGTGAATTATTCTAGAACTTTTTTGCCTGGCGCACCATGAGGAATGCTGACAATTCCTAGTTTGCATTCGTGCGTTAGATATTCCATGAGGGGGGAGGGGGAGGGGGGGATGCATTTACGTCAAAATAAAACTGAACAGAACATTGCAAACTGGTCTTCAGTTGGTCAGTCAGACTCCAAGAAATTTTTGTTACATTTATGAGATGACCCTATTCTTTTTTCTCTATCACCCACTGTAAACCTCTTCTTTCTCTCTTTCCCTTTCATTTTTTTCCCCCATCTCCTTCTCACTTTCCGTCCACACTCCCTCCTCACCTCTCTCTCTTCCTCCCTCCCCCCTCTCTCTCTGCCCTCCCTCCCTCTCTCCCTCCCTCCCTCCAGAGAGAGAGAGAGAGAGAGAGAGTTTGCCTTTATTTTTTATGGTTTTCCTTCCGTCTTTCTCTATTTGTGTGTGTGTGTGTGTGTGTGTGTGTGTGTGTGTGTGTGTGTGTGTGTGTGTGTGTGTGTGTGTGTTCTTTACCCATAAGCAAACAAGTCACAGAAATTTGCAATTCATTTTTTTGACTCCAGCTCAACATTCTCGTCCGTTCGGTCACTGTCCAACTATTGTGTGGACGGAAGCTTCTTGTCCTTTGTCATGAATATTAATAATTATGAATATCAGGAGATCAAAGAGCTACGCCACTGCAGCGGAAGGCGAAACAAAACGGCCTGTGAGCCCAGTGGCCACGATAATTGTGCGGCTGAGGCGTGACTGGGGTTCAGATTCGTGGATCGAAGCAGACTGTATGGGTGTGCTTTCACACCGTTTGTCTTTTCTTCCCCAGAGTCTCTCTCTCTCTCTCTCTCTCTCTCTCTCTCTCTCTCTCTCTCTCTCTCTCTCTCTCTGTGTGTGTGTGTGTGTGGTGTGTGTGTGTGTGCGTTGCGTGCGTGCGGTGGTGTGTGTGTGTGTGTGTGTCGTTGTGTGTGTGTGTGTGTGGTGTGTGGTGCGTGGCGTGTGTGTGTGTGTGTGTGTGTGCGTGCGGCGTGTGTGTGTGTGTGTGTGTGTGTGTTGTGTGTGTGTGTGCGTGCCTCTCTCTCTCTCTCTCTCTTCTCTCTCTCTCTCCTCTCTCTCTCCAGGCTTGGACGAGGGGTGGGAGAAAGGGGTGGGGTTTCTGACCCCTTTTCCCTCCCCAGACTGACTTCCTGTACATGATCCACACTGGCACCCTGTGTCTCCACAGAGCGAGGAGCCCAGGCCCATCTTTTGAACCTCGATCCTCACCTCTCTTCATGGAACTGATCTGGGCATGTACTCTCTCTCCTCTCTCTCTCTCTCTCTCTCTCTCTCTCTGTTTGTCTGTCTGTCTCTCTCTGTATATATATATATATATATATATATTGTGTGTGTGTGTGTGTGTGTGTGTGTGTGTGTGTGTGTGTGTGTGTGTGTGTATTGAGACTTGATATAGTTAATATCAAAAGGAAATTTTAGTCACAAAATATTGTAGTAACAATGAACTGAGTTAAGAGTATAACAAGCCAGAACTTATAGAACGTACTCTTCGCATATCATGATTTACAAACTTCCGACTTAAGCCAAAAGTCAGTTGACGATAGTAATGCAAATAAAAAGAACATTAAGCAAGAAATAAGAATGGAAATACAATAGGGAAATACTCCGACAGAGGCAAGAAACACTGAGGGGAAAAAAACACACCGAATATACACATCATTTAACGACTGTACAGGTAAGAGATTCGACTTATATGCTAACCATAGGCATGATTAATCAAGGTCATAGGTCACAAGGTCAGGAAAATCGTGTTTTGGAAGGCCTGTTTCAGCTGTTCACCATGTCTGTCTCTGACCTAAGTGGTCCCTTTATGAGTCTGCCTGGAAATAAAGTATGATGCTGTACTAAACAGTACTCTAAAAACATTGTGGTTTGACACTATCCTAATAGACTATATGAAGTCTGTAAGCACAGCGGTGTGACACTGTCTTAAATAAACCTTATCATGTCTGTAAACATTGTCGTGTGATACAATGGTAACTGGTCTCCTGTTAAGTTTGTCTGGAAAAGGTCGTCTGACTCTACCTTAACCGGCCACTACTAAGTTTCGTTGGAAACATTGTCAGGTGACATTCGCTAAGAAAAAGACAGAGAAAAATAATGGCTGTGCATAATCAGCCGTTCAAGAGAGTAATAAATCTTGTTAGTATCAACGATTAATTGTCATTTAAACAGAGAGAAGTCGAGTCAGTTACATGGGTCTATGACTTTATTTTTCATCTGTGTGTCTGCTACCCATGTAAGTCAATACCAAATACATGTCGGACCATGTGACTGGCCGAATTCTGTAAGCGTCTTCAGGGCTGGTACTAAGCCATAGGGCAGTTCATCTATTGGCTGTCCCTGACGCTCAATGCACACATGACATGTCACGTGAGCACACAGGTTTGATTGACATAACCTGATGTAACTACAATTTGGCGCCTAAACGTTGACCCCATCTTAAAACCTTGTTGATTCTTAACTTCGAATCGTGAGAACGAACTACATCTAAAGGACGCAGGATTGACGTGGGAAAAAAACAGTGTGTGGGTAGATACATAATTTATATGACAGAAAGGTCATTATGCAAACATCTTGGGTGGTGTGTAAGCCCTTATTTACTTCATTCGCTGGTCTGAGGCGAAACGATTCAACTCGGTAATGTTTGTGCCTTCCAGAAACCTGCTGAAGTAACTGTAGTGAACGTAAGCCAAAACACAAATAAACGCACAAAAGAAGATAAACAGTAACGCCTATTTATAATACAATATGAAACAAACGAGTGAATTTTCGACAAATATCCTAGTGCCTTGTTCAGGCGTCACCAATAGGAGACAAAAGAAAACAAAAGCGCTAAACAATACTCCTCAGATGGTCAATGAACGTTGTTAAATGTAGGACACAGTAATGCTATTGAAGTTGAGTCCGAGGTACTTGTGGTGAAAACAAAGTGAACGGGGACTGAGGTAGACTGGAAGCTACAGCAGGATAAGGCTGTTCTGTAATGTAGACTGGAAGAGTTCTTGTAGTCAAAGTAGGATACAGTAATACTGATGGAGGTAGATGGGAAAGAGCTTTATAACGAGAGCAGTAAAAAGAGGGAATGGTATTGCTGGCTGTGAAGACTAAAAGGCATTTGTGGTTTAAAAAAGAAAAGCAAAGAACAGAACACTGACATTGTTCTAGAGAGAAAGATAGTGGCCGTGAAACTGGTAAAAGGTAAGATGGAACTATGCTGTACACTGAAAGATTATGTGAAAAGTGTACACAGTAGGAAAGGGCAGTCGGCTGAACGGATTCTAAATGAACTGGCTTCACACACACACAAGCGAAATAATATTGATGGAAGGCGTTGTTTTGTCAACGTAATGGGA
>CM065714.1:124772851-124775351 GCA_033310375.1 Conus canariensis | reverse complement strand
ATGAATGATGAATGAAAGTAAAAAGATGAAAGAAAATGCCACAAACTAGCCTGCTCCCATCCTCTTAGAACGTAAGTGTCCTAGTATGGTCGCATACCTCTCCTCCTCCCCCCTCTCCAAACCCCATCCCCCGCCCCCAACTTTTCATTATCACGCTCCTCCAAGCAAAGGAATCAATGTGTACAAAGAAGCATCCCCTACAGATTCTCCTCCTCATACACACACAAAGAAGATCTTGTGCATTTCATAGGTGATTATGATTGTAAAGACTCAAACAGATACTCTCAGCAACCCCCCTCTTGAGGACCTCTCTTTGAACTACTCTTTAATGTATAGTAGGATGGGACCTTAAATGCCAGAATGCAATATTTTCTTAAGACGGACGTCGTAGCTCTATTGAAGCCAAAACTTGATGAAAACCACTTCACTTCTCTTTTAAACAGATTTCTGCTGAAACGTTTGGTTGAAAAATAAATAACAAAAATACTTCTAAGCCATGTGTAGCATAGTTCAACCCTGTTGGCGCAGAGCGTAACACAAACGTGCGCGCGCGCGCGCACGCACGCACGCACGCACGCACACACACACACACACCACACACACACAGCACACCACACACGTACGCACGCCCGCATGCACGCACGCACGCAGGCTCCTCGTATGCCACGCGCGCACGCACCGCACGCACCCACGCACACACACACACCACACACACACACACACACACACACACACACACACGCACGTACCACACACACACACACACCACACACACACACACACACACACACACACACACACACACACACACACACACATCATAATCCGGTCACGGTCCAATGCCACCACGAATAATAGTAGTAGTAGTAGTCACAGTGGGAGTAGAAGCAGTCATAATATTAGTAGTTGTTGTTGTAGTGGTATTGATAGTAACAAGCAGCAGCAGCAGCAGCAGCAGCAAAAACAACAACAACAGCAGCAACAGCATCAGCAGCAACAACAGCAGCAGCAATACAAGTAGCAGTAGTAGTTAGTATTTAGTACTAGTAGTTGCTGTTGTAGGTGTGGTAGAAGTAGCAGCAGCAGAGCAGTAGCAGCACAGCAGCAGCAGTAGTAGTAGTAGTAGTAGTAGTAAGTAAGTAAGTAGGAAAGTAAGTAGGAGCAGTACTAGTAGTAAGAGGAGCATTAGCATAGCAGCTAGCAACAGCAGCGACAGAACCAATAGTAGTAATAGCAACAGCAGCTGCAGTAGCAGCAGTTGTAATAGTTGTGGCAGTACTATTATATTGATACCAGTACTGTTGGTGTTGCTACTGTTGCTGCTGGTACTGGTGCTGCTGCTGCTGCTGCTACTATACTACTACTACTATACTACTGCTATACTACTACTACTACTGACAGCAGAATAGTAGAGCACACACTCTTGACTTTTATTACCAATTATCCAAATGACTGACTCCGTTTCTCTTTTTTGTGAATTTTCTCTCATCCTTCCCAGTGCTACAGACCCCGGTGCTACAGACCCCGGGCTGCATTTTCCACTCCCCTCCTGTGAAGACTGCAAAAAAAGGTTTGGTTCGCTTGTGTTTTCTGACATCAGGATCAAAGAGAATGGTGCAGATGACGACGACGACGATGACGATGATGATGATGATGATGATGATGATGATGATGATGATGATGATGATGATGATGATGATGATGATGCCGTGGGACGGAAGACTAATTCGGTTGGAGGCTTCGGGACACGCCGTACCTTCCCTTTCATCACCCTCATCCTCCCTGGCGCCAATGAAGCACGAGAGACGCCCGCTGAGATACGCACAGTGAAGGTGCCCTTAAAAAAAAAAAAAAAAAAAAAAAAAAAGGGAGGTAAACGGTTTTCATCTGCTTTGCTGCCTCCATCCCTGCACCGATTCTCCCCCTCCCTCTCCCCCCCCCCCCCCCCTCCACAGTGTCTTACCATACCTCCGCTATTGGGTTTCAGGAGACTTGTTTTCAGTACAAATTGTATTGCCTGCATTCTGTGGAAATTTCTGTCCGGAATTTAATCTTTTTGGCCACTCTCTTTAACTTTGTCCGTTTTCATTTTGTGTTCTTATTTTTCTGTTCTGTTGTCCGGTGTTTCTCTGCCTTTTGACCTGTCTGTTTCAGAATGTCTGGACAGTTTACTTCTCTTGTGACGATTTGTAACACGTCATCTCCGTTTGGTGTTGTTAAGCGGCGACCAGAAAATAAAGATGTACACACTGTCTGGCGTGGGCTTTAGCCGCCCGTTGCGCCGTGCCTAGTTGTCGTTTTTTTTTTTTTTTTTTTTCTAGATTGTGGACAGTTACATTGATTTTCTTATGAAAAAAAAAAAAGGTTTTTTAAACACTGATCTGAGAATGCTGAATGAAGCTGATTGACCGACGTCCGTGGACCCCTCACGCTAACAGCTTACCGTAAGCTAACGGTAATGCACGCTGCCTTGCTGATGTAGCCTACTTCTTTCCCACAG
>CM065714.1:124742851-124767851 GCA_033310375.1 Conus canariensis | reverse complement strand
AGAGAGAGAGAGACAGACAGACAGACAGACAGACAGACAGACACAGATACAGAGAGATTGTGTGTGTGTGTGTGTAAATGCTCACGTGCGTGCGTGCATGCTTGTGTCAGGGTGGACTTGCGCGCGTGCGCGTGTATGCATGCGTAGGTGCGTGCGTGCGTGTATGTGTGTGCGCGCATGTTGTGTGCGTGCGTGCGTGCGTGCGGCGCGCGCGCGTGTGTGTGTGTGTGTGTGTATCAGGAAGAATGTTCTTTTCGAGTCTAAATCCAATAATATAATGCTAAATTAACCCTTCCTTCTGTCCCTCCCTCCCTCTCTGCCTTCGTCCCTCTCTCTCTCTCTCTTTCCCTGTCTGTCTGTCCTCCTTTGCTAGTTGTGTATTTCGTCTTTCTATTTTTTTTTCTTCACGATTTACCCCAAACTCCTAATTACCCCATACAGTGACTGCACATGTTCCGGTAGTGTGAACAGCAAGTGTCACGCTGTTCTCAAGGGCCCACCCCTATCCCACTCCCTTGCACTCCTTCCCTCTTCCCCCCACCCCCCCCCCCCCCTCCTCCCCTTTCTTTCTTCACCTCCAACTTTTCTGGAAGAAGGAAGAGAGAAGAGGCGAGCGAGGAGTTGGGGGAGAGGAGGAGGTAAGCCACCAACATTGAGATACATCTATGTGCCCGTGTGGTGGGTGAGGGTGGGTAGGGTGAGGTGGGGCGGGGGGGGGGGGGGGGTGGTAACTGGATGAGAGGGGAGGGTTGGCGGGGAACGGTGGGAAGCGGGGGGGGGGGGGGGGGTTAGCAGATAGTTTAATCAAGATGGATGATAAAACCGAACGAGTCCAGTTGACAAGACGGGGAAGTGTTCTCCTAATTATGTCACGATATCTCCACACACGCACACACGCACGCACGCGCGCACGCACGCACGCACACACACACACACACACACACCACCTCCCCACCCCCTGAATTTATGTGGGTTGCCATGTCATTCTCACGTGTAGCCGTATCTCTGGGTTCCGGGTAGAAACGGAGAAGCAAGGGAAGGAAAGGGCTGGGGGTGGGGGGATAAGGAGATAGGCGGGGGAGAGGGGGGGAAGGCAGGGTGATGTGATGTGGATGTGATGTGGATGGGATGTGGGTGAATCAGACGGGGATAGGGTGTCCACCATTTTTTTCTAAGGGTCTAAACCAACACGAAATAACTGCACTGCTCCGTTGAACAACTCAAAACTATTCCTGAACACACACACACACACACACACGCACGCACAGATGTGCAAAGCTTCCTATTCAGAGTAAAATTTGCTGAAATCCTTCTTTAGCCTGGGGGGGGGGGGGGGGGGGGGGAGGAGAGAGAGAGAGAGAGAGAGAGAGAGAGAGAGAGAGAGAGAGCATACATGTTGTTTTCCCCTTTTCGTGACACAGGGGAAATAGTTCACGTAAACGAGTTTACACAGAGTTAGCTCCCTTTGGCCGCTTGCCGTGGTAGGTCATCACCAATAAGTACTCCACCCATAGACTTACATTCTACGTTAACAATCCAGGTTGTGAACGTTCTCCAGCACTGACAAGACATATGACACATCAGACTTCTTTTTGTGTTCCATGAGTATGTATACTCGCCCACTTTAGGTGAATATGACCTGTTACCGGTCCATACGTAGTTTTCACCTCTACTTTGGAAAAAAAAAAAAAAAATCAGATATGAAGAACTCGCATAATTTACAAGAGTCCAGAAAGGTCAGTGCACATTACATCAATTTACACCCGAGAGGCAGACCAAGGGTGACTAATGGTCAGCTTATTCCATTACTTATACATACTTTCATGAGCTTCACCCTTCATCTGATAACAATGATGGTGTTTGGGTGGTGGTGGTGGTGATGATGATGATGATAATGACGATGATGATGGTGATGATGATGGTGATGATGATGATGATGATAAAAAGTGAATTAGCACTCAGCTACAGCCATGTTTTGGGGTGGGTTTTTTTTTTTTTGTTTGTTCGTTGTTTTGTTTCGTTTTTTTAATCGCGGTGACAGTCCTTAAATGTCTCTATGCAGTCGGCTTGACTTGCACTCTGATGGCCTCCACCTTCTGTTAGGAATGCGTATCAGTACACAACCTGTTCTACCGACTCTCTTCTTGCCTTCCGGAGAATCTGCAGTGTCGCCAGAAATAATCCAAGATACCACGAATCACGTAAAGCAGACTTTAAGATAACATTTATCTCAATACAAAATACTAAACAGACAACAAATGTATGCTGTTTGGTGAAGATGAATATGTTGGAAAGTCGCTCGTCTGTGTCGTATTATGTAGTGATATAGTGAATAAGCCTTACCTTACCTTAAATGCGTTTATTTCCACCTTGACTGTTTTTCTTTTCAGCAACTTTTGTTTTTCGTTGGCAGTTGCGCTGACTTTGTTTCTCTGTTTCTGTGGCCTCCTGCCCGCTCTGCCCCCCCCCCCCCCCCCCCCCCCCCAACATTCCCCCTTAATCTCCATCAGGAGTGTTGTGTGCGTGTGTGTGTATGCGTGTGCGTGTGTGTGTGTGTACGTGTGTGTGTGTGTGTGTGTGTGTGGTGTGTGTGTGTGTGTGGGGTGTGTGTGTGTGTGTGTGTCCCTGATCCTGCAGAAAGAGCACTCAGTCTCTGACACCCAACAGCTTTATCTTTATTCACATGCTTTGTATATTATCTGTTTAATTTTCATAAGCAGTAGCAAGTAGCATCATGAATATATTTCTCCTAAACATGATCATAATACATCGCCTACATTGGTCATAAATATGTATCAAAATCACACACACACACACACACACACACACACACACACACACACACACACACACACACACATACACACACACACAAACGAAAAGCCACATGACATCGATAACATTCGCACCATCATGCGCGTGCACCACAAAGAAGTGAGCAAATCAAACGTCGAAAGTTATGAAAACATCCAGACAATACATGAAAAAGGTCATACCAAACAATGAAGGTGTTAAGGGGATGAAGGGGTAGCGAGGGGGAAGAGTGGAGGAAGATGGGGCAGGAAGGGAGATAGATAGCATGACACAATCATCTGTCTTTAAATGTCAACAGTAAGGTCAGGAAAACATTAAAAAAAAAAAAGTAACATCGTCAAGCCAGAGACCGAAGGGGTGGGGGTTGAACAGGATGGACGGACACTGGTGGTGGGGGTTTATGTGCAATCTGAAAATTTGAATACTAGAAACAGCAAGGGACTGGATTACTAGCAAACACCCACAACACAAAGAAAAGAATGGGATAGAAATTCACGCATGAAATACACACACACACACCACACACACACACACACACACACACACACACACACACACACGCACGCACGCACACACACGCACACGCGCACACACACACGCATGCGCATGCGGACGCCCGTTGGCGTATCTGTCAACAACACAATTCATACACCATCAACAACGTTTGCACTACAACGTACACTGGCACATGGCCAACAGCTGAGCAGCTGGAAGATCTCCATCTTGTATATGCAGTCATCAGTCATGGTCCAAGAGTGGATCGAATTCCCAAGTTTGAGATTTAAGAATGGTCTCACGTCACAGAGAGGAAAGGTCGGCCCAACGTCTCAGATGAAATGATAGCTTCACGTCTGGGAGAACAGGACGGCCTAGAGTTTGAGATCACAGGATGGGCTTAACGTCCGAAATATAAGGATGGTCTAACGTCTGAAGTAAAAGAACGGGGCTACTATCTAATCTTAAAGAATGGCGTAACATATGAGACAGAGGAAAAGCATAACGTTTGAAATAAAAGGAGAATGAAAGATGGCATAATCTCTCGGATATAGGGATGACCTGCTATCTAATTTAAACAGATGACATAACGTCTGAAATAGAAGAATAGCCTATGTCTGAAATGAAAGGAGAATAAAGGATGGCCTAACGTCTGAGACAAAAGGATGGCCTAACGTCTGAGACAAAAGGATGACCTAACGTCTGAGACAAAAGGATGGCCTAACGTCTGAGACAAAAGGATGGCCTAACGTCTGAGACAAGAGGATGGCCTAACGTCTGAGACAAGAGGATGGCCTAACGTCTGAGACAAAAGGATGGCCTAACGTCTGAGACAAGAGGGTGGCCTGACGTCTAAGACAAAAGACAAAAGGGTGGCCTAATGTCTGAGACAAGAGGATGGCCTTACGTCTGAGGCGAAAGGATGGCCCAATGTCTGAGACAAGAGGATGCCCTAACGTCTGAGGCTAAAGGATGGGCCAGTGTCTGAGACAAGAGGATGGCCTAACATCTGAGACAAGAGGATCGCCTAACGTCTGATACAAAAGGATGGCCTAACATCTGAGACAAGAGGATGGCCTAACGTCTGAGACAAGAGGATGTCCTAACGTCTGAGGCCAAAGGATGGCCCAATGTCTGAGACAAGAGGATGGCCTAACGTCTGAGACAAAAGGATGGCCTAACATCTGAGACAAGAGGGTGGCCTAACGTCTGAGACAAAAGAGTGGCCTAGCGTCTGAGACAAGAGGGTGGCCTAACGTCTGAGACAAGAGGGTGGCCTAACGTCTGAGACAAAAGGGTGGCCTAACGTCTGAGACAAGAGGGTGGCCTAACATCTGAGACAAAAGAGTGGCCTAGCGTCTGAGACAAAAGAGTGGCCTAGCGTCTGAGACAAAAGAGTGGCCTAACGTCTGAGACAAGAGGATGGCCTAATGTCTGAGACAAAAGAGTGGCCTTGCGTCTGAGACAAGAGGATGGCCTAATGTCTGAGACAAAAGAGTGGCCTAACGTCTGAGACAAAAGAGTGGCCTAGCGTCTGAGACAAAAGATGAAAGGGTGGCCTAATGTCTGAGACAAGAGGATGGCCTAATGTCTGAGACGAAAGAGTGGCCTAACGTCTGAGACAAGAGGATGGCCTAATGTCTGAGACAAAAGAGTGGCCTATCGTCTGAGACAAAAGAGTAGCCTAGCGTCTGAGACAAAAGAGTGGCCTAGCGTCTGAGACAAAAGACAAAAGGGTGGCATAATGTCTGAGACAAGAGGATGGTCTAACGTCTGAGGCGAAAGGATGGCCCAATGTCTGAGACAAGAGGATGACCTAACGTCCGAGACAAAAGAGTGGCCTAACGTCTGAGACAAAAGGATAGCCTAACGTCTGCGACGAAAGGAGGGCTTAAAGTCTGAGGCAAACGGATGGCCTCGTACCTTAGATCAAAGCACAGCCTAACGCCTAAGATCGGAGGACGGCCTAAAAGTTTCATCTGTGAGCTCTAAGGCCTTCACGTAATGTCATCAGTCTCTAGAAATTAGTTTTCACCAAACCCTCTGAGAACGCCGTTTGCGATTCCAGAGTTCTCAATATATTAATATGACGCTTCGCTCCAGTGTTGCAATTACACTCAGAATCCCATCCTCACGTTTAAAGAACTCTGCAGTTCGTTCAGTTAAAAACCATGACGGGTGCAGATCGTGGCAACGGTCTGTTATGCTGGGACACAACATAACCTGCAGTGTAGGTTGGAAGTGCGTCGGCTGGTCAATCGTGGAGTGCTGAAGGAAAGACAAGGCTCCCTGGGTTCATCTTTCCCTACACCTCCTTGGCCACCCGCTCCTGGCTCCCCTGATTTCCGATCTTCATCTCTCTGTCGCTGGACCCTTGGGATGTTCACCAATGACTCCGAGGTCTCCTGTCTTTTTTCGAGCCTTTCTTGTCCTTTTTGTCTTTGCCGCCCTTTTTGTCTTTGCTGCCCTTGTGTCGCTTGCCGCCCTTTTTGTCGGAGCGGCTGCTTTTGTGCTTGTCCTTGTCCCCGCTTTTTTTATCTTTGCGGTGGTGTCCCCTCCCGCTCTTGCGTTCGCTTCCCCTCTTGCTCCTGCTCTTACCCCTGTGCCTGCCGCTACGTCTGCCCCTCTTGCCTAAGTCCGATGGGTCGATGGTGGTGTAGAAATTGATCATGATGATGAAGATGATCGCGTCGACAAACATCATGATAGCGAATACGAAAAATTCCGTTTTCTGCAACATGCGAATGATGCCAAGGTCATGTTATTACTAATAATCAATTGAAAGACATACGTGCATGAAATAAACAAATTAAAAAAAAAAAAACAGTGCAGTGTTCTCTCGGAAATACTTACACGTGTTCGAAGCATGTTACTATTTAGAGCCTGTAATGCAATGTTCATTTACGTCAACAAACTGCACACACACACACACACACACACACACACACACACACACACACACACACACACACACAATGTACAGAGGGAGAGAACGAGAGAGAGAGAGAGAGAGAGAGAGAGAGAGGAGAGAGAGAACTCTGAACTCTGAAATTTAATGATTATAGGCCAACAGCCCCTTTCATGGGGGGAACACAAAATCATACCTCACTTCTAGAGAACATACAAACAGGGAAAACTCTAGTCACAGAGAAAACATAACTCTGACAGGACAGACATATAACACGGGCTGTACATGATTTATATAATCAGGATATTTCTGATTCACATGTTTGTATTGCCGATGAAGGCTTGTCTAATTTTGAAGGCGGAGACTAAGAATTTTGCCAAGTTGACTATTTGATCGGGCAGTTCAGTAGTAAATACACCAATCAATTTGCATTCCAAATTCTCACCCGCAGTCACGTCAAATTTATGCAACTTTCTGATCTGATTGTACAATGGGCACTTGAACATAAAATGAATTTCGTCTTCTTGTAGATTTAAACATACAGGGCATGTCGTGTTTTCAGCTGTAGGTGAAAAGCGAAATCTGTGTACATTTAATTGGGACACACCCATTCTAAATTGTGCCAGAACATTCCTGAAATTTTCTACATACAGAATACTGATATATTTTTCTCGAGAAAACATGTGTTTCAATTTACCATACATGGACAACCGTGGACTATTATCCAAATGGTTTCGCCATTGATGGCAGAAATTACTAAATAGTCTGAATTTTAATTCTTTTATGAATCCTATTTCATTACCACAACCAAAAATCCATACTTCTTGAAATCCATTTTCACACAGGATATTCTTGACATGTGTGGCCCATGTTACACGGCCTTTCTCATGCACAGACAGTGACATGTTGTACGCTTTCTTTGAAAATCTGGTATCCGGTTGTTTTAACAATCTAAACCAGTACTTAATACACCGGGTAACAGTTGATATCCATAATGGAAAACGTCCAAGTTCTCCATATACTACGTCGCTTGCTGATTTATTCCTTACATGTAAAAATCTTTTGCATGCGTACCGATGTACTTGCTCCAGCTGAGGGTAAGCTTTGTACCCCCATATCTCAGAGCCATAAAGAAGCAACGGGACAACCTGTGCATCAAAAAGTTTGAAGAAAATATCCGGTGAATTACACCCAATTCTTTTTAGTGTGCACAGGATGTCGTTTGTACATTTCTTCCCTCTAAGTTTTAGTTCTTCCATGGCAAGTGTAAAACTATGTCTAGTAGAAAAAGTAAGACCTAAGTATTTGTACGAATTAATCACTTCTAGCGGGGTGCCATTCAGAAACCATTTCTCCCTTGAGCTGAGAAAACCACCCTTCCTGAAAACAATAATTTTTGACTTGTCTAAATTCACTGTTAACCGCAGTCTTTCTGTTGAGAGAGAGAGAGAGAGAGAGAGAGAGAGGAGGAGAGAGAGAGAGAGAGAGAGAGAGAGAGAGAGAGAGGCGCTGAGTGACAGACAGTCACCGCAAATCGAATTCAAAACTTTTTTTTTTAGAGACCATCTACTCCAATACATCTGGAGTTGTCAACTCATGTCAGCACGTGCAGCACGGTAAACCCACCTGATCGGGGGCCATCCGCACTGAGGTCACTAAGATGACGATCAGATCGCCCACGGCACTGGTCAGCAGCCAGAAGGCCTGCACCACCGATTTCATGGTCTCTGGAACCTGCACACACAGCAGTTACAACACACGGGCACCAGATAAATCAGAAAATATCAGTCTGTGTTTGGTCCACCTCTAAAATGTCCCAGTACTTCGGCTGTCACGAAGGTGCTTCGAAACACTGTCTTGTACTATAACAAGCTCGCAAAGGGGTGTTTCCTGTGTGAAACAGCTTTGTTCGATGTGGTTTGCCGGTTGTGGGCCCCCTTACGCTCACACCTGACCGTTAGCGAACAGCAATGCCCACTCCCTTGCGGACGCAGTCCACTCATTCTTTCCCACAGCCGCGCGCGTGGCAGGTGTTGTCCATCACACCGGTTCCAGCCAGTGCGCCCTTCAGCAAAATTCCCACGCACTGGAAGATGTTTTGTTATTAGCACGCCGGCTCTCTCTCTCTCTCTCTCTCTCTCTCTCTCTCTCTCTCTCTCTCTCTCTCTCTCTCTCTCTTGTCTCATAGTGACCAGGCTGACCAAATTCTCACCGAACACGCGTAAAGCAGACAACTACTTTGGTATGTATTCACTCATCAGAAGGTGGAGGGTGCATGGCTGTATTTTTATTACAGAATTCGCATTTTCCTTTGAAACATACTTTCAGTGCGGTGGGATTCCATACTCAGTGCATCAATTACAGTACACATAGTTGTGATTAATCGACAAAAGTGCCGAAAAATACACGCAAAATACTCTATTAGGGACTGGTGTAAGGATACGGTTCTGCTGTTAGCGTAGGAGGCCCACAGCCGTTCTTTCGCGCGTGTTTCTATAGGAGGCCCACAGCCGTTTTTTAGCGCGTGCTTCTATAGGAGGCCCACAGCCGTTCTTTCGCGCGTGTTTCTATAGGAGGCCCACAGCCGTTTTTTTTAGCGCGTTTCTATAGGAGGCCCACAGCCGTTCTTTCGCGCGTGTTTCTATAGGAGGCCCACAGCCGTTTTTTAGCGCGTGCTTCTATAGGAGGCCCACAGCCGTTCTTTCGCGCGTGTTTCTATAGGAGGCCCACAGCCGTTTTTTTAGCGCGTGCTTCTATAGGAGGCCCACAGCCGTTTTTTAGCGCGTGCTCTAGTCTATTACTGTTTATTTTTTACGACGTGCTTTAGATTTGCGATTGAGCCAATGAGCCAACTGTCGTCACGTGATACGCTGTTTCAGACCCCGCCAGCCTGAGGGTCGATCGTCCACTGATCAGTCGTTCTCCATAAATACCTCATCTTATGAATCTGGTGTTTTGTCCCTGCTTGAGATTGCAGGATACATTGATGCGCACGTGATGCCCTCAAATAGTTCATGGGAAAACAGTCTTTTCGACTAATAATGCAAACATGGAAGACAACGTGAGAGAAACAGAAAGACCTGGACATTTCTATTTAGTGATGACAGTCACAGTGGAATTCGCAAGAATATACTGAGGACTAATTGACAATGAATACACCATTTGCGCGTTCTCTCTCTCTCTCTCTCCCCCCCCCCTCTCTCTCTCCCCCTCTCTCACTCACACACACACACACACACCACACACACACACACACACACACATCACACACACCACACACACACATACATGCGTTCGCGCGCACAAACACACACACACATGCAGACACACATACACATACATGCGTTCGCGCGCACAAACACACACACATACACACACACACAAACACACACACATACACAAACACACACACATCACACACACACCACACACACACACACACACACACACACACACACACACACACACACATAGTAGCCTACCTGCGTGTAGGCAAAGGCCAGGCCAGAGATGGAGAAGAGGACCTCCCCGGTGGTGATGAGGAGGTACTGGGGAACCATCAGAGCCATAGACACCGAGTTCTCCTTGACGTCCGTGTAGGTCTCCACCAGCACCTGTGGGCATCAGCATCATCAACTGGATTTGGAACCGAGCCAAGTCACTGCTTTTAAAGCAAAGGAAATAAGTGCTGGGTGACTGACTAAACTGCCAGACCTACAGAACGAACGAGGACAAGTGCCAGACCTACAGAACGAACGAGGACAAGTCTCACAGTGATGCGTTGCGACCTGTAAGTTTTCTACAGGCAAGACGTCGCTTTCCATCACAGCTGAGCCATTTCTTTTTTCTTTTTCTTTTTTTTCATGTTGTCTTTGTTTTCCTTGATTTTCTTTCTTTTTTCTTATTTGTCTTACCTCTAGAACATCTAGATCAGATGAACTGATGAAATGACTGATTTCCATGTTCACAAATAACTGATTTCTATGCTCACAAATAACTGATTTCAGTGTTCACAAATAACTGATTTCAATGTTCACGAATAACTGATTTCCATGTTCACAATTATGTGATTTCCATGTTCACAAATAACCGATTTCCATGTTCACAAATAACTGATCTCCAGGCTCACAAATAACTGATTTCCATGTTCATAATTAAGTGATTTCTATGCTCACAAATAACTGGTTTCTGTGCTCACAAATAAGTGATTTCCATGCTCACAAATAATTGGTTTCTGTGCTCACAAATAAATGATTTCCATGCTCACAAATAACTGATTTCCATGCTCACAAATAACTCATTTCCACGCTCACAAATAAGTGATTTCCATGTTCACAAGTAACCGATTTTCATGTTCCCAAATAAGTGATTTCCACGCTCGCAAATCACTGATCTCCATGTTCACAAATGAGACTGATTACCACGCTGACGAACGAAAGAAAGACAGCGACTCACATCAGTGAGGTCGATGGAAGTCAATGGATCGATGAGAGCCACCGTGTACACCCCTCCCTGGCCCACTTCAAAGGGCTTGCCCACTTTCTGCCATCCTCCTACGCTCATGTTGGACGATGCTGGTGAACCGTTGGTGATGGAAGGGAAGGACACATCGTAACTGTTGTAGGACACCAGGCATTAGACGCTCATGTGGTTGCTGCTTGGCTCAGGCAACATGCTGTCAATAGTGTTCTTAAAGAGCAGCAAACGGAACAAGAACAAGAAAAGCAAACAGACAGAGAGTGGCAGACTGGAAGCATGGGGAGCCGGAATAGCTCAGTTGGCAGAGCGCCGGACTCGTAATCTTGGTGATCCTGGGGTTGCGGGTTCGAACCTCCGCCGGGGCGTTTCGGTACAGGGGGATTTTTCCCTCGGAGTTAACATTGGTTCTGACTCCATTTCCCATACAGTCCTTCGAATGAGACTATAAACCGAGGTTCCGTGTGTGAACGCACGCATAACATCTTGCACACACGTAAAATCCCATCACCAACTTTCGGAAGAGTAGGCCAGTTTGGCCGTTGGTATGGATGACGCGTTACACATAGCATGCACCCTGCGTGAGAAATGGAAAGAATGAAGGAAGTAAGGAAAATGAGTGATCGATATTGAACGATACTGACTGGATGACACGGGAAACGACTGAATGAAGCGCCAGCTGGCAGCTCTTCAGTCGGCACTACCCAGGTAGGCAGCCCGTTGTGTAAACGAGTGTTGATTGTAAAGCGCTTAGGGCTTGGTATCTAGCCGAGAATAGGCGCTATATAAGTATTCATTATTATTATTATTATTATGAATGAAACGGTGACTTTAAGTGTGTGTGTGTGTGTGTGTGTGTGTGTGTGTGTGTGTGTGTGTGTGTGTGTGTGTGTGTGTGTGTGAAGGAGAGAGAGAGAGAGAGAGAGAGAGAGAGAGAGAGAGAGAGAGAGAGAGAGAGAGAAACGGATGATTTATTCATTATAGACCATGGCGCCTTATGAAGGGAGCGGATTAAACATGAACAAAAATGATAATATACGCATATTGAACAAAGTGAAAACAGCACATAATCAAGAACACGCTATGATCTGGAGTTAAAAAAGCAAACCTTTTAACAACACCCTCTGTAGTACAAGCCATTAGCAAGACCTCTCTAAACACAGATGGTTGCCTATAATATCTAGGAGGAATCAACTCATCTTTAAGATCACTCAAGGCCGTACAATGCAATACAAAATGAACATTTTCACATGCGTTTTTATATCTAATGGACAAGTATGATCACAGAGAGAAAGAGAGTGTGTGTGTGTGCGCGCGCGCACACACGCGTTCGCATGCATGCTTGTGTGTGTGTTGTGGTGTGTGTGTGTGTGTGTGTGTGTGTGTGTGTGTGTGTGTGTGTGTGTGAACTGATAGATTCGTGCGTGTGTGCAGTTTGTGTGTATGTGCTCGTGCATTATGTACGTGAACTTGCGTTTATAAATCGGAACAAAAATAAAAACGAAAAAAGAAGAAGAAAAAAGAGAGAAAAAAAAGAGAAGGAAACCATAGACGCAGCAAACACAAGCGAAAAATGTGTGTGAAGCGTATGACCAAACCCGATCTAGACGGCCAGATACCACTCGGAACCATCAGCACGTGATGCACGTGTTTTACAATTGAAGAGAACAACGAAGACAGTGCTAGGGTGAAGAGTGCCTGCGGCGGACGAAGGGGAAGGAGAGGTGAGGGGTGGGTGTTGACACAGTGCATGGCTGTGTTTCCGTGTTTGTTACGAGAAAAAAAAGAAAAGAAAATCCACATACTGTCCAGAGGCGTTGCGAAAGCGCCCATATCTACGTGTTGTATGCCCTTCTTTCCTTCTCCAAGGCTGTTCTGTGAAAGGTTAGTGTACAAGAGAAGGAAAGTGTGTACAAAGAGACGTGTGTCTGACAAGCTACTAACGGGACGTATGGACTACCGAACAATAAGATATGTCTGACAGGCTACGTATAAACTGCCGAACGTCGAAAACAAAGTGTAAACTGTTGAACACTGGAAAGTTGTGTCTGACAGACTATGTGTAAACTGTTGAACACTGGAAAGTTGTCCGACAGATTATGTGTCAACTGTTGAACACTGGAAAGTTGTGTCCGACAGATCATGTGTCAGCTGTTGAACGCTGGAAAGTTGTGTCTGACAGACTACGTATAAACTGCAGACCACTTAAGTGAAATGTCTGACAAGCTACGAGTAGACTGCCAACCACTGAGACATGTCTCACAGAGTACAACGTGCAGGGGAAGATAAGCGACAGACGATGTACAATGGGGACATAAGCCATGGAATATGCTGCAGTGCAACGGAAAATATGGCTGGCTCTGTGTCTGCTGCTGTGTAAAGGGCAGATATGTCATGGGCAACTAACTACAGCATGTGGCCCTATGTGACAGGCTATGCACATGCCGCTGTGCAATGATGTTGGTAAGATAGGTGATAGATAGACGATGATGTGCACTACTGTGCAATAAGAACATTTGTTATAGGCTATACGCATTCTTCTGTGCAATGGAGCAGATGTGACAGTTGTTGGATGTACCACTGTGCATTCAAATAACTGACAGGCTATAGGCACGCACCTGTGCGAAGATGACAAGCTCTGCATATGCCGCCAGTAGATTAGCCGGGAAGGAGTTATCTGCACGCCGCAGGTGTAAGGGGGTAATTGCTATGTCTGTGACGTTACGTACAATGGAAATAAACTGTGTGAACAAGAAGAGCACGATTTGTCATTGCTGCCGGTAAAATACGAAGACGTTTTATGTGTGGACCATTTTTTGTGCCATAGGAAGAACTTTTATAAGTGCACTACGAATTGAACATGCCATAGACTATGTATGCCAGTGTGCAACGGGATAAGGCCATGTATATGCGACAAGTGCAGGGGGAACAAACTATGTGTACATCGTTGTGCCGTGAAAAGACACATACTGACGCTGTCAGGACATGTGTACACCTATACCAGCAAGCATTTCACAGCGGCCGTCTGCCTTTCTTGAAAAGCATGGAAGCCAGCTGTTGCTGACTGAGTCGAGAGAACAACCATCAGAACGTCTTTGGTAAGTACTTTATGAACAGATTTCAGGATTGGTTAACATCAGGGTCAGGTGACGCACAATTAGAATTTCAATGAGATGAATCTTTATGAGATAACATTGTCTGCTTAACGACCAGAAAAACCAGTGTCTCCGGCCACTGGGTCCAATCCAGTGCTGATGGGAACCTTTCCTTTACGTGTCACCGGTCTACGTTAAGATTGAAGAGAGTCGCTCTCCCCTCACAGGAAAAGCGCAAAATAGTCTGTCGGGTGATTGATTGAGCTCTTCTTTTCAAAGGGCATTATGGTTGGAAAAGTGTGTGCTTGTTTCGGTGGCAGAAGGATGGGCTGCGTTGCACTTTTACCACACTCTGGTGTTACGTTCAAACTTGGCAATCTAGAACTTTGAGGGAGGGAGACGTGGAGAGAGAACGGGACATTTGATGTCACCCTCTCAATCTGCTTGTCACTGCTAAGAAAAGTGAAGTTGAACAAAAAGGTTCTGTCTCTACGAGTCCGGGCGAAACTGTTCCATAGGCCTCATTGGCTGAAGCCTCACATGCATGCGGAAAAAAGAAAACAACGTTCTGTCCGTGAAAACAAACGGGTTACCGAAGACGTTTTCTTTGCGTCATCAAATTTGATAGATGAATGAAAAAGGGCACGAATGCAGTTGTTTGATCAGTTGCGAGGGAGAGCAACGATGTAATTGTACCGTTCTGGCGACAACCTATAACTTCATGTGTTTTAGTCTGTTGCCAGTGGCTATGTTGCGAGTTGATAGATTTGATGGTTCTTCCGTAAGCATTCTCTGCATGCATGTTCTCCATGGTAGCGTTCTCTGACACTCTCATTTCTTGTTAGCTCGATGACATTCTCAGTATGTACCATTAACGAACTGTAACACATGCACTCTTACGTTAGGTACTGTGATACATGTACTCCATGTTAGCATGCTGTGATTCATGCATTTCTTATTGATATACTGCAGTACATGCACTCCATATTAGCATATGGATGCATGCACTTCTTGTTAGTTTAATGTATGCATTCCTCGTTAGTGTACTGAGTTGCACGCACTTCTTTTGAATATACTACGATATAAGCACTCCATATTAGCATCCTGTGATGCATGCACTTCGTGTTAGTATACTGCAATACATGCACTCCATTTTAGCACACTGTAATGCATGTACTTCTTGGTATTCCGTAATATAATGCACTCCATGTTAGCATACTGTAATGTATGCACTTCTTGATAGCTTTGTCTGGAGCGAGTGGAACACATTTTGACCACGGACAAACACACAGACAGACAGACACACACACACAGACAGCTTTTCTTGGTTCCCATTGTAAAGTGTTCCCTGTTCTATGAGAACTGGGAGTACAAAAATGGGTTGTAGAAAGCTAGGAATGGTTGGAGGGGTGTGGATTAGAGGTATTTAATGACTGACTTTAACAGCCTGAACGATGCACCACATCCCTGTCTACCTGAAATCCTGACGACGGTGGGAAGCCGTGGGTAAGTACTTTGTACAGCTTTCTCCTCTCTGAACGTGTCAAAGACACTAAGGGAAGTAGGATATCATTTAACGAGTCCAACTCGGCGACAATTAAGTTTGTAGTTGTAACAAAAGGCGGAAGCTGGGGGAGTGGGATGGGAGGGGGGGGGAGGGCAGGTTAAGTTTAAAGTCTGGTTCACATGGTATTAAAGATGTGACAGAGAATGGCCTGATGCTCAGTGTTTGTGTCAGCATTGTCTTTTGAAAACGAATAGCACATGAGGCGTACGACTGCATTCACTGAAGATCTAACAATTGTCAGATTCAGCCCCGTGTTTTGTCATTTTCATGCGGGTTTTTTTTTTTTTTTTTTTTTTTTTCCCCGCATTTTTGAACAGTGTTTTGGTGTCAGGGGCACTAATTTCACTTGTAGTGCGAATGGTTGAAACGTGCACGGGCTGCGTTCATATCTGTTCATATCTCGTGTTCATCCTTTTTGATTAATTGCAAGCTCATTCTAACGCTTCAGTCCGGTCTGACGGACACAATCAAGCTAAATTGTTGAGTTCCGCTGTTTTACAGACTATCGATCGCTTGTCAGGGCGAACATCGCCGAGTTGGATGAACTTAAATGACATTCTGAAGGAATGCTTAGGGAAAACCGTAATACGCATGTAGGAGTTGGTTTATGAAATACTTTGATGCACGCACTCCACGGAATGTTTTAGCTTGAAGTAGAGTCGGCCAACTTACCTTTCTTGGTTCTGTTGTCGGGTTTGATGGGCCGATGCATGCTCTGCGCTTAGCTTATGTAAACTTACATGGCAGTCTCATCTTTCTTGCTGTTGCTGCTCTTTGTGTATGTGTGATTCTTCGGACTAATCTCTGGTGGGGAAAATGATATCCTGGATTTACTCTGGAGGAGGGAAGAACGATGCTGTTCGCCCATCAAAATGAAAAGGGATACGGCTGCATGATATAGCCTGGTTAGAGAGTTCGTGTCAATCGACGTACCAGAAAGGCTTGATTCAGTAGATAGGCGTTCGTGTGCACGCGCCAGTGTGTGTGTGTGTGTGTGTGTGTGTGTGTGTGTGTGTGTGTGTGTGTGTGTGTGTGTGTGTGCTGCACGTGTACGTGTGTTTGCCTCAATGATCTCGTTTTAAAAGGGAGACCTTCACCGAAAATATTCTCTCTCCATCACTCTGTCATATTGCCTTTCTAAATCTACTCTGAAAGTATCCTCTCTCAAGACTTACAACCATCTTTAATACATTACTTTGTGTTGATGAAAAAGATCATCATTGCCAACGTTCCCTCGCAAGCAGTTTTATCTTTCATTTTGCTTGTTTTCGTTGTTTTTCTTCCCTTGTTTCTTCTTTCTTTCCTTACTTCAGTTTTCGAACTGAGAGATCATCAATGAAAACATCATCTTTCTTGCAGCAACTATCTAACCTTGATACTTAATTCTATTTATGAATACAACCGAAAGCATCTTTTCTCTGTCAGTCATTTGACCTTCGTTTATACTTTTTGTGTGTGGTATCAACAAGATCGCCACTGCAAGCATTCTTTCTCCATCACTTAAGACTTGATATCATCTTTGATACTTATCGACGGTGTCTGTCTGTCTGTCTGTCTTTTTAAATAAGAGACGATGATTGAAAACATCCCGTCTTTCTTCTGGTCCTTGATTTTTTTTTTTTTTTTTAACTCCGCTAGGTGGACTGTGTTTTGACTTGATACCGTCTTTGATACTTATCGAGGGTGCCTGTCTGTCTGTCTTCTTTCTTTTGAAATATTTTACGATTACTGAAAATACCCTTTCTCCATCTCTCTTTCTTTCTTATTGTCCTTGTATATATATGTGTGTGTGTGGGTGTGTGTGTGGTGTGTGTGTGTGTGTGTGTGTGTGTGTGTGTGTGTGTGTGTGTGTACATACATATAATATATATATATATATATATATATATATATATATATATAATGCTGAACAATTAAGTAGTGGGGGAAAACAAGTGCAGGTTAACAATTCTTCAGTCATTATAGTAATGTTTTTTGGGTTAACCTCGCTAGGTGGACTGTATTTTGACTGGTTGTCCGTTGGGTTGTCTGTCTCTCAGACGATTAAGCCAACACTGCAAAACGGATTTTATCCAAACTTGGCAGAAAGGTGGAATGTAGTCTATGGACGATTGTTGGGGCCCATACGCTAACAGTTGACCGTAAGCTCACAGCAATGCCCACACCCTTGCGGATGTAGCCAACTCGTTCTTTCCCACAGCCGCGCGCAAGGCACGTGTTGTCAGTCACTGAGCCAGTTCCAGATAGCGCGCGCCTTCAGTAAAATCCCCTCGCTTGGGAAGTTGCTGCTCATCGTACTTTACCGGCATGCGGGCTCTCTCTCTGTCACTGTCTGTCTGTCTCTCTCTCATAGTGACTAGAGAGAGTGCGTACAGAGGTACTGACCCGGTTCTCGCAGAAAGGGCTGTAAAACAGACGATACTATAGTATATTTTCGTTCATCAGGTGAGGGAGGGTACCTTACTGTGTTTCATTACACAAATCGTATTTTCTTTTTTTAAATCCTTTCTCTGCGGTGGATTCCGGACTCACTGTTCTAATTACGCTACACAGAATTTTGTTATTAATCAACAAAAGTGCTGAAAATAAACGCAGAATTCTCTATTTGGGACTTCTGTAAGGATACGGTGGTACTGTTAGCGTATGGGACCCACAGACGATCCTATTCAATGTCGGTGTGGATGCAGTTTAAAAGGTCGATCCGGGATTCGTTTAAGTCTTTGCGCTCCCAACTGTCCTTCTATTTTTTTTTTCTTCTGAGATTATCATCGAAAGCATCCTCTCTCCATCAGCCTGTGGTACTATACTACCTTCCTGGTTCAAAGACGTGGAAGAAAGTGGCGTTCTGCAAGCTGAGTTTCAGGATGACTGGATCCATGACGTTTCTAGTCGAAGAGATTCGTATCTTGGCCACGTCCACCCACGCCAGAAGGTGTAGGAAGCTAGCAGAGGACGACAGAAAACAAAAATAGTGACAAACATTCAATCATCAAGGAGTGTAGACACAGTAAAGCGATTATGAAATGAATATTCAAGGAACAAAGATTATAGAAATAATTTACGATGTAGACACAGTAAAGCGATTGTGAAATGAATATTCAAGGAACAAAGATTATAGAAATAATTTACGATGCAGTTTTTTTTGTTTCTGTTTTTTTTTAACGTCCGCTTTAAATGTTTTTTACATGAAAAGGAAAGTGGACGAGTGAAGGTCTGCAGGGCCCCCTACGTTCACAGCTTACGGGTCAGCTGTTAGCTTTAGGGGCCCACGAACGTCTTTCTGTGTGTTTATGTATGCAACATAGTGCTATTGCCAGTCATTACATGACAGTCGTACTTTTACATGTGAGGAAGAAAATGACTTGTCATGACGTGCCAGTGACTGAAAAGTGGTTAGCAGACTTAATTGTCACTGACTACCACACACACACACCACGCGCGCGCGCGTGCGCGTGCACACGCACAAAGACACGCACACACACAGAGGCGAATGCGCGACAAAAGACAACTGACGCACACAATACATGCGGCCGGCAGAGGTAATGTAATGTAATGTAAAAGGATATTTATAGAGCGCTTTACCTCGCGAGAGCCCAAAGCGCAAATTACAGAAACATAATAAAATACTAATTCTAACTCAAAGCACAACACACACACACACACACACACACGCGCGCGCGCGCGCGCGCACACACACACACACACACCACACGCACATACAAACACACACACACACGAAAAACAAAACACACACACACGCAGACAGACACACGAGCGCGTCAAAACAAGCAGACTCGCGCACAGAGGTAAGTGGATATCGTTAATCAGTCCGGGGGATAAGATGTGTCTTAAGGGAGGTTTTAAAAGTCTTTAAAGAGTCCGTGTTACGCAGAGAAGAAGGCAGACCATTCCACAGAGCAGGTGCCTGGTAAGAGAAAGATCGTTGGCCTGAAGTTTTCAGGCGAGCGGAGGGAAGCCGAAGCAGGCGAGAATCGGTGGATGAGCGTAAGTTGCGAGATGGAACATAGAGATGAAGGAGGTCAGAGAGGTAGGAGGGAGCCAGATTATTCAGTGATTTGAACACCAGGAGGAGAACAATGCGAGACTGAATAGGGAGCCAAAGTAAGGATGACAGAACTGGTGATATGTGATCAGATCTAGAGGAGCGGGAGATCAGACGGGCGGCATTGTTCTGAACTTTTTGAAGTTTAGAGATAAGCGTTAAGGGACAACCGGCAAGCAGGGAGTTACAATAGTTGAGCCGAGACAGAACAAAACCACAGATTAGAGTCTTCAGGGCATTTTGAGTGAGAAAGCGGCGAACTGAGCCGATTCTACGAAGTTCAGGGTAGCTGGACTGGCACACATTAGAGATATGTTGTTTGAAAGAAAGAGTTTGGTCGAGTGTAACGCCGTGGTGACGAACAGACACTGATAGATTTATCTTGTTTCCATCAACATTTATAGAACAAGGGAGAGAATGAGTTCTGATAGTGTGTTTCGAAGCAATGAGGATTATTTCAGTTTTGTCTGCGTTAAGTTGTAGTTTGTTATTGTGCATCCATGATTTAACATCGCAAATGCATGCTTGAGAAGAGGAGATTATTTCATGAAGCTGACTGAGATAGGCAGAGATATACAGAGGTACATGCCCAAGAGCGATAGGTAGGGAAGATAGAATGGGCAAGACTGCTACAGCAGTCCACGTGTACACACACACACACACACACACACACACACACACTCACACGCACGCACGCACACACACACACACACACACACACACACACACACACACACACACACACACACATATCAAAATGATCGGTGTACATGAACGTGCTTGAATCCAAGTTTCACGTGTCTAAATAACAAGCAGTGACCAGAACAACGTTTGTTCTCTGTTTGTTTGTTTTTTTGTTTTGTTTTTTCTTTTTGTTTTGTTTTTTTTTGTTTTGTTTTGACGTTGTTCTGTGACAGGAGAGTGATTCTAAACGCTCAGTTTGTCAGAGCTTCAGACCCAAAATATCTCTAAACCCCTGACTTCCGCACATAAAGAAAAGAAATGCACACTGTCTTGTTTTGTAAGTTGTTATCGCTGAAAAGCACCGTCACCTTGAACGTTTTCCGGTCTCTCCCCGTCTCTCTCTCTCTCTTCTCTCTCTCTCTCTCTCTCTCTCTCTCTTCTCCTTTTCTGTCTCTTCCACTCTGTTACCTTTTTTTTTTTAATCTCCCCTCCTCTCTCTCCCCCCCCCCTCCCCCCCCCCCTCCCCCCACCCCCTCTTTATTTCCGACACATTTTTTATTATGTGATCCCTGATCTGTCTTTCCGACACAGTTTATATATATATATATATATATATATATATATATATATATATATCATTACTGATGTTTTTTGGAGTGAGGAGAAGCGAGATGATTTGTTGAAAATGAAATGTTTGTCGTCGAAGTCGGTTTAATATTTATTTCCTGCAGCTATCGTTTGTTTGATTTATGTCGTAAACAATACAATCCTGTGTTAGCTATCCGCAAACTTGAAAGAATTTTCATAAGGTTTCAAACCAATTATTTTTTCTTCAGCATTTAATTTCTTCTTGTCTTCCATGCCTAAACTGTTGTTACATGTCAATTGACCTTTGACATATCACTGAGATAAGGGGGCGTCTAATGGGTTACCTGACGTATCCTGTTCCGTTCATGCTTTTATCCCTTTTGTCCTCTATCTGAAACACAGAAAACCGTCGTTGTCAAAGCATATACTTAGCAAGATAAAGTACAGCATACTATGCGATTTAAGGAGAAAATAAACAAAGGACAAGACAACACAACTTAATGATTGTATTAACAATAAACGTACCACTACTAATGATAACAGTCGTAATCATCACAAGCATCGTAACATTTAAAAAAAAAACAAAAAAAGTTTTACGCACGTGTATGCTGATTTCAAATTACATACATTTACTCCTTTAAAGAGTAGCAAGCACGCACGCACGCACGCACGCACGCACGCACGCACGCACGCACGCATACTACACACCTTAAACTTACAAAACGGTCCAAAATACAAAACAAAACAAAAACAAGGCCGAAGATGAACAGAATTTCCTCCAATTTTCTTTGTGTTTCCCTAACGACCCATAAAAGAGAATAATGTCGATCACTATGCAACAGAATATACTCAGAAATCGGTGCAGGGACAGTAAAAGTCCCACTGTTGCGGTCCGAAATGGTTCCGTCGGAAGAGAGCCGGACACGTGATTCTGGTGGCCTTGGGGTTGCGGGTTCGAATCTCTGCCGGACCGTTTCGGTACAGGGGGCTGTTATCCATGGAATTGATATTGGCCCTGACTTTATTCCCCCAAAAGTTCTTCGAATGAGAAGACTATAACCTGAGGCTTCATCTGGGGACGCACTCGCAACATCTTACACACATGTAAAATCCTATCACCAACTTTCGGTAGAAAGGGCAGCTAGGCCGTTGGTATAGATGACTCATAAACACATCGCTTACACCAAAAAATGAAAATATGAATGAACACCGAGTGACCGGCAGATTGAATGACGCGGGAAGTGACTAAATATTGCGCCAGTACGGCAGGCAGCTCTTCAGGCCACTCTAGCCGGCAAGTCATGTGAAGGACAGCGTGGATTGTACAGCGTTCAGAGCTTGGTCTCTAACTAACCGAGCATAGGCACTATACAAGTACTCTTAATTCTTTCCAACTGTTATACGCACATGTTCAGGCAGAGAGAGAGAGAGGGAGAGACAGACAGACAGACAGACAGACAGACAGACAGACAGAGTGAGAGAAAGAGCGAGAGAGAGTGAGAGCGAGAGAGAAGGGGGGGAGAGAGAGAGAGAGAGAGAGAGAGAGAGAGAGAGAGAGAGAGAGATAAAGAGAGAGAGAGAAAGAGAGAGAAAGAAAGAGAGAGAGAGAGAGAGAGGAAGAATGAGAGAGAGAGTGAGACAGAGAGAGAGAAAGAAAGAATGAGAGAGGGAGAGTGAGACAGAGAGAGAGACACAACACACACACACACAGACAGAGAAAGAAAGAAAGAAAATGAGAGAGGGTACCTCAAGGACGGTGATGCGTCCAGGCTGGGAGGTGACCACCAGTCTGAAGGACTTGCGGTCAGTGAGGTTGACGGGGGCCGTGGCCTGGAGGCCGGTGTTGGGGCACCACACCCGCAGGTCCTTAACGCCCGGCAGCACCGTCATGAACTCCGATTGCTGCAACGTCACCAAAAAAAAAAATAAATAAATAAAATAAGATGCAGCATCCTTTCGCAACCTTTTCATGGAATCTGCAGAAAATGACTTGACATTTAGAAACAAGTAAGTAAAGTATTGACATATACTTGATATGAGAAAAGTTAACTCAAATACACAATGTAACCGAGGTCTTCATGACCCAAATTTCGATTTCTTTTAGATTCACACACGGAATTCACACATGTACGCACGCAACTGCCCATCCAACTGCTAATGAAGACAAGAGATGTGGATTTTCTCAGGGGAGTAATTAAGGCGGACTTCCTCAAACAGAAGACACACGAAATTGTATTCAACCACCTTAAAAAAAAAAAAAAAGAAAGAAAAAGAAACAAGATGCAAAGCATATAAACGTACTCCCAGTTATCCTAAATACGCGCGAGATATTCCATAACGAGAAAAAAACCGTCTTGGGCTGATGTAACCGTTAGTAATGGCTATTCTGGTAAACATCGGCCATCATCTGTGACCTATATTGAACATACTTACAAATTTTCAGAAAGATCGGCCAAGAACTTTCTGAGATTTTTCCATAAAGAAGAAAACCACTATGGGCTGTTAGTAACGGCTATAACGGTAAACTTTAACATCGGGCATCATCCGTGACCCATAATAAACATACCTACAAATTTTCAGAAAGATCGGCCAAGTACTTTCTGAGATATTCCATAAGAAGAAAAACCGTTATGGGCCGTTATAGCCGTTAGTAACGGCTATAACGGTAAACTAAAACATCGTGCATCATCCGTGACCCATAATGAACATATCTACAAATTTTCAGAAATATCGGCCACGTACTTTCAGAGATATTCCATAAAAAAAAAAGAAAAACCGTTATGGGTCGTTATAGCCGTTAGTAATGGCTATAATGGAAACCTAAAACGTCGGGCATCATCCGTCGCCCATAATGAACATATCTACAAATTTCAGAGAGATCGGCCAAGTACTTTCTGAGACATTTCATAAAAACGAAAAACTGTTATGGGCCGTTATAGCCGTTAGTTACGTGACCCATAATGAACATACCTACAAATTTTCAGAAAGATCGACAATGTGCTTTCTGAGATATTCCATAAAGAAGAAAAACCGTTAGGGGCCGTAATAGCCGTTAGTAACGGCTATAACGGTAAACTAAAACATCCAGCATCATCCGTAACCCATAGTGAACATACCTGCTAATTTTCACAACGATCGGCCAAGTACTTTCTGAGATATTCCATAAAGAAGAAAAACCGTTACCGGCCGTTACAGCCATTAGTAACGGCTATAACGGTAAACTAAAACATCGGGCATCATCCGTGACCCATAGTGAACATACCTGCTAATTTTCACAAAGATCGGCCACGTACTTTCTGAGGTATTCCATAAAGAAGAAAAACCGTTACAGGCCGTTACAGCCTTTAGTAACGGCTATAACGGTAAACTAAAACATCAGGCATTATTCGTGACCCATAATGAACATACCTGCTAATTTCACAGGATTGGCCAAGTACTTTCTGAGATATTCCATAAAGAAGGAACACCGTTACAGGCCGTTACAGCCGTTAGTAACGGCTATAACGGTAAACTAAAGTATCGGGCATTACTCGTGACCCATAAAGAGCATATCTACAAATTTTCAGAATGCCGTTAGTAACGGCTATAACGTGGTAAACTAAAACATCAGGCATCATCCGTGACGCATATTAAACATACCCGCTAATTTTCACAAAGATCGGCCAAGTACTTTCGGAGATATTCCATGAAGAAGAAAAACCGTTATGGGCGTTACAGCTTAGTAACGGCTATAACGGTAAACCAAAACATCGGACATTATTCGTGACCCATAATAAAAATACCTACAAATTTTCAGAAAGATCGGCCAAGTACTTTCTGAGATATTCCATAAAGAAGAAAAACCGTTACAGGCCGTTACAGCCGTTAGTAACGGCTAAAACGGGGTAAACTTAAACATCGGGCATTATCCGTGACCCATAATGAACATACCTGCTGATTTTCACAAAGATCGGCCAAGTACTTTCTGAGATATTCTATAAAGAAGTAAAACCGTTACAGGCCGCTACAGCCGTTAGTAACGACTATAACGGTAAACTAAAACATCGGGCATCATCCGTGACCCATAATGAACATACCTACACATTTTCAGAAAGATCGGCCCAGTAGTTTTGTCTGGAGCGAGTGGAACACATTTTGACCACGGACGGGGACACACCCACACACACCCACACCCACACACACACACAGCATTTCTTCGTTCCCATTCTAAAGTACTCCCTGTTGTATAAGAACTGGGAGTACAAAAAGCACTCGATTCTATTTCTGATTACAAGATTTCCTCCAGGTGACCGATTGCTAGGACTTACGCC
>CM065714.1:124695351-124737851 GCA_033310375.1 Conus canariensis | reverse complement strand
CCTACATCAATCTTCGCCTGGAGAAAGGCAGCCACCACAAACGACAGTCCGCAAAATATCATCCCGATTACAATGCGATGCAAAGCTCTGCAAACATTACACAGGGCCGTTATAGCATCCCAATAATCATACACTATGTAAAGCTCTGTAAACATTACACAAGGCCGTTATAGCATCCCAATAATCATACACTATGTAAAGCTCTGTAAACATTACACAAGGCCGTTATAGCATCCCAATAATCATAGATTATGTAAAACTCTGCAAACATTACACAAGGCCGTTATAGCATCCCAATAATCATACACTATGTAAAAGCTCTGTAAACATTACACAAGGCCGTTATAGCATCCCAATAATCATAGATTATGTAAAGGCAGGCTCTGTAAACATTACACAAGGCCGTTATAGCATCCCAATAATCATAGATTATGTAAAACTCTGCAAACATTACACAAGGCCGTTATAGCATCCTAATAATCATAGACAATGTAAAGCTCTGTAAACATTACACAGGGCCGTTATAGCATCCCAATAATCATAGATTATGTAAAGCTCTGTAAACATTACACAAGGCCGTTATAGCATCCCAATAATCATAGATTATGTAAAGCTCTGTAAACATGACACAAGGCCGTTATAGCATCCCAATAATCATCGAATGCAAACCTCTGTAAACATTAAACAGAGCCGTTACATCATCCCAATAATCATGCAACTTAAAGCTCTGTAAACATGACACAAGGCTGTTTCATCCTCCCAATAATTATGCAACGGAAACCTCTGCAAACATTACACAATACCGTCATAGTATCCAAACCACAATGCGGCACAAAGCCTTATAAACATTACACTTTGCGATTCACAGTTTTGAAAACGTTACACAATGCCTAATATTATCTCAGTCATTATGCAAAACAAAGCCATGTGAATATGACATAGTTTTATATTTCATTCCCATCACTAGGCGACATGAAGGCCTGTAAAGATTTACACAACGTACTTTCATCCCCATGACTACGCAATATAAAGATTTGTAATCGCTACACAACGGCGTAAGATGATCCTCAACATAAGGCGATGCAAAATGTTGTAAACATTACACAACAACGTGGCATCATCCCAATTATTCTCTTTTTCAAACCCTGCACACATTACACAACGCTAAATCATCTTAATCATTATGTATGTGATGCGAAATTTTGTATACATTACAAACCGTTAGCATATTATCCTTCATGACTATGCATGCAAAGTTTTGTAAACATTATATAACGTTGTAATATCAACCCAATCACCACGCCATGCAAAGCTGTTTAAAGATAATACAACACTGTAATTTCATCCCTATCGCTGTGCTCTGTAAAGATAACACAGCGCTTTACAACTAATCCCATCCGAGTGCGATTCAAAGGTCTGTAAACATTACACCACACCAAGATTAAAACCCTGTCTCAGTGCAATTCAGAGCTCTGTAAACATTACACCACACCAAAATGTAATCCTCATTGCAGTGTGATTCAAAGCTCGATCAACATTACACCACACTAATTCTTTTTTTTTTTTTTTTTCGCGTACGCAAGCTGATACTCCCGCGGACACTCCCTGTATAGACAGGCAAGGATTAATCCCATCTACCCAACAAAGGGAGTGGAGTTTTGTGTGTATGACCATTTTTTATCCCGCCGTTAAGGCAGCCATACTCCAACTTCGGGGAAGGCTATGTGTAACGTGTCATCCATACCAACGGCCAAACTGGCCTTCTCTTCCGAAAGTTGATGATGGGATTTTACGTGTGTGCAAGATGTTATGCGTGTGTTCACACACGGAACCTCGGTTTATAGTCTCATTCGAAGGACTGTATGGGAAATGGAGTCAGAACCAATGTTAACTCCGAGGGAAAAATCCCCCTGTACAGAAACGGCCCGGCGGAGATCGAACCGCAACCCCAAGATTACGAGTCCGGCGCTCTACCACTAGGCTATTCCGGCCCCACACTAAATTTTAATCCACAACGCCGTATGACGCAAAGTATTACAGACATTGCGTAATGTTATGATGTCATCCCCATCATGGTGCGATGCAAAGCCCTGTAAACATTACACAGTGCCGTAATGTCAACTTCATTGCCGCAAAATTCTCCAAACATCTCCGCAATATCATCACTGTCACTATGCGACGCAAAGCGTTGTGGTATTACATAACGCCTTAAGATCATCCCTATTGCCATGAGATGCAAAGCTCTGTAAACACCACATAATGTAGTAATTTCACTCCCATATCGCTACAATGCAAAGCTCTGTAAACACCACATAATGTAGTAATTTCACTCCCATATCGCTACAATGCAAAGCTCTATAAACATTACTCAACACCGAAATATCATCCTCATCACTATGCGATGCAAAGGTCGGTAAACAACGCAGTAATACAATCCTCATCACAATGCATTGCAAGGCAATGTATCACTCCTACAACAAAGCAACAAGAAAAACTCTGCAACCATTAAGCCACCATTACTACGCGCTGCAAAGCCCTGTGAACATTGCGCAGTGTAATATTATTCCCGCTGCTATCCGTTTGCACAACAGTGTAAACGGCACCATAACGTATCACCAGCGGTACCTCAGTTAGACGCAAAGTTCTGAAAACATTTCCAACCCCGTCCAATTTGATGCCAAGCAAGCTCTTGAAAATGAAGTCCTGAAGTAAATGATATTCGATGCAAAGGTTTGCAGATTACAATACAGCCCGAATCAAAACACACGCACACCTGTCTTGGCTTAAGGCTGTGTCAGACCAATTGACATAGGCTAGAACACCAAGGCTACATCAAAATTTTGTCATGTTTTGCACAGTTATGCGGGGTGGTCTTCTGTCGTGAACAAGCTCCTAGAATAACACCATCAGTCTCCAAAATCCCACGAAGTCGGAGTGTGGCTGCCCACGTGGCGGGGTAATCAAAAACGGTCACACACGTAATGTCCTCATCCCTAGCTGATGCATTTGTACCATAGTGTTCAAGTGCTTCGGCTGTTCGGATGATCCCTGGAGTCTTTTAGCCAGGGTACGACTACAATAACAACAACATCAACAACAACAACAACACACACGCACACACACACACACACACACACACACACACACACACACACACACACACAGAGACTCACTTGTTGGCAATACCACAGGTGCTGATACAGGGTACACCACCCGCTCAAAGATGGGAATGAAGAGAATGATGAACACGGGGTTTAGGGCTTGCATCTGGTCAGGCTTCACACGACCAAAGAAACCCTGTCGAACAAAATGAGTCATCTTGTCAGCTTTGTTCAAATCAAAAGCTGTAAACGTGAATGGAAACGAATACGAATTAAAACGATCAGTAAAGATGGGGAAAAGTGAACGTTAACAATCAAAATGTTCTAGGCCTCCAAATGATGGGAAAATAATGACAACACTGCAGTGCAGAGGAAATCTGAAACGAGACACAGATCAGTATACAGTAAATACCAAACAAGATGGGTAACTCTTACCTCTTTGATGAAAGGCTTATACACCCCTAACTCCAAGCGAACGCTGCTTACAACACTAAATCGCCTGGCACGAATGTCAGCACAGAGCATGCAAAACGAGCTATGATACCTCTCCCCCACCCCCACCCCGCTCCCAACATCAAATGTTGCCCATCTACGTCCCGTACCTGACAAATGTCCATAGCAACAACTGTAGAAACAAACACATAATTAAGATTCAGACCGCCACAGCCTTTTTGATCTCGAATATAGTCAAACAGAACACACACAGAAACGAATACAGGTAACCTCGATGTGATTGGTGTGAAAAGAAATCTGAAATGAGGCAGAGAAGATTAAACAGTAAATAACGAACAAACTGGGTAATTCTTGCTCCTGTGATGAGATAGATAATCATACGCCTTTAACTCCAAGCGAAAGTAGGCTTATGACACCGAATCGTCTATAGTTACCCAACATGTTCGTTATTTTCAAAAATGCCCGAGACAAGACCAAAGAAGCAGATCAAAGACGGAAGAGTCTGTGATCCATGAATGCAGATACTGATGCTGCCCTTTGCCCAATCAACAAAATAGTTTTGTTATGACGACACACAACGTGCAATTTCAACCTTCTTTCCTCCTTTTTTTTTCAGTATGCTTACTGTTGGGAGTTTGACAGTCTTACATTCAAGTGAAATAGATGTGGCCATCTGTTTATTTCACACACTCTGTGTGTCTGTGTGTGTGTGTGATGGGTGTGAGTGTGTGAGGTGAGAGAGAGAGAGAGAGAGAGAGAGAGAGAGAGAGAGAGAGAGAGAGAGCCTGTCAACAGGCATTCTGAAATGCTATAGTGTACATCTTACAAATGTTCCGTCCAGCTGCGATGCTTGTAATGTCCATCTTGAGCCCTGACACACAGTGAAAACAGCAATATGTGCAACAAGCACTCACTCAGACGGAGGAGAGAGAGAGAGAGAGAGGGGGGGGGGGGGGAAAGGGGGGGGGGGGGCGGGAGAGAGAGATTTAAGACGCAAGAGAGAGAGAGGCAAAAAACCAAACAAACAAAAACAACCAAACCAACCAACCTAGATAACCAAACAGCCAAACAGCATAATGAGACAGACAGATGATTTGAAGGTAGACAGAGACAGAAAAATAGATAAAGTCACACACACACACACACACACACACACACACACACACACACACACACACACACACACACACAGCACGTACACATACATACGCGAACACACACACAAACACAGAGAGCGAGCGAATGAGAGAGAGAGAGAGAGAGAGAGAGAAAGACAGAGAGAGACTGACCTACGGACGAACAGACAGACGGACAAGCAGGCAGGCATGCAGACAGACGGACAGACAGAGAATGAAAATGACATGAACAGAAAAGGATGAAGAGGAAGCGACAGTCGGACTCACAGACAGAGACACAGATAAAAGGAGAGACATAAATTCGATATAGACAGAGACATAGATAAAGAGAGACATAAATTCAACCATTCAGACACAGAAAAAGCCACACACACACACACACACATATACAAACACACACACGCACGCACGCATGCACACACACACACACACGTACGCACGCACGTACGCACGCACGCACGCACCACACACACACACACACACACACACACACACACACATACATACATACATACAGGCACACGCACGCATCGAGACACAGAGGTGTGTGTGTGTGTGTTTGTGTGTGTGTGTGTGTGATGTGTGTGTGGTGTGTGTGGCTGGTGTGCGTGCGTGCGCGCGCGGGGTGTGTGTGTGTGTAATGAGGAGAAGTGCTATGAGATCTATGCGGACAGGTAGGTGACCGTTCTCCCCCACACACGGACAGTGGGCAGCCAACCTGCTGGTTGAAGAGTGCCCAGAAGATGGCAAGGGCACGAAGAGCCAGAGCAGTCTCTTGACCATCTGCACGTCCTTGGCGAACCCTTTGGGCAGCGTGCCCGGCTGGCTGTGCTGCACATACAGCAGCGGCACACTATCATCATTGTTGGAACGAGCTATCTCCTGTGACGGCTTCGTCGAACTCAACGATGCTCCTATGTATTTGTTCTTTATGTTTCTTTCTTTGTTTTATGTTCATCTTCCTCACAGGTTAAGGCGAACGTTAAAGTCGTTTTTCTTGGTTAAAGGTGAATTTGTTTGCTTGTCCTTTTTGTTTGTTTGTTTGTTTGTTTTCGTTTGACTATTAAAAGTTAAAGCGAACGTTAAAGTCGTTTTTCTTGGTTAAAGGCGAAGGTGAATTTGTTTGCTTGCCCTTTTCGTTTGTTTGTTTTCGTTCGACTGTTGGAAGGTTAAGGCGAACGTTAAAGTCGTTTTTCTTGGTTACAGGTTAAGATGAAAGTTAAATTTCCATAGGTTAATTGCTATGGGGGACAGTCAAATCTCAGAGGTGCACCGTGTTTAGGGTGCACGGCGTGATGGAAAGTGGAGCCCATCAGTCTCCTTCCGCCGCTTTTCACTCCCTCCCCCCCCCCCCCCCCCCCCCCCCCCCCCGCAATCCCTGTTCTCCATTCATGTTGCATATAGCCCAACCGACCGCAAAGGGCCAATGGCTGTCACCTCGTAGAAGTCACATTTCGAAATGAATTAAAAGCAAACAACAAGAAACATAATTACACAACTCATTGTACAGATTTTCTATAAAAACAAAAAAGAAAAAAACAAAAGAAAAAACAACAACAATACAACACAACAAAAACGCGCTGATCTTTCTTCCGTAAAATCTTACGTCAGATGAAAAATGTTTATCTCTTTCAGAAACCAAAAAATCACACCAGGTTGCACATCTCTGAACGCACGCACGCACGCACGCACACACACAAACACATATATGTGTGTGTGTGTATATATATATATATATATATGTATATATACACACATATAGATAGAGAGAGAGATACGCACGCACACACACTGTGTAGAACACACACACACACACACACACACACACACACACACACACACACACACACACATTTGCACAGACACAGACAGACACACACACACACACACACACACACACACACACACACACATGCAATCGCACACACACACACACACACACACACACACACACACTCAACGACAAACCGAGCACTACAGAAACCAGCCACTCGTCAGCTCAACAGCCCCCCCCCCCCCCCCCCCCCCCCCCCCCCACTCTCCGACACATCATACCTTCTTCTTGTCTGACCTCCCTTTCGTCTTCGGCCTCCCTCTCCAGGCGTTGGCGTTTTTATCCTTTTTGTCCTTGCTGGAACTGCGCTTCTTGGAGCCTCCCTTGTCTCTGCTGGAGCTGCTGCTCCTCTTCTTCTTGTCTTTCTTGGAACCCTCTTTGTCGCTGCCCTTCTTTTTGTCGCCCTTGTCCTTCTTGGACTTGTCCCGGCCTTTCCTGTGTTTCTTACTGGAACCCCTTTCAGCATCCCTGGACGTTACTTCTTCTTCTGGCATCGATCCACACTGAAGAGAATGTAGCATAGAAATTGGTGGTGGGAGACTGTCGCTTATAACGTTTGCCCGTCTGTCTACATACTGGATTCACGCGGTTGTTTTTTTTTTTGGTTTTTTTTTTATCTATTAATGTTTTGCTCATGCTATTTCTAAAATACGTTCAATTACGGTTAAAAAAAAAAAAAAAAAAAAAAAAGCAGCATGGTTTATGGTCGAAAGGTATTGCGATCAAATTGTAGTGCTGGAAAACAATTAGTGTACCAAATGGTTAGAATGAAATGCACGTTATGTCCGCTCCTCTTTTCATATACTTACAGGTACTCGTTGATGTGCAATGCACTCAAGCCCACCGACCCGCATATCCAGAGGAGGGGTGGCGGGGGTGGGGGGGGGGGGGGGGAGACACAGAGAGAGAGAGAGAGAGACAGACAGACAGACAGACAGACAGACAGACAGACAGACAGACAGAGAATAAGAGAGAGATGGGGGACAGGATTGGGGGACTGGGGAGGGGGGGGGGGACACTTTTTGCATGGGTCACGCAATCATCCTCAAACATGTTCGTTTAGAAGTAAGGGTATAATGTTAGCTTACATGCGTCAAACTGTTCATGTTTGTCAATGATCAGTGCAGGCTGAACGCGAGATACATAAATCACACCCACATAACATTTATCGTGTTGAACGCAAACAAATCAATATGAGTTATCTAGTCTGTGTCCAAGTTGGACACATTACTGACATTGATTAGTTCTTGGTATCCAAATCAAACAAACAGCTTGCAGAAGGGCAGGCGGGAGAGCGGAAACCTCTGTCAATGTGGACCTGATCCTGTATTAGCGCTTTTAGACAGTTCACGAGTCAAACCCAAAATGGTTTTCCGCCAGGATAAGTCATCGTCACACACAGAGGTAGTTCGATCAAAATTGAAAAAATAAAAAAATTACTCCCATTTGGAGTTTGAAAGGTAGTAAAAACTGACCGAACTATGCATGATGCAGTAAATACAGCTGAAGAACGGTCGCCCGATAGGTTCATCGATATAATTGATCGTTAGAAATGACAATTAAGTTACATTCTGTAGGAGTACAATCTTGTCCGGGACTCTTCTCTGTGGTTTTGGTTTCTCATTACGTTTGTTAGTAACACACACACACACACACACACCTCTCTCTCTCTCTCTCTCTCTCTCTCTCTCTCTCTCTCTCACACACACACACACACACACACACACACACACACACAGTGGTAACAACAAAATTTCGAACACATTTCAGGTAGCCTTGATAATTTCGCCCAGGATATTGTTTTTGCACCCACATTTGCCTGCTTAATTGGCTTTAAGTGTACAAGACGATATAAAATAATAAACAAATGTTCACAGCACTTTGTGGAAAGTTGGGATGTAGCTCAGGGACAAACCCAGTCAGTTTTTGGGCCAACCTGCGGCGCAGATTTTGATCACACGAAGGATGTCGGATACTTCATAAAGAGTCACACGATTTTGTACACGGGGAGTAACTCTTTCAGTCCGTACAAATTCTTCCCCATGATTACTTCCCGTGTTGAATGGTTTTGTGTGGCGGAAGTCTGTGTTTTTCCCCGAGTGCTCACCTGGTTAAAATTGTTATTCTCAAAGACTTTCCAGATCTTCGCTGGGGAGTTTCAAATCTTACGGACTGTCAAGTACCGTATGACTCCGAAATTGTCTCCCTTTATCTTTCATTGCACCTCTGTTCGGCTTTTTTTTTTTCTTTCTTTTTTTTCTCTCAAACATTTGTTTTTATTCAGTTATCATGACAACAGCGGGTGAAAATATTTTTAAAAAATCGTTGTGGATAACACATTTCAAAGTCTTTGACAGGTAAATGATGTTCTCACGAGTGTCTGCTGGGTTGTTTCATTGTTTGTAGGCAAGTTCACGTGAAATCTGTTCAACCGATTTGTGACAAGATACACTGTGATCCAAGGGCATACATATTAAACGTTGGTGCCGATCCGGATTCGAGAACGACTCCAAGATCTGTTCAGCGAGAGAAAGCAAAAACTACACCACCGATTTCAACGAAAGTTTATGGAAAGACGGCATGTAGGTAATGACTGTACCCAACAAAGTTTGGTGAAGATCCGTGGTTCAGTTGTGGACCAACGAATGGTAGCTGGATCCGTTGACCTTGGCAGAGGATTACGCTCTCCCGATTGCATTATGTAATTTTTTTTTTCTTCTGAAAGTTCAAAGTGTGTTGCATTTCATCATAGATCTGATGTTTCACTCTAAACAAAAATATGTTAAATTTTGCAATGATGTTCATCAACACTATGCTAACTTTGACCAAGTTTATGTTCATAACAGGAAGAGAGAGTTAGCTTTCATAGGGCCCAGCCAGGCTTGAGTCGAATCGTTTCGTATTGACACGCAGTCGATTGACAGCATTACCTCGCCTCTCTCGTCTCCCTCCCTCTGCCTCTCCCATCCCCCCTCCTCCCACTCGGTCGCCATCGTCTAGCCCAATCCCCCCCCCTCCCCCCACCCCCACCCCATTTTAGGTGGAATGTGCTTTGACTGATACGTTTTGTCGTTTGGGACGCTTTGAGAATAATTTTCCAGGGGAATGATTCTGGAGGATAGTATGAGTCCCGTCTGGATTTACTTTACCCCCTACCCCCACCTCCGTCCTCCTCATCGATTAGGAGATGAGGGAGGGGGGGGGGAGGAGGGAGTATTGGCTACATATCCTTTCTCATCCGCCGGATAAGTCATTTTGGGGGTGGAGTGATTTGGGAACATGACACCGGTTCGTCTAGTACTCGTCACAGTCTCAAGTTCCAGCCCAACGGTGCACCTCCCACGCAGTACTCACACACATGAGGGACAAGGCCTTGGAGAAGTGGCTCTGGGCCTCGTGGGAGATACGGTAATGGCTTTGGCCGGCCAGGAATACACCTGACAACAGACCAACGCGCTCTAGACTCAAAATCAGTATGGGTCTATATACTGAACACGAAATTTCAAAAGTAGATCAAAAGTACAGAGTATGAGTAAACGCAAAATTTAGAGTACAGGCAGAAAAAAAAATGCACAAATACAACATACAGACTTGCATGGTGCGTGAGAGTTGGGGGTGGAGGGGGGGGTAACAAAAAAAAGGACAAAAAAAAACATATTTACAACAACAACAAAAAAGAGAGAGAGAAAAAAAGAAACGAAAAACAAAAGACCACAAAAATAGTAAAGGCGGGGGTGGTGGAGAGGAAAACCAACCAGACAAAAAACCCAGAAAAGTTGTGTGGCAGAGAAAAATAAAGAAATAATGTACACAAAAAGGGAGGATTTGTGAGAAAAAGACATATCAGGGCGTTAGATGTGATACACAAAATGCTGAAATAATGTACACAAAAAGGGAGGATTTGTGAGAAAAAGACATATCAGGGCGTTAGATGTGATACACAAAATGCTGAAATAATGTACACAAAAAGGGAGGATTTGTGAGAAAAAGACATATCAGGGCGTTAGATGTGATACACAAAATGCTGAAATAATGTACACAAAAAGGGAGGATTTGTGAGAAAAAGACATATCAGGGCGTTAGATGTGATACACAAAATGCTTCACTAGCAGCCTATGGGGACATCGTCGTCCACCTTCAAAACAGAACCATTCATATCATCAGCACAGAGGCCTTTCATCCGCTGAACCTGACTCATGAGTGAGACACTGCTGATGGTGTCGATACTCTCTGGGCATTAAATGGAGATACACCACATATGCGCACACACACATATGCGCACACGTGCTAAATGGAGAACAGAAAACCTACATGATGGACAGATAAACAAGTTGTGTGTGTGTGGACAGATAAACAAGTCGTGTGTGTGTGTGTGTGTGTGTGTGTGTGTGTGTGTGTGTGTGTGTGTGTGTGTGTGTGTGTGTGAATCGATATATAGATAGATAATTAGACAGATAGATACAGATAGAGATAGAATAGATAGGTAGAAAGATAGATAGACAGAGAGAGAGGGTGTGGGTGCTTGTGCGTGTGTGAATGCGTGTGTTCATGCGTGCGTGCGTGTGCTGTACTCACAAGAAGCCAACGTCATGAGGCAAGCGGGCACACCAAAGGCCAGAGGATAGCAGGTGTCCTCAACACAATGGATGTCCGCTGAAACACAGCGAGAGAGAGAGAGAGAGAGAAGGAGGAGGAGGAGGTGCGGCGGGTGAGGAGGTGGGAGAGGGAGGAAAGGGAGAGTGGATGGGTGTAAGGTGGGAAAAAAGAAAGAGACAGAGAAAGAAAAAGAAAGAAAATGAAGGACAGTCCACAGACGGATTAGAATGGTAGTATTAGGTTATTATTCTGGAATATTTTCCTCTAAGATGGATAAAGGAAACACTGAAGTATGTTTTGCAGACAGAAAAAAAACAATACAAGCACGCAATAAACTTGTTCGTTCTGCTTCCTCCCCTCGTCCACACCTTTTCCCACCCGTTCCAAAGTGGCCATTACTGAACTGCACTGACCAAGTTTCTGACTGCTCAAGATTTCCAAATCGTCCCTCTGTTCACCCCGTTGATCACCGCAGTCTTGGTTTGTGAAGGATGTTATTTTTTGTTGCTCAGAGGCTTTTCGCCGTTTACTTAGTGATCGTTCGTCCGGGTGCATTCTTCACACTTTCTGACTCTTCTCTTGAAGGTTGCACATTAGTGTTTGGACGATCTCCGACACTGCCTGCGCTATTTGGTCTCTTGGTTCGATTTTTTTCGGGGGGAGGGGGGGGGGTCGGTCCCATTTTTTTCACAAAACCTTTTTTTTTGTAACTGTATCGGAAAATGATCAAAAACAGACTGTCACTTCAACGTTACGTTCAATGGAAAAACTCACCGAATCCAAATGAGCACAGTATTGAGCAGTTTCACAGTTCTCAGCACTTCACACGTTTACACTCCATTTGCAGTCCACCTTCGAAAACTTCAACATTCTAAGGACGTCAACTACACCATCATTTCAATGAACGCTTTTAGTTTACAAGAAAAAAAAAAGAAAAAAAGAAAAGGAGGGCACATAGCACAGCATGAAGTGTGAAATCTGACAAAGTTCACACTACGCCATTGGTCGGAGAGATGGCGAGACACGTCTTTACCCGACCGTGAACAGGTGTCAAGTTCTTTTTGATTATTCGTATTACCATGGTACGGGAATACCTCATGCGGAAGACAATCAGCTTGTTGCGCTATGTGATTGGCCTTTCTGCACTTGTTATTCATGGTATCATCATGATTCTTAGTGGTGTTTTTGTTACTGTTGCGTGATGGACACGTGCATCTGTTCAGGGCAAAACTATGTTGTAACGGTTGAGGCGTGTGTGGCATACTTACACCTTAGCAGTGGGGTGACAATGATGGAGAACACGCTGCCCAGGTTGATGATGAAGTAAAATGTAGAGAAAAACGTGGCACGACGGCGGATCTAACAACACACACACACACACACACACACACACACACACACACACACACACACACACACACACACACACGCACACACACACACAGAAGCATAGAGCAAATTTCCCGTCATGAAGTCTGAGACCAGGATAGAATTCCACTCCATGGCATCACCTTCGTCATTCTCATTCTTATTATAATCCTAAAAGTCTCAAATTCCGTGGCTTTGTATGCCAAACTCTCGTGGTGACTTGAACGTTGATTCTCGTCATTCCAACGATCGTGATAAATTTGTGTCAAGGTCGTCGGTATTGGCTGGTTCCTGGGGACTATCCTTTGAAGGACGTGGTCGCGCCCTCTGGCGAGGATGCTCATCGATGGTGACTCTGCGTCTAAGCAGTTGTTGGGGGTCATGTAGGGGGTATGGATGGGTGGGGAATGGAGGCTTGCAGGCTGTACGTTGGATCTGAACAGGCATCTTTGAACGCCACCAGAGGGACTCGGCAGCAGTGTAGGATCTCCTGTAATGGGTTGGCCAATGGCGATCTGATACTGACGGCACGCTGTGGGCTGCTTTGTGTTGGGGATGAGACAGGGTAAACCTGGATGTGGCTGTTTAAGGAGGAGCCGGATTGAGCGGCGTGGAAGTAATGCCATCGAGAGAACAGGGAAGATGGAACAGCAAAAGCAAAGCGGGAAAAGAAATGATATATTTCATGAAAGGAAAGCGACGGAGGAAGAGAGAAAGAGGCGAAGGAGGGTGGGATGAAAAATACAGAGAGAGAGGGGGAAGGGGAGACAGACAGACAGACAGACAGACAGAGAGGTAACAGGAAGCGTGGACACGCAGAGAGAGAGAGAGAGAGAGAGAGAGAGAGAGAGAGAGAGAGAGAGAGAGAGCGAACGAACGAACGAACGAAAAAGTTTAATCAGTATAGACCATGGCCCCTTCTGATGGTGGTACAATACAACAAATACTATAATAACATTTCATACAGTGCACACTTTCATTTAACTGACCAGAGAGAGAGAGAGAGAGAGAGAGAACGAACGAACGAACGAACGAACGAACGAATGAAAGAGTTTAATCAGTATAGACCATGGCCCCTTCTGATGGGGCTACAATACAACAATAACTATAATAACATTTCATACAGTGCACACTTTCATTTAACTGACCATAGTTGTGCGACTTTGAAGGCCATGTATAAATAAATTCATGTGATCTTCAGCACTTCTTCATCCTGATTTGCCATGAGCAAAGCAGCTCGGAATAAACAAGGGTTTTTAAAGAATTTCCGAGGAATGTATTCATACCTTAAATCTTGCAACACAAGATAACAAAACAGAAAATGCAGTTCGTCTTCTTTTGCGTTTTTGCATAAAGGACTTAATATGTTGATGTAATTAGTATTTGCATATTGGTACTGATGCGTTTTCATGTCTGTAATTCCTTATCTAAATCTTGTCAATCAACTTCTAATATGCCTGTCAATTTTAAATGAGAGATTATTTTCACAACCAGCAGATGTCTTAAAAGTTCTATCAAACGAATATCGCTCACTGTTCTGGATATTTTCTTGTCAGTTTTGCCATCGATTTAACAATCAGTCTTTGCAGAAGCTGTTTCAAAAATGCCTTAACGTCTCCAACCTCTTGATACATCCAGACATACCCAAATCCACTGTGAAACAGAAAATCCCGAACACCTAAAATCTACCACGCGATTCAAGTCCCAGCAGCATGTTATATGCTTTATGTGCTAATCTATTGTCATCCATTTGTACAAGCCTCAGCCAGAATCGAATGCACTGTACAGATAAATTGATATAGATAGGATATTGGTTTGTTTCCCCATAAACACAAGTATTCAGTGCATTCATGTGAACCTCCAGAAATTTCTTAATAGTAAATGAATGGACATTTTCCACATGAATAGCAGATTTATCTAAGCCCCAGGTCTCGGAAATATTGAGCAACCAGTTGAACCCGGGCATCGAAAGTTTTAGAAACACTGTCAAGGAATTATTGTTCAACATGTTTAATTTTTGCAAGATACACAATAAGGCATTTTCGCTCTGTTTGCTAGGTCCTGGCAAGCAGCTGTAAAGCTTAGACGTGTAGAGAAATAGATACCAAGTTATATATAACAATTTACAACAGCCTTCACCTGTCCATTAAAAAAAAAACACATCTTTCGCTTGCTGCCAAGTAATCTCCTTTACTAAAAACTACGATGTTCTTCTTTTTCATATTTACCTTTAGCTGAAGTTTAATGGCTGCTTGGTACAAATTGTTCAATTGTGTTTGGAGGCTAATTGGAGTCTCAGAGAATTAAATAATATCATCAGCCACTAACAAGATGAATAGTTCAATGAAATCGGGAGAAAGTATTCCACCATGTCTTCCGTTTGCTGTAATTTCTAAAAGCTAGTTCATTTATAAACAATGAGGAAAGAACAGGGCTATAAGCATCACCTTGTTTTACACCATGTTTACATAAAATGTAAATCAGTAAGTTCCCCATCAGATCTGACCCTTGCTTTAACTTTACCGGACATACTTTCACTACACCAATATGCCATTGATACCGTTCTTTTTCACTATTGGCCGGAGTGATTGTTTAGAAACAGAGTCAAACGCTTTCTCGAAATCAACAAAAGCAACTTATAGCTTACAATTACATGAAAACTGGTTTTGAATGAGAGCCTTTAGGAACACATGCAGAAACCCACGTGTGGGTGAGGACAGAGTAGGAGAGAAAGAGAGAGAGAGAGACAGAGACAGAGACAGAGAGACAGAGACAGAGACATGGAGAGAAGAGAGAGAGAGAAGAGAGAGAGAGAGAGAGAGAGAGAGAGAGAGAGAGAGATGATAGCTAGCATGTGGGACACGTACATCCCCATAACGTGAGAGACAAACAGACAGGCGTCGGACAAAGCGACAGCCAAGCAGACAGACAGACAGACAGACAGACTGGTCTTTGGCCCCCACCTGCTTTCGCGGTAACTGGTCTCCACCAAAGGTGACCACACAGGGCTTCATGCCGCCAGTGCCGAAGGACACCAGGAACAACCCTATCAGAGGTCCGGCACTGGAACCACGCCATACAGACACAGACACATATGTATACACACTTCATGCCGCCAGTGCCGAAGGACACCAGAAACAACCCTATCAGGGGTCCGGCACTGCAACTACGCCATGCAGACACACACACACACACACACACATACACACACACACACACACACACACACACACACACACACACACACACACACACACACACATTCATGCCGCCATTGCCGAAGGACACCAGGAACAGCCCTATCAGGGGTCCGGCACTGCAACCACGCCATGCAGATACAGACACATACATACATATATATACACATGTCATGCCGCCAGTGCCGAAGGACACCAGACACAACCCTATCAAGGATCCGGGTGTAACGAAAAGTTTTAACTCCCCGAATGGTTTAACTCCCAGGGAGTTAAACTGTTCATTTGTAAATTTTAACTCCCTGGGAGTTAAACTAGAATATAAAAAAAACTAACTCCCTCTGTGTTTCAGTTTGACTCCAGGGGAGTTATTCTGACATACCACCAGAATGACTCCCATCCACCACCCACCACCCACTCCCCGCACTTCGCTACCACCCATGCATCTTATATATATATATTTTCGAAATGTTGTGTGTGTGTGTGTGTGTGTGTGTGTGTGTGTGTGTGTGTGTGTTCTTACACTAACTTGCCAGATCAAGACTTGTCAGGTAGAATTGTTTCCTTCGATATTATTGGTTTCTGTGAATTAGTCACGTGTCCTGAATTTTATTGAAAAATGTGTGTTTTTCTGATTGGATGGCCGACTTTCACTTTTAGCTTGGCACACGCACACCACCACACCTGTGACGAGTCACTTGACAACTTCATCAGATCGGTCCCAAGCAGCCATCCTCTTGTACAAATTGTACAAAAACAGCCCCCCCCCCCCCCCCCCCTCCCCCCTTCTCTATCCCATTTGTCTCACACACAAATTTCTAATCTATGCCAACCCTTTTTCTCCTTCCTTCTCTCCCAGATGTAGCGAGTCAATACAAACAATTTTACGTCACGTCGCGACTACTCGTCATTCTCTCCCCACCTTCCTTACCTTCTCACCCCCCCCCCCCCCCCCCTCCCCTCTCCCTAATTTGGCGGCATGACACAATGAAAAATGGAAAAATGTCCATTTCTACACCATTTGAGTGTAATGGTCTACACTTATGTGTGACTGATAGTCGCATAGATTCCATGGGAGAGAGAGAGAGAGAGAGAGAGAGGACGAGACAGAGAGAGAAGACAGACAGACAGACAGACAGACAGATGGACAGACAGCGAGAGAGAGAGAGAGAGAGACAGACAGACAGACAGACAGACAGACAGAGACAGAGAGAGAACGCCAAAGACTGAAGGTACAGTATTTCTACCAAAGGCACCAAACCATTAATTCATGTATATACAGACTTTACATACAGATTATATACAAAAAGGCATAGTAAAATGTCAAGGACATGCATAGATGAGCACATGAATATGTACACGGACATTTCCTTTCCCTATGATGATGATGATCATGAACATTAAATCCCCTTCTCCATTCTCTTACCGAAAGACACCTGGGAATAGGTGGGTGGGGAGTCATCTTAGTCATGATCAGATTAACTCCCCCTCTGTTACAAAGTAACTCCCTGGAAGTCAGAAAACACGTGTACACATTAACTCCCAGGGGAGTTATTCTAAACTGTGAAAAACTGACTCCCCTTAGTGGGCAGGGAGTTAAACTTTTACACGCCTGGATTAACTCCCGGGAGTTAAACTGTACTAACTCCTAGGGAGAGGGGGGGGGGGTCATTGTGTTACAGGATGGGAGTTAAGTCTGATATATGTACAAAATGACTCCCCCCTTAATGTTTCAAGAATTTGTTGAGACTTGTACAAAAAAAGATTTTAGAACATTTTGAATTTTTACTGAGTGGAGTTATTTTGGCGCAGGGTGGGAGTCATTCTAGTTTAACTCCCAGGGAGTTAAAATTTACATATGAACAGTTTAACTCCCTGGGAGTTAAACCATTCGGGGAGTTAAAACTTTTCGTTACACCGGCACTGGAACCACGCCATCCAGAGAACGGTGCAATGGGAGAGACAGACACAGGGAGAACACAAGGCACACAGGGAGACAGACAGACAGACAGAGAGAGAGAGAGAGAGAGGGGGGGGGGGGAGGGCAGCGAGAGAGACGTACTTAGTTGAACGCCTGTATGCTCTTATGAGACGAAGCAGTGTGAGATAAAACTACTTAACGACCAACCTTCTAACCTACACACACGCGCACGCAGGCACGCACATACGCACGCACGCGCCCGCGCACCCACCCACCCACCCGCACCCACCCTTCCACCACCCCCACCCCCCTCACACACAGACACGCACTAAAATTTGTAATTGGTGAAAAGCAAGTGCATGCACACAATTCCTGCATGTTTTGAGGAAGATTTGGGCAAAATACCAAGATGGCAGCCCAGAATGACTTCAGAGGAGTCTGAACAATAAAGAACTGAAAGAAACCATAACGCTCACTTTGCTGTGTTCGTCTTGTGAAATTGTTTGTACGTCAGTTATATCTCAAAACCACATTTCTTATAAGAGGATTAAAGGAAAGCTGGTACGTCATTAGTCCTTTGTATTATGACATGCTTGGAGTGGTAAGCCTGTTAATGCTCCAACGAGAAAAGGACAGGTCATGATTGAAGTCTCCCAGAGAGAGCTCTCCCTTCCCCCTACCCTCTTCACCCCTCCTCCCCCCCCCCCCCCCTCACTCTCTCTCAGTGAGTCTCTCTCTCTCTCTCTCTCTGTACGTTGACAAGTTTTCCCACTGATACATGCTATCCATTGCAGTTTTGTTGTACAAGAGAAGCCACCACCACCCGCCCGTCGCCCCGTGAACGATGTTGATGTCAATAATTGGTAATATCTAATGCTTACATCCTCTTCGAATAGGATAATGGCCTTTCATAGTAACATTTCATTTGATTCTCTCTCTCTCTCTCTCTCTCTCTCTCTCTCTCTCTCTCTCTCCCCCTCCTCCCCCCCCCCCCCCCCTCTCTCTATCTCTCTTTTACATCCTCTCCGAATAGAATAATGGCCTTTCATTTAAAAAGATTTCATTTGATCTCTCTCCTCTCTCTCTCTCTCTCTCTCTCTCTCTCTCTGTCTGTATTTCTCTGTCTCTGTATGTCTGTCTGTCTGCCTGTCTGTCTCTGTCTCTCTCTCTCTCTGTTTGTGTCACCACTGTACTTCATTCATGGTCTGTTGCGGTGGTCGGAGTGAGTTCTATCAGGCAATAAGCGCGTGCATGGAAAAGAACCCACGACAGCCACGGAACAGTCAGTTACTAAAAAAAAGGAAAAAACAAGAAAAAAAAAAAAAGAAGAAAAACCGCACAGGAAAGGGAGGAAAAAAAAAAGATGGGTAGCGCTGTACAAGGGCGACACAGCTCTCCCTGAGGAGAACAGACTGAACTGGACACAGACAAATCCGTTGTGAGGACAACGTCAATTCAACGTAAACAGTGCGATCCACGGTACAGCACACCAAACCGCAACGCCCCGTTGTATAGATAAAGACATGTGGTGCGTAACATAGCCACGCATCTCCCCGAACCGCTAACTTCAGTCAACAGATCTGATTTTGGCAAGGTCGTGATGGGCATAAGAAGTACAGACATTTTCCACAGTTGAAACATTCATATGAAAATAATGTCATAGACGTAAATCACAGGAGCATCACCAAGCAAAACAAAACAAGATTGACACTACACGAATACACACACACACACACACACACACACACACACACACACACACACACACACACACACACACAAGGAAAATGAAGCTCACAGTTCTCGAGGTGGCATAGAGGTGGCAGCCAGAATGATACAGCCGATGGCGTAGATGATGGATAGAGTGACAATGGTCCTGTGCAGAAACAACGCATGACACATTCAGTGTTCAGTATTGGGATGAAAACAATGATTAAACATACATATAACCAGATTTTCCAAACAGTACACATAAGTTTTTATCTTTTAAAAAAAAAAAAAAAAAAAAACCCAAAGAAACAAACCTCGTCGGCCTACCAATTTCCCCGCATACTTTAATGCGAGGAAATGCTTTTTGAAAACAAGCTCATCAACAAGATCATTACCTGTGAGATAACCTGTGATTTTTTTTTGGATTACTCGTTCAGACAAAGCTGCAAATGTCCTCAGTGAATATGAACCAACCACACACCCCCTTATTTCATAATCAGTTGTGTCGCATATGAACTCTGACATATGTGTGTATGTGCATGCGTGCGTGTGTGCGTGTGTGTGTGTGTGTGTGCGTGTGTGTGTGTGGTGTGTGTGTGTGTGTGTGTGTGTGTGTGTGTCTGTGCGTGAGCGCGCTGTCTGTGTGTGACTAAGTAATGGAAGAAGTATGGGTATACCTGTGTATTTCAGAGCGTTACTTTTCTCACTTTTTCGGTCGATGTGTAATGCGTGTTTGTGTACTTAGTTTACTGGAATATGTGTTTTAAACTTTCTCTCAGGGAAGACGACCCCCCCCCCCCCCCCCCCCCCCCCCCCCCCCCCCCCCGTTAACAAATGTCTCTTACTAAGATGATGATGACCGTCATTATCACATTTATGTTTCTGATGTCTAGAGAAAGTGAATAAATTAGATTTTCTTTTAAGATAGGTATGACAGTGTTTATATTTGGGGATATTAAATTTGTTGAAAATGTATGTAAAATAATCGGAATTTGTTCTAAATCAAAACTGAAATTAGAAATTAACCATGTAATGGATGCAAATGGAAATTTTCTGTCCTTTAATGATTTTAAGGTAAAATACTCAAACGTTACAAAAACTAATTTTTTAGCATATGAGGGAGTCATCAGAGCTATTAGAAAATATCAAGAAATTCTGAATTACAGAGAAGACATAGCACATGTTATTGATGAGGAAAATAAAGTATGGACCTTGACCCAGAAAGACAACAAAGTAGTTAAATCGATCCTACTTGGTTCTAAAATTACACCAGCAGCAGTGATTAAGTGGGAACGTCTGTATACTGGACTCAAGTGGAAAGATATCTTTTTAAAGCCTCTTAAAATTACTACAGATACTCAACTGAGATGGTTCCAGTTCAGACTTCTGCACCGTATCCTCCCCACACAAAAGTTTCTTCACATATGTAAACTCACAGACTCCCCACAATGTAATTTCTGTAACTCAGAAACGCAGACAATTCAGCACTTGTTTTGGAACTGCATTGTTGTTCAAAATTTCTGGAATGACTTCGAATCTGTTTTATGGAATAAATGTCCCCATTCTCTAAGACTAATATTAAACGAGCAACTAATCTTGTTTGGTTGTGCAGAAAATGTAATAACAGACAAGCCTCTAGATTTCATACTACTATTTGCCAAATTTTTCATCTATAAAAGCAAGTTACACAATTTGAACCCTACAATGCCTAGTTTCATCAATAGTTTAAATATAAGGGTAAGAACAGAAAAATATTTATCAGCAACTGTAGGGAAAACCCATGAATTCGAGCTAACATGGAAAAAATATATGCCTTTATTTATGTAATTTAAGCCTTATGTGTGTAGACATCATGTTGCCAGAACGGACGGTGTGGTGGGATAATCTCTCCATTGCAAAATGAAATTGTCCATTCATAGGCTCACGTATAAAAAAAAATGTTATGTTATGCCATTTGGTAATAGCTTCTATTATTACCTCTGTTTCATTAATAGAGACATGTCCTCATCTGTCCATCACCTACTAAGTGTCTAATAACTATATGTAACTGTTTCTGAAACTATGTTTTTGTTTTCCTGTACATGCGTCTTGTTTATTGTCTTTTGATTTTTGAAAATTATTATTTAAAAAAAAAAAAAAAAAAAAAGTTCTGGAAAAATTATTGAAACATTGTAAATACTTTTACAAAAAAAGGGTCAAAAAAAAAAAAAAAAAAGACTTGTTCCAACTCTAATCATTAGTTTATGAGTGCTGCGTCGAAATTGAATGTTTGGGTGTATGTATAAATCAGGTAATTTATAAACATGATTTTCATGAATGAAAACAGTTTCATAATTCCTTTAAAACAGACACTTGCCTGTGTAACTATCCCGAAAACACAAACTATCCCGAAAACACAAAACTGAAATTAGAAACGTTGTATCCAAATTGCTTTGAAGATACATCAAGAAAAAAAAATCGAGTGATCTCCCTGTGCTCCGTACACTGAGCTGTAGGGCAACTGAACAATAGCATTCACTTTGAAGCGCCTAATACAAAATGTACCACATATCATTATTTTTCAGTGAACCGGTTGAAAGCTGAACACACTCAACACAGGAGGTTTAGGAATCTCCGAGAAAATGCAGCTTACATTCTCACAAATCGGACGAAACCGTGTGACCTAAAAAACAAAAAAACAAACAAACAAACAAACAAACAAACGAACAACAAACAATTCCCCGCACCCGACCCCACCCCCACCCCCACGCCTCCCAAAAAAAAAAGAAAAAGAAAAGAAAGAAAGAAAAAAAAATGACATAGAAACGGATACATCCATTTAATGGTGTGTTTTTGTTGTTGTTGTTTGTTTTTCGTTTTTTTTTTTTTTAAACCGGGGGTGTGGGTACTCGACTGGTTGGGATGGTGACTTGTTAAAATCAGTTAATTGTTGAATTACAAGTAGTATGCATTAAACAGTAAATAGTTATGATAACCCAAAATGGCACCGGCCAATAACAAAGTATATGCCATGCAAAACTGGAATTGCTCGTTAAAACATTTTACACGCACGCACGCATGCACGCACACACGCAGGCAAGCAAGCATGCACACACGCGCTTTCATACCCCCAAACCTGGTTTATTGAATTTACAAATATATTTTCAGAAGTTTCTGTTTTATAAGTTAATATGTTTGATTAACTAAGGCATTTTGACACTAATTCCTGTCGGTCTAACGAAACTGGAATGTTCTACGATGACTTTATGGACTTTTTCATCATTTCAAAAATGGAATATAGAGGAATCAGCTTGAGCATTTCTCATGTTTTTTTACATCATAATTTTTTTTAATGGGTTTTGCGAAAAGAAACACCCACTTTCCGTGCTTTATACCAGTTGGTAAACCCGTCTGATAGGTTTGGGAAATATACATACAGCAACAACAACAACAACAACAACACACACACACACACACACACACACACACACACACACACACACACACCACACCACACCACACCACACCACACCACACCAGAAACACACCACCACCACCACCACACCACACCAGACCACCATCCCACACCACACCACACCACACCACACCACACCACATCACACACACACACACACACACACACACACACACCACACACACGCGACACCACACCACACACACACACACACACACACACACACACACACACACACACACATCGTCTGACGTATGTTCCAGCAATCCCAGAGACATATTACTGACTTGTATCTGCCGAGAAAGCCATCGGAGAGGGCGGCTCCGACAATGGGCGAGACGTATGCCAGACAGCTGACCAGATGGAAGATGGCAGTGGCATGGTCTTGTGACATGGCCAACCAGCCCGTCAGGTACATGATCAGCACGGCTGGAACCGAGCGGGAAGAAGACACAGCAAGGTCATTGAGCCAGTGCCAGACATAGGCACAGGGATTCCGTAGGGATCCTCCGTGCATGCTAAAGTATTGTAAAACACTGGGGCTGTTTCTTTGTGAACTGAAACTTCATCCCTTAAGGGTTTTTTTTTTTATTATGCTTTCTGATTAGAGTTAGCCAGCATATTTAAGGAAGCGGGCACGTGCATGCGCGTGCGCACACAGATGAAGCCATGCACGCATGCATGCATGCACGCACGAACACACGCATGCACTCTCTCTCTCTCTCTCGCACATACACACACACACACACACACAAACACGCGCGCGCGCGCACACACACACACACACACGCACCTACGCACACACACACACACACACACACACACACACACACACACACACACACACACACACGCACGCACTGAGAGCCACAATCTCCTTAATACATCTACACGTCTATTTCTCAGATTGATTGCGAATCGATAGGTCTTGCCCGCATTCTTAGGGCCACTTGTTTTCCACCTTACCTTCTCCATAAGCCCACTCCCGCCTCCAAACACCTCCCACACCCAACCCCAACCCCCATACCCCCCTCCCACCACTCCTCCCCACTCATTCCCCTACTCCCCTCCCACTTAAAAAAAAACCCAAAAAAACTCGGGTCTCCTTCTCACTGCAACTGACAAGGAAGTAACTGCTCACATCGTATTCCATAGTAGGCGAACCTCTCACAAAACTCTCCTGCTAAGATGAAAAAGGCGCCGGCCGGGTAGGGAGCCGCTTCGCTCAACACTTTCTGAAACAATACACAACGGTGATCAGTAAACGGTTTCATCAGAGAAAGGAGAAGATGGAGAGGGGTTGGGGGTTGGGGTGGGGAATGTGAATGTGACAGCATGACTGTGTGCTTGAACTACACACACACACACACACACACACACACACACACACACACACACACACACACACACATTAAACAAATAATTAAGGGGGGGGGGGGGGGATCAGTGCAAGTGAACAATACTTCTGTCATTAAAACGATTTTGCAAAGATGGGGGACAAAAAAGGAGGGGGGGGGGGGGGGGTAGAGGAAGATAGAAAGAAAATCGAAATGAAGAAGAGGGCACGTAAATCTTTCTGTAGCGGCAAATGGGAACCATCGCAGTCAATCTTACAACCAGAACCACGTGTATTGCCTGCCAGAGACGCCTTTCCTGCACCGGTCAGTCAGGAGTCGTCAGTGGAACCAGCTGAGTGAGTCGGTCCTCCCTTGGCATCAAAGAGGAGATAACACCAGCCGTAATTCTGTGATATTCTCACCATCGAGAGTTTCAAAATCAGAAGTCAACGGCACCCCCGAAAGAACCAGTGATGGGGAGAAAAGTCAAATGAAGAGACAGCACCGTAAGGAAATCAGCTGCTCAGAAATAAACACCATGATGTAAAAGAGCGCTCAGTTTGAAGGGGAATCTGTCAGCCTATGCTGTAGGATCCATGTGGTGTGGGGGATCCAGCGGAGGTCAAAAGGTGTCAACAGTCAGAGTGGTCAACTGCACTGTTTGGTACGCAGGTATTGTCAATCACATCAGTGCTGACAGCAGCGAAGCATTTTTTTTTTTTTTTTTTTTTTTTTTGGCAGAAGAGCCATTACCTGATCTCCTAAGGGACGTAATCTTCCACTGATTGGTTAAAGATATATATGTTGAACAAATAAGTAGTGAGAAACAAATGCAGGCTAACAATTCTTCCATCATTCGAACGAAGACTTTGCAAAGATTGAAAGAAGGAAGGCTGGGGGAAGGGGGGGGGGGGGGGGCGTAAAACAAGAGAAAATGGGAATGAAAGAAAGGGTACTAGAATGTATACATAAAATCTTTCACTAGCAGAATATGAGGGACGATCATAATCTGTCTTAAAATCAGAACCATTTCTTCCGCCTGCTTGCACACACACACACACACACACACACACACACACACACACACACACACACACACACACACACGGAGTGTTTTATCTGAAGTTATACATAAATGATGTGGTCTACTCACTTGAAAGAAGTTTTGGAATTCTGCTTTATCGTCGTGACCTGAAAGCAAGTGTTTAAAGTTAGATCAATTGAAGTATAATAGGGAACAGAGAGAGAGAGAGAGAGGAGAGAGAGAGAGAGAGAGAGAGAGAGAGAGAAGTTGAAGGATGTGGGTGGGCGGGAAGGAGGGTTGGAGAGGGAGGAGGGAGATACAGAAATGGGAAGTGGGTAAATTGTAAGGGAAAGAATCCTTACGCTGTTAAAACTTTGTTTTTACAGTAACCAGGTGTAAAATAAACTAGGCCTGTGCGACAGAAATCGTTCAGTCCCACGTGTAGAATACGGATCAGTAGCTTCTGTTTTATTCTGATTAAAGCCCAGCCGACCACTTCGGGTCATTTCAGGGCCGAGAACACAAACTATTGACTATAGCAGTCTCCCTTGGACATGTTCCCGTTGAAAAATACAGCAAGCACTGAACACGTAAGCAGTTAATTTCTTTAGACATAAGATGGGACAGGCAACTATCCAGTATATCACAGACAACGTGGAATAATACAACGACCACAAAAGAAACATATCTCTTCACTTTGACCAAGCTTAGCTTTCGATTCAGTAGCATTGTCTTAATTTTTGGTTACACTCCATCATTTGAAAGTTCCTCTTATTTGTTTTGTTGTTGTTGTTGTTGTTTTATTCTTGTTGTTTTCTCTGGAAACATGAATCGTTCCTCTGGTCGTCAAGTGCAGATCTTTTGTTGTACGAGCTTAATTAAAAGAAAGCAGAAACATACTTACGACAAAAAGAACTACTATATAGACAAGTTTAGACCCCACAGACTTCCTCTTCTCATGGCTCACGCTTTACTCGCCCCTTGAAAGATATGTATGTCCATGAATGCAAATTTCTTGGATTAAAATCGATTAAGCTTTAGTTAAGCTGGGGTGTTCGATTCATTTCTCAACGGCTCACACTGCTTCTCTTGCCTTTACCTTTCTTCTTCTTGGATCTCCCCCTGTTGTCCCTCGATCGCCCTTTGCCACTGGAACCTCTTCTGGACCCTTTGTCGCCGCTGCTTCTGGAAGAGGAGGACCTTCTGCGGCCACCTTTGCCTTTGTCGCCCTTCGATCCTCGCCTGCCCTCGCCTTTCCCTTTCCGGCCCCCTGAATCCTTGCTCTTGTCAGAATCTGGGTCGCTGCTCTCGCCTTCTTTCCCCTTAGAGCCATGCTTGTCTCCCTTACTGCTTCCCTTTTTGTCTTCCTTCTTGTCGTCCGGCGGAGCGCTGTTCTCCGACCCGGATTTTTTCGGTTTCTTCGCGTTGATGTTCCTGTTCCTTTGGCGTGCGTACAGGTCACTGTCGGACGAGTCGTGGGACGAAGTCTGGAGCGGTGTCGATTCTTTGTCAGTGCCTGCGCCACTGCTGGATAGGGAATGACTTCCGCTGCCGCCATCCGTGTCACTGCTGTAAGCGCTGCTGTTTGTGTTTCCTGTGTCTTCCTCCCGGTCTGAAGATGCTTCCGTGCCTGATGTGGCTGCATCAGAAGAATACCAGGTACTTCTATAGGGCGGAGAATTATTTGAGGAATCATACGGGTAGAACCTAGTGAGCATAAGACTACTGCTGCTTGGAGAGCTTGATAGATTGCTGGACTCGTTCGCACTGGATATGCTGTTGCTGCTGTTGAAACGACTCTTGGAAAGCGAACTTGTTACTTTGCTGCTGCTGCTGCTGCTGCTGCTGCTGCTGCTACTGGAACGACTCTTCGTCAGCGGTATGTCTACAACGAATAAATCAGCGGAAGGAGGAGGGGGTGACCGCTGGTCGAAACAGCCGATCGCCTGTAAGGACATATCATGAGACGGTGATGGTGTGTCACGTGGCGAAGTGTCACGGAAGGGTGACGAAGCGTCACGTGAGGATGCTGACAGGCCATGGGACGGGGACGCAAAGTCACGAGACCCTCGTCTGTCTTCCGTCGGCGGCCAGTAGGAAGTGCTGACTCGAGAGGAACTCCGTGACGGGTGCTGAGGGCAGGCGTTGGGAGCAGCACCGAATTCATGGTCGTTCATCCTGAGGGCATCAGTCGCACCTCCATGCTTCTCCACTAGTGGCACCTGTCGTGGGGAGACAGACAGACAAACAAACAAATAAACAAAAAGATCAGCAGTGATCGGTGGGGATTGACTTAGGTGGACATTAAGAGATTAAGAGTCAAAGAACTAGAGACTGAATGGATGGTGATGGATTTGAACTGGTTCTGTCCTCTTGGTGGGTAGTAAATCATGGGAATATCACACGCAATGGTTGATGCTTTACTGAGAATAGCTCACATGCACGCACGCACGCACACACGCGCGCGCGCAGACACACACACACACACATACACGCGCGCGCACGCGCACACACACACAGGAAGGAGAGAGAGAGAGAGAGAGAGAGAGAGAGAGAGAGAGAGAGAGAGAGAGAGAGAATATCGCCACCGTGGTGCTTATCTCAGCAGGTTATACACGCATGCACGCACGCGCGCGCGCGCGCGCGCACACACACACCACACACACACACACACACGCGCGCGCGCGCGCGCGGCGCGCGCGCGCATACACGTATCCACTGAGACTTTCTAGTGTGTACTAAATGTATCACTATTGCTATGGAAAACAGACAGACTGACTGTCCATGGCACGCATGAAGCTAAAACAGAGTCAGTCGTGCAGGGGAAGACTGGAACCACATCGACATCGAGGAGGACATTATCCTCCAGTGGGACGCGGCCCAGCAAGTCACCATCTTCACGCTCTGAACAGGCCATTGCCAACACCTGTCCTGTCTCTGCAGAAAGACGATCTGCTCGGAAGAACGCCCGTGTGGTGGCACAAGCCGGTGAAATTCCAGTCAAAAACTTTAGGGGTGAACAGAACCGCTTCTGACTTCCACCAAAGGCGCAGAAGGAAGAGGATCGATATCTCTCCTCGCTTTCACACTAATGTGTTGAAGTCCAGTTCACTCGTGTAAGTGGCTACCCATTTACGTGAGAGAAATTATTCAGCAGGCGTGACTTCCCCCTCAGGTCACCACGTAATGCCAGCTTCTTCTCGTTCGCTGTTCACAGTGAGGTCGGCCTACTGCCTGCTCGTAGCCTGTGCCCTTTGTGCCAAGCACTGCGTGTGTGTTTGGAGCTTGATGGCTTGACGCAATCCCCTGCAAAGCATGATGACCAGATGGCCAGCCTGTGATCAGGAGGCAGACACAGTGTCAGTCAGACAAACGCAAACTGGGGACTACCCTCACTGTGCCCAATGGAACGCAGACTAGTCAAAGACTAAGATCCTGGTCTGCCCTCTCCACCTCTTCGCTTCCCCTAACACACTGGACTGCCCTCCTAGGATGACCAGGGCACTCGGAGGAAAAGGAAGCAAAAAAAGAAGAAATCCATTACATCCCATACATGCCAGGCAACAGAGATTTAGAGAAACGCCGATCCAGTCTCTGTGGCATCAATGTTACGGCCACTTTCTCGTTAATGAAACCACTGCTGAAGTTCGACCAGGCTGTCTGTCAAAGGGCGGGACGCTCCGTGTTAACACCAGAAGTGACAGCAGAGGATCACAGAAGCTGTCCCTTGGTTCACCTGATCCTCTGTTGCTCCTCCTGATTTTAACACAGCTGAGTTGTCGTCGACTCCTCACCGTCTTTGTAGGACGGGACTTGGCTAATGGCAATCAGTACAAATACTAATTCATTGGTCTCCGCTCCACCCTATGTGACGAATATGATAATGATCATGGAAGGAAAAATAACAACAACATTGGTCCAGAAATATATCTTGATACGGAACACATTTTGGTGGACTTGGTTTATTGCAAATTTGTTATACATAAATCAACAGTTTCTTGGACTGAAAAGCTTTTCAGCGACCATTTTGGAATCGGAGAACTAGACTTTAAGCATAATCCATAAATAACGACAGGTCAGCGAAACCAAGGGATTGGGGGGGGGGGGGGGGGGGGGACCTCCCTCATTGAGGAAAGGAGAAGCACATGCCCATACAGGAACTACAGGAAAGCAAAAATGGCGGAAAATTTGGGAAGAAGGGAAGAGAGAGAGAGAGGGGGGGGGGGAGGGGAGGGAGAGGAGAGAGAGAGAGAGAGAGAGAGAGAGAGAGAGAGAGAGACGGGGAGGGGTGGGGCGCTCCTTTTCCAACACTCTGAAAAAAACATGGAGGGGTAGATGGTCGGAGACTCCTCATCCACATTTTTTTAAAGCGGTAGTGTGGATGCGGGGAGCGGTGAGGTGGATTCTTCTAAACTTTTTTAAATGGGGGGTTGCGGAGAGGGAGTCCTCTTCTAAAATAAATTCTGCTCTTCGATCTGTTGGCAAAAATGTAGCTTTTGCCAGATGAGGTGGACAGAGGGTCAGGGTATCCCGGCCCCCTCCCCTTCCCTTCTCACTCGGCCCTCAACGCGCGCGCGCACACACACACACACACACACTGTTTCTCTCGCTCGCTCTCTCTCATGCACGCACGCACACGCCACACACATATACTTAGATCTGTTGTGCCGGGGGATCTGTTGATCTGTTAAAACCAGAATGTTTTTGACAGTACGGAGACTTGAGCACTATGGCATATCACGGGAACACTCGCATGCACACGTGCGCGCGCGCGCTCACACACACACACACACACACAACACACACACACACACGCACATGCACACACACACACACACACATACACACACACACACCACACACATCTTCTGCCACACATGTTGTCGCTGACACATGAAGTCGCCGAGAACGTTGTTTGTTTGTTTGTTTGTAGGGCCACTGTAGGCATGCATTGTCGCCGGCGCTAATATATGGTTAAGGGCAACCCTATGTGCCGTGAATTCCGGCACATATTGTCGCTGACCACAATATATTTGCCCGACGACAATGTACGCTGTAGGTGCAACAACTGTCTTCTTCATTCAAAGACGAGCTTTTCCTTTTCAGCGATGGGCAAGAAGAGCGTCTAGGCTCCAAAGGCCTGAAACGGAAACCGAATAAATATTGAAGAATGCCTTTTCACGTGTTCGCCATCAAATGTTCATATGTTTCCTGCCTTATTTATTCTTTATATATATAGTTTTAATAGACCATAGTTTTGCTATCAGCCAACCAATTGACCGAGCCAGCGTCGATTTGCTTAGATATCTGCATTTGATTATTAAACGCATGGCATGAAATTTTCTTTTTGCTGACTCATTCCCTAAGAAATGACTAAGATTTTGACTTAAAAGCGAGGCTATGAAAAATCCCTCCATAAAATTTCAGGTAAGATGTGAAGCCACTCCGGCTGTAATCCAAGTAACAGAGGGAGTTCACTGCTGGGCATATACAACATTTCCAAACCTGCAGACATACATCTAATACGACTATGATTATGAATACAACATAGTAATGAAGGGGAATGACTAGCTACTGAGTGCTGATAAAGCCGCCCCAAGCTTTTTGTTTTCACATCTCGAAGTGAGTCGATCTAAAAGGCGATGGACAGATCCGAAGCCTTGGTCCAACTGATTAATTGAATTAAATCGTAAAATGAAGCGTCTTAATTTGATGCCATCTCAATTAACATACAAACAGAATAATGATCAAATTGAAAATCTGACAAGTCAGTTTTAAGTGAAGATATAGTTCAACCTGCGACAGCATTTTTTTTTCTTTTTAGATCTAATAGATCAGGACGTCTTGATGGCCTGTCTTATCGCCAATGGACGACTGGCAATGGCTGATTAGATTACAGCCTTCGTCCTCTTGCACTCCGTAAAACGCAAACAATTCTAACGAAAATGATTATGAAGATTCACCTCTGGACACAACACATCATCTTTGCTGCATGACGTTCCTGAGGAACGAAAGAACAGACCATGGTACAACAGAATGTCCTCAGTGGAGTTTCCATCAACTGTCAACCTGCCGTTTGTTTGAAAGTGCTCTCCCTTGGACGTCAACAATGGAAGAATCTGTAGTCACGAAAACAAATAGAACGAGTATTACGTAAAATTGTTAAGCCAAATGACGTCACTCTAGTACATAAGTATCACTTCTGGTTCATGTTCAGCTTCTAAAGTTGTGAACACTGTCATTGGAAGCACGTCAATAATGTGAGGGTTTTTTTTTTTTGTTTCACGCGCGAATTCCATGATGCCGTGTTACCAGGACCTAAGAAACGAAAGCGAAAGCGCATTAAATATCGTGCACAATAGATATGTCACGTTTCCAATAGCACTACTTGCCATCGTTTCCAAGCCAAATCTAAACCTGTTTTGAAGAAATTCAAAGACTCGGCAGCAGCCCAAGTTTCATATAACCTGAAGCATGTGCCGGGAACATGTCGATGTGCCTCCTTCCAGTCCTAGGCCTGTTGACGTTGTACTGCCAACACCATTTTGTGTGGTCCATGACTAGTGCAAACTGAGCAGTCACTTAACGGTACTTACTTACTTACGCCTACAACCCCTTCTGGGGCATAGGCCGCCGACAAGGGTCCTCCAGGCACTACGGTCCAGGGCGATTCTCTCCAGCTGGTTCCAGGTTTTCCCCAACGCTGTCACGTCTGCCTGCAGGTCTCAGCGCCAGGAGTTCCTTGGGCGGCCTCTCTTTCTTTTCCCCTGCGGGTTCCAGGACAATGCCTGCCTGGTGGTGTTGTCAGCAGGCTTTCTTAGGGTGTGGCCTATCCACCTCCATCTCCTTTGGAGAACCTCTGTATCGGCTGGCTTCTGGTTCGTCTGCTGCCACAGGTCCTCGTTGCTGATCCTGTCTGGCCAGTGGATCCTCAGTATGCGCCTCAGACAGGAATTGATGAAAGTCTGGATTTTGTTGGTGATGGTAACTGTGGTTCGCCACGTCTCAGCTCCATAAAGAAGTGCTGATTTGATGTTGCTATTGAATATCCTTATCTTGGTTTTCTTGGAGATGACATTTGAGTTCCAGATATTCTTCAGCTGGAGAAAGGCTGCTCTCGCTTTCCTGATTCTGGCTCTGACATCAGCATCTGTACCACCTTGTATGTTGACGACGCTGCCAAGGTAAGTGAAGTTGTCCACCTCCTCCAGCGCGTTGCCTTCTAGCATGATGGGGTCTTGGTTTGTGGCATTGGCTTTCATGACTTTGCTCTTTCCTTTGTGGATGTTCAGTCCAATGCTGGATGAAGTTTCTGCCACTGTTGTGGTCTTGTTTTGCATCTGTGGCTGGGTGTGTGAAAGAAGGGCCAAATCATCGGCAAAGTCTAGGTCGTCCAGCTGCTTCCAAAGAGTCCACTGGATGCCATTGCGCTTGCCTGCGGTTGACGTCTTCATGACCCAGTCTATAGCGAGAAGGAACAGGAACGGTGAGAGAAGGCACCCTTGTCTCACCCCTGTTTTCACTTCAAAAGCATCTGTAAGTTGATTTCCATGTACAACTCTGTAGGTCATCCCCACATAAGAATTTTCGGATGATGTTGATGAACTTCTGTGGTACGCCATAATGTCGCAGCAGCTTCCAAATGGATGCTCTGTCGACACTGTCGAAAGCCTTCACGTAATCGATGAAATTGATATACAGTGGTGAGTTCCACTCCGACGACTGCTCGAGGATGATGCGTAGTGTGGCAATCTGGTCGGTGCAGGATCTGTCCTTGCGGAAGCCCGCTTGCTGATCTCTGAGATGTGCGTCTACCTGGTCCTTCATCCTTTCCAATAGGATTCTGTTGAATACCTTTCCTGGGACTGACAGCAATGTGATGCCTCTGTAGTTGGTGCATGAGCTGAGGTCACCTTTCTTCGGCAGTTTAATCAGGTAACCTTCTTTCCATTCTGTCGGGACCTGTTCTTCCCCCAAATCCTTGCAAAAAGAGGGTGTAATATCTCTACTGTGGTTTCTGTATCCATCTTTAAAACCTCTAGGTCTTAACAATTACCAGGGCATGAGAACAATGCGCAGCGTAGCATGTCGTGGAAATCAGATGGTAATAGCTATGCTGATGGTTTCCACAATATTCATGAAGGACAAATATGAAACCTGTTGAGCATTTGAAGAGGTCGGAATAGGTCATTTGGCAGAGCGCGCGGGACTCGTTCGTGATCGTGGTGAATGTGTGGTTGCGGATTCGAGTCTCCGCCGGGCTTTTTCGGTACCTGAGAGGGGTAGAGGTAGGTGGGAGGGGAAGGGGGCGTTTCCCTCGGAATTAATATTAATTCTTACTCCATTTCCTGAAAAGCCCAACGATTGTGATTATCAACCGAAAGAGAGGCCAGTCGGCCGTTAATACGGACAAAACATTTAGATCTACATATAGATGAGTGGCGTAGAATCTACGTAAAGTTTATCTGCTGAGGGAAAGAAGCGCAATTCAGTGGTCTTCCTTCCCGTTGGATAGATCTGATTTAGGCTTTCACCCACACTGCATGCATTCCGAAAAATGTCGAAGGAACGAATGAAAAGCAGAGTGACATATGAAAAGCAGAATGAAAAGCAGAGTGACATATGAAAAGCAGAGTGACATATGAAAAGCAGAATGAAAAGCAGAGTGACTATGAAAGAAGGGCGAAGTACTGAGTTGATTTGTCTTCGGGTGGATGAAAGAGGAGAACGAAAAGCAACATTTTTCAAAGACAATAACGCTATGCACTTGGAGCGATTTTCAGTGTTGCTTGACCTCGCATTTCATACGTTGTCAGTTGTTGTTTTCTGATATGTGGTTTGTCTTGCCTGAGGAAGATCAAAGAGGTCGAAACGCGTCATGTAATATCTTGTGATGTCTCTTTAGTTCGGCGGAATAGTAATTTTTCTTTTAAGTTTATTTGTTTGTTTGTTTGTTTTTAAACAAGAAGTCATATTGTGGTCGGAAGGGCAAAGGAGAAAAATAGTAGATATTACCCGGCAATTCTGGAGTTGAACGGCGAACCAGTGCCAACTCACCGTGTAGCTTCTCTTCCAAGACTGCTTTTTTTTTCTTTTCTTTTTTTTTTTTTTTTTTTTTTTTTTTTTGTTAGACTTTCTCTGGATGAGCTACCCCTGGCCAAGTGGTTAAGTATTTGCCTGCGGGAGCTGACTGTCGTATGTTCGAACCACTTGTGGAGTAGGACTTTTTTTTTTCTTTCTCTTTTCCTTTTTTTTTTTTTTTTTTTTTTTTTTTTGAACGATTGAAAAATCCTTCCAATAGCAAATGGGTGACTGACTCGGTTCAGAGAAGTTTAAAACGGCGGAAGGTGAGGGATGGGCGCCGCCTTCCTTAACCTTGTGCCGTGGATAATGTGACCCCCAAAGTGTGCAGCGCACTCACGGCCAGTGAGCTATGGACTCCAACCTTTGATATCACACATAAGCCGCCATGATGACCCCGATGGCGAAACCGGCACCCCAAAGTGAAGTTTTACGTGCTCAATGGTAGTGTAACTCACATGTACTGATCAACGTGCCATGTGCCTGTTTCTGTGTGAAACCTGGTTGACGCCTGGATAGATGATGACAGGAAGCGGAGAATGGTCTCCAGCCTTGCTGTGCATTCTCTCAGCCAAGAATGGAATTCCGTACCGTTACCTTCATCATCGATGTTCTCATCAACTATCTTTATTTAAAAAAAAAAAAAAAAAGTCTCAAATACTGTGGCTCTTCGGGCTCTTCTTCGTCACATTCATGTCCACAGCATTACATGTCGACATGGTTAGTATTGGCAACAGACGATCGGGCAGCAAGAAAACAAACAAACAATAAAGAAATACCTATATAAAAGACAATAAATAAATAAATAAATCAACAAACAGATAAAAGAGAAAAAAAAAAAAAAGGAAGAAGATGCAGATGGTGAAGAAGAAGAAGAAACATGAAAGGAAGAAGAAAGCAAAGACCTGGTAAGTGAAAACGTATCAGCTGTGTGCTTCTTTGGCATTCAAAACACATTCCCATGGGTGAAGCTTCTTCAGTCTGAGGACGGAATCCGTTTTATGAAATTATTCGAGACGGAATTTTCCGTTTTTTGTAAATCTGAAAAGAAAAAAAAAAAAGTTTTTCAAAACAGTCTCTAAAACTGCGCAAATTACGTATCGAGTGCGTCTTACCATAAAACGGATGTGCCCAATCGGAAGTACTCTTTATTTTAGGGAACAAAGATAAAGCACCATTTGCCGAAATCTAGATTTCGAGTTTGGAGTTAGTTTGAAACCGTGAGAATGTCCTATCTTAAAGAAGGTGATTCAGTTGAGGAGATCGACGCTGGCATCACTTATAAGTGGCGATGGACTTGGCTGAACGAAATAGATGATGAAAAACGACAACATCGTGTTTGGTGTTTGAAAACGAACAAACCTGGTGTAGCGTTTTGCCGCGTGTGCAACTCGGACCTTAAGTATGGATCCAATGGAAAATCTCGGCTAGCAAAGCATGCCAGAAGTCCGGACCATATTTAAAGCATGAAGGTAAAAATTTCAGTAAGATCTTTTTCAGCAGCCCTCCATGCCCCCCCCCCCCCCCCCCCCAGTGACACACACGCACGCACGCACACACACAAAGATGGATGTAAGGCAGAGAGAGAGAGAGAGAGAGAGAGAGAGAGAGAGAGAGAATAGTATGAAAAAAAATATTTAAAGAAAGAAAAAAAACATAAAAGAAAAATAAATATGAGGGTTAGTTTTCTGGAAAAAGGATGGGGAAAACTACTAAAGGTTCTATTTCTTCCGTGTAATAAAATGGGTTAGTTTTGGAAGTACAGTGGAAACTCTCTATTAAGACCTTAGAAAATGCACAGATCTGTGATCTTGATACCCTTACTGCCCATCTATGTCCAAGGCACCAACCAAGCTGGTTTTTGGGGGTAAGTTTTTTCTTTCTTTTTTTTAAAATTTAAAATGATGACTTTTGTTCACATATAAGCAGTAAATATGTGTTTCAAACAAGGCCTCAGTTCCAAATTTCTTTTCACCAGAGGCCACGAAAACTGTCTGAATTTTTCAAAAAAATCTATTTCAGCCGGGGGGCTTCGCCCCCCTGGGCCCCCCCCACCAGGGGTGCTGCCCCTGGACCCCGCTAAGGGCTTAGGCAGCCCCTCGACCCCGACCTTTCAGTTTTTCCATTTTTTTCCAGTTTCACCCATGCATTCCCGATGTTGTCTAATTATAGCCACTGTCATGTTTGGCAGAAACGACATCCAGAAGACATGTCCGAAGGCCCACAATTGTCGATAGTGGCGGGTTCCTAAAGTCCAACGTTGCTCGTTATCTGTAATCTGCATACGTGTACATTCTAAACAGACGGGAGAAAGAGAAAGAAAAAACCCCAAAAAACTCGTTGTGCTTTGAGGGTGGCGATCGGATGAAAAAAAAAAAAAAAAAGGGAAAACGAAAATTTGGCACATATTTAGAAAGTGCGTGTCGGGAAGGGGGGGGGGGGGGGGGGGGGTGGGGGGGGGGGCGGGCGGGAGGGAACACGTTTTGATTAGAGAGTGAGAGAGTGTGTGTGTTGATGTGTGTGTGAGAGAGAGAGAGAGAGAGAGAGAGTGTGTGTGTTGATGATTGAGAGAGAGCGAGAGAGAGAGAGAGAGGAGTTGATGAGAGAGTTTGTGTTGATGAGAGAGAGAGAGAGACTTGAGAGAGAGAGAGTTGATGAGAGACACAAAAGGAGAGAGACAGACAGAGAGAAAGACAGGGAAAGAGAGAGTTGATGAGAGAGAGAGAGAGTTGTTGAGAGAGAAAGAGGCAGAGACAGGTAGACCGTGAGAGCGGCGGGGAGAGAATGGGTTAATCACACACACACACACACACACACACACACACACACACACACACACACACACACACACAACTGGGACTTATCGCTGCTGTCCTCCCTCTCTGCCGACGCTAGGGTGAAGAGGAAAATCGGATCGTTCTCTCGCTCACCCTGACGTCAGAAGATACGCTTCTCTCTCTCTCTCTCTCCTCTCTCTCTCTCTCTCTCTCTCTCTCTCTCTCTCTCCTCTCTCTCTCTCTCTCTCTCTCTCTCGTTGTGTGTGTGTGTGTGTGTGTGTGTGTAGGTGTGTACATGTGCGTGCGCACGCGCACGCATGTGTGTGTGTGTGTGTGTGTGTCTGCGTGCGTGTGTGCGTGCATGCGTGTGCGCGTGCGTCAGTGCGCGCACGCGTGTGTGTGTTTGTATGGATGTGTGTGTATGGATGTATGTGTGTACGTGTTTGTGCGCACGCGCGTGCGTGTGTACTGTTTGTGTGTATGTGCGTGCGTGCATGTGTGCGCGCGTATGTGAGCGCGTGTGTGTATATGTATGTATGTGTGTGTGTGAGAGCGCGCGCGTGTGTGTGTGTGTGTGTGTGTGTTCCTGTGACATAGCTTAATGTGCGTCAACCCAATCAGCCATAAGGGCAGTCCGTCCACCATGATTTATCATGGGAAACAGGTCTGATAATCCTAGACCCGTGACTGAAATAAACACTAATATCATCCCCTCTCTCCCTCCATCGCTGTTCTATCTCTGCCATCGCCACCTCACCTCAAAAAAAAAAAAAGAAAGAAAATCCATTTTGAACATTACTGACCTACCACCGTGCTAAATCGTTGTCCTTTTCTGAAGTCTGGCCAGTTGAACACACGTGCATGTCAACTACACGTCAAGTTATTCACAAGCTCTCCTATTTGCCCACACGACTGAAAGGCAATATTGAAAGAAAGGCACAACGAAAGACGTCGATGTCTGTCGTTCGAATGAAAGGCTTGAGCGTTTAGTCTTTAGTTTTTATCCATTGTAGAACAAGCTGCCATTGTATAATGTATATTTCTTCTTTTCTTTTTTTCCTTTTTCTTTGTTTGCTTCGTTTTTAGAACGAAACAAGCCATTGATCGGAACGTCGATTAGGAAATATGGATTTAGACAAAAGACTTTCTTGTCTGAAATATCGACCAAGCCTCAGAGTCTTGTCGTGAAGTTAATTTGACCTTACTTTTATCGTACCAACCAGAAACAGTGCCTTCTTTGTTTTCATTTTTTTGTTTTCATGTATCTGTGTTCGCGTGAGTGTATGCGTTTTCGCGTACGTACGTGCGCGCGCGCGCGCACGCGCGCGCGCGCGCGCGTGTGTGTGTGTGCGTGTGCGCGCGCGGGCGTGCAAGTGTTAATGTGCACCATTAAAAGAGACAGAGATGCCCAGACAGACAGACGGACGGAAGGACGTACAGACAGACCAAAAAGACAGATACGGAAACAGAAAGAGAATGTGTGTGTGTGTGTGTGCGTGTGCGCGCGCGGGCGTGCAAGTGTTAATGTGCACCATTAAAAGAGACAGAGATGCCCAGACAGACAGACGGACGGAAGGACGTACAGACAGACAAAAAGACAGATACGGAAACAGAAAGAGAATGTGTGTGTGTGTGTGTGTGCGCGCGCGAGCGTGCGTACGTGCGTATGTGTGTGTGTGTGGTGTTCGCGTGTGTGTGTATGGTGTGTGTTATTTAAATGTATGTGTGTGCTGGCTCGTGCGCTCGCGTGTGTGTGTGTGTGTGTGTGTGTGTGTGTGTGTGTGTGTGTGTGTGTGTGTGTGTGTGAATGCTTACCTGCGTACCTCTGTGTGTGTGTGTGTGTGTGTGTGTGTGTGTGTGTGTGTGTGTGCGTGCGTGTATGTGTGTGTGCGTGTGTGTATGAGTGTGTGCATGTGTGTGTATGTTTGCCCGAACCCCTCATTGACCAGGAACGTCTGTATTTGTAGAAAGATTACCGTTGTGCCCATGTGCACATGTATGGATATTGTATGCATGCGTCTGTGAGCGTGTGTGTATGTGTGTGTGTTTGTGTGCGTGTGTGTTTGTGTGTGTGTGGGGATGTGTGTGAGTGTCTTTGTGTGTGTGTGTGTGTGTGCGTGCGTGCGTGTTTGTGTGTGTGTTGCTTGTTTTCTTAAAGAAATAACGGAAAACTTACATACGCACAAAATAAATACTGTCGCAATTCATAGGCAGCAACATACTTGAATCACAGATGTAGACAAACCTTGTTGCCTATATAACCAGTCAGGAATCCAACAACGGAACACTCCACACTACAGTGGCAGCATTATCATTACCATGGCTGGACATCAGCAAACCTCCCAATTCTCAATGACCGACGTGTCAACGCTGTATGGTCAGTCTTCAGTGGAGATGGTGAGCGAGCAGAATGCAACTAGGGACTCTTTCGTGCGTGGGTGCCGAGTGGTGGACAGGCAGCTGGAGTATCTGCCCTGGGACAACCCGGACAACCTCATCAGCCTGGCTACCCAGGTCAACGCCTACAAGGCTGGCGGTGTCCTGCTGCCCTTTTGGGGCATCCTAGGCATGCCTCTCAACCTCCTCAACTGCGTCGTCTTCTACAAGCTGGGACTCCGGGAGCGAGTGAACCTGCTGCTGTTTGGCCTGAGCTGCGTGGATTTCGTGCTTACCTTGAGCGTGTTCACGCTGTACGTGGAGTACATCTACATGCTTGCTGTGGGAAAGTTCACCGTGGATAATACTGTCCTCAACATGGCCACCAACACTGGCCTGACCTTCATTCCCTTCGGGGCGGGTTTCATATCGGGTTTCATCTCCACTCTGATCGCCTGTGAGCGATGTTTGTGTACGACGCATCCGTTGAAGGCCAAACAGATTCTGCGAACGAAGACCACGGCTGTCATTCTGATCGTCTGTGTGGTGGTAATCCTAGGTTTCCAGTACATCATCTCGGCCAAATACAAAATCGGCTGCGAGTATCTCCCGACTCTGAAAATGTCCCTGTCCGTTTTCTACGCGAGTGAGTTTTATCGAGACAACAAAGAGTTCATCGACATTCTGAACGTGATGGTGTTCGGGCTGTTCCTGCCGCCATTCTTTGTGCTGACCACCGTCCTGGCCACGGGCGTCACGGTGGTCAAGCTGAAGGGAGCTGCCCAGTGGAGGCAGAGCAAGGCCGCTGTGCCCACGGACAGCAGGGAGATCGCCGTCACCAAGATGCTGATCGCTGTGTCCATCCTCTTCATCGTCTGCTCCATCCCGAACCTGGTCATCAAGATCGTTCCGCTGTTCCTGGAAGGATTCCGCATCGGGGGCCGCCATCAGAACTTTCTGCTGCTGTGGATTGTGGTCGTCAACATCTTCAACGCCGTCAATTCCTCCGCCAACTTTTTCTTCTATTTCAAAATGGGATCGAGGTTCCGACGTACAGTGAAGATGATGCTGGGCTGTGTCTCTGAGACACAGGTACGTGGCCTGTAGGGTCTACGTCTGAACCTACACACGTGTCACGTCTGTGGTTTGCTGCCCCTGAAGGTGGCTCTCACTCTTTGAAAGAAAATAACAACTGTGATGAAGCAGTTTATACATAGACAGGCACCAGAAAAGCGGAAAGTTGACTGCAGATTTAATGTGGTGTATTCTGTTGGTTTGCATTGTCTGTGTGATACAGATATAAATAAACAGGCAACAGAAAAGTGGAAAGTGGACTACAGATCTAACGTGGTGTATTCTAATGGTTTGCATTATGTGGGTAATGAAGCAGTTTATAAATAAACAGGCAACAGAAAAGTGGAAAGTTGGCTACATAATTATTTTACATGGTGTGTTCTAATGGTTTGTAGTTTTTAATTGATGAAGCAGCTATAAATAAACAGGCAACAGAAAGTGGAAAATTGACTACAAATAAGGTGGTGTGGTCTAATGGTTTGCATCATCTGAGTGACTACAAATAAGGTGGTGTGGTCTAATGGTTTGCATCATCTGAGTGATGAAGCAGCTATAGATAAACAGTCAACAGAAAAATGGAAAGTTGACCACATACCTAACGTGATGTATTCTAATGGTTTGAATTAAATTATCTCTGTGATAAATCAACACGTAACGGAAAAGTGGAAAGTTGACTGCAGATCTAACGTGGGGTCTTGGTTTACAGTATCTGTGTGATGAAGCAACTGTAAATAAGCACGCAACAGAACAGTGGAAAATTGACTACAAATGCAGTGTGGTGTATTCTGATGATTTGCGTTATCTGTGCGATGAAGTAGCTATAAGTAAACAGGCAACAGAAAAGTGGAAAGTTAACTGCAGATCTAACGCGGTGTATTCTTATGGTTTGCATCATCTGTATGATGACGCAGATAATATATAATCACACAACAGAAAAGTGGAAAGTTTATTGCAGATCTAACGTGGTGTATTCTAATGGTTTGCGATATCAGTGTAATAAAGCAGTTTATAAATAAACAGGCAACAGAAAAGTGGAATGTTGGCTACATATCTAACATGGTGTGTTCTAATGGTTTGAGTTTTTTGCTTGATGAAGCAGCTATAGATAAACGGGCAACAGAAAGTAGAAAAATGACTACCAAATGCAGTGTGGTGTATTCTGGTGATTTGCGTTATCTGTGAGATGAAGTAGCTATAAGTAAACAGGCAACAGAAAAGGGGAAAGTTGACTACAGATCTAACGTGGTGTATTATTATGGTTTGCATCATCTGTATGATGAAGCAGATAATAGATAATCACACAACAGAAAAGTGGAAAGTTTATTGCAGATCTAACGTGGCGTATTCTAATGGTTTGCATTACCAGTGTAATAAGCAGTTTATAAAGAAACAGGCAACAGAAAAGTGGGAAGCTGACTACAGATCCAACGCGGTGCATTCTAATGGTTTGCATGATCTGTGTTATAGATAAACAGGCAACAGAAAAGTGGAAAATTGACTACATATCTGATGTGGTGTATTCTAACGGTTTGCATTATCTGTGTTATAAACAAACAGGCAACAGAAAGTGGTGTATTCTGATGGTTTGCATTGTCGGAAATTCGGGAGGCCTCTGAGAGTCACGCCGCTGACAGGGTATGAAAGATGAGACAGTCTCCAAAGTTAGATCTCCACTTGTAGTCACAACAAAGACCAACAGGTGTCCAAAGTTAGATCTCCACTTGTAGTCACAACAAAGACCAACAGGTGTCCAAAGTTAGATCTCCACTTGTAGTCACAACAAAGACCAACAGGTGTCCAAAGTTAGATCTCCACTTGTAGTCACAACAAAGACCAACAGGTGTCCAAAGTTAGATCTCCACTTGTAGTCACAACAAAGACCATCAGGTGTCCTTCCCTTCTTTCCTTTTTTTTTCTGATAACAGTATGGTTTCACTTTAGTTCTCAGCCCTAATTCCATTTTCTACCTATTTTGTGGTCTATTTTGGGTTTTTTTGTTCGTTTGTTTCAAGCGACAGACCTCTATGCATGCTCATCTTCTTCTCATGATTGACGTCTCCATAG
>CM065714.1:124675351-124690351 GCA_033310375.1 Conus canariensis | reverse complement strand
AGTGTAATTCTAATTAGCAACACTGGAATGCGAAATCGGTTTGAACTCGGGTTTCTTCCACTATTTCAGCTGTTTTATGAAATATATCTGGTCAGCTAGGGCACGAGAGCATCTTTTTGAAGTCCAACGTTATTACACACACCAGTCTCTTCTGCCCTGTTAGTGTTCGTATGCAGTACGCTCGAGGTTAACAGCAGGGCCGGCCGATTGTGCTGTTCAGATGTGCTAATCTCCCTTGCCTCCTTCTGTGTCCCCCTCCCCCCCTCTTCCCATCCCTCTCCCACCCCCAACCCCCAGCTCCCCTTACATCTAATTGGAGGACTTCCTAGTTGGGATTTTGATTTTTTTTTTTCAAACACGTATCTATGCGTCGTATTTTTCCCCCCACCTCCCCCTTCCTCCCACCATCCTTGCAACTGTATGATGTCGTTTGTGATTCCTCACATGGTGATGGGTGCACGAGGTATTTCAAGTGGTGTGTCTCCCATGGTGATGGGTGCACGAGGTATTTCAAGTGGTGTGTCTCACATGGTGACGGGTGCACGAGGTATTTCAAGTGGTGTGTCTCACATGGTGACGGGTGCACGAGGTATTTCAAGTGGTGTGTCTCACGTGGTGACGGGTGCACGAGGTATTTCAAGTGGTGTGTCTCCTTTGGTGATGGGTGCACTAGGTATTTCAAGTGGTGTGTCTCACACGGTGACGGGTGCACGAGGTATTTCAAGTGGTGTGTCTCACATGGTGATGGGTGCACGAGATATTTCAAGTGGTGTGTCTCCCATGGTGACGGGTGCACGAGATATTTCAAGTGGTGTGTCTCCCATGGTGACGGGTGCACGAGGTATTTCAAGTGGTGTGTCTCACATGGTGACGGGTGCACGAGGTATTTCAAGTGGTGTGTCTCCCATGGTGACGGGTGCACGAGGTATTTCAAGTGGTGTGTCTCACATGGTGACGGGTGCACGAGTATTTCAAGTGGTGTGTCTCCATGGTGAGGGTGCACGAGGTATTTCAAGTGGTGTGTCTCACATGGTGACGGGTGCACGAGGTATTTCAAGTGGTGTGTCTCAATGGTGACGGGTGCACGAGGTATTTCAAGTGGTGTGTCTCTGTCAGGTGCCATGGGTGGACGGTTACTGCCACAGCCAGGGTTCTGATGAAATACTCCCTTTAGTCGAAACTCCATTGATGCCTCCAAGGCCCAGATAATGGTTGTGCTCACAAAAGACATTCTAACCGACTCGACGTGCTGTCCGTGAAGTATCTAATGTTTTTGCTCAGTGCCTCTCTCTCTCTCTCTCTCTCTCTCTCTCTCTCTCTCTTCTCTGTGTGTGTGTGAGTGTGTGTGTGTGTGTGTGTGTGTGTGTGTGTGGTGCGTGCGTGCGTGCGTGCGTGCGTGCGTGCGTGCGTCCGTGTGTGTGTGTGTGTGCGCGCGTCTTTGTGTCTGTGTATATGTGCGCGTGCGTATGTTTGTATATGCTTGAGATACACAAGAGATTTTTCAATGCCAGAAACAATTGTAGAGACGTTTGTGTTTTCAGGATAGTTACATAGGCAAGTGTCTGTTTTAAAGGAATTATGAAACTGTTTTCATACATGAAAATCATGTTTATAAATTACCTGATTTATACACACACCCAAACATTCAATTTCGACGCTGCACTCATAAACTAATGATTAGAGTTGGAACAAGTCTTGGCTAGGCCGCGGGGAACTGTGTTGTAGACTGCGGCAAATCAGATGCAGGAGATGATTTGGTCTTTCATTATGAGGTGTCCTAAATATGCAGATACAGAATCTCGTTTTGTTCCTAGAAAACATCATTTTATTCAATTTATTTATAACTTTACAGTTTGTCTTCTGGTGGAACTGTTAAGTATAAGTTTTTTTTTTCAAATCAAATAAGGCTTTGTGCTTTTTGCCGTGAAATAGCGAACGTTTAGTAGTTTTAAAACGCTATTTTTTTTTTTTTTGACTGTGGTTTTCATTATTTCATCGGTGTTTTACGCCCTTCATGTCCCAAAACAGGTCACAGGATAATTAAATCTTTGATCCTTGTGTGTGATGCACTGTCTGGACGGGGGCATCAGTGGTCACCTTTGTCAAGGTCATCCGGGCTTTTAACATTTGAGAATTGGTATCGACTTGAAAATTGAGTCTGAACATAAAAAGTCTAACGATGTTCATCTCTCCCTCTTTCCTGTTTTCTTCCTTTCCCTTAGCTCTGTTTTTCTGTTCTTCTCTTTCCTACTTTTTAATCTTTTGTTTGTTTGTAAACATGTGTCAATGGTAAACGAGGTACTATCCAGTCAAAATGTCGATCATTTCTACTTAAGGCAGTCGTTTCTTTTTTCAGTCTACGGATGGACAGTTCTATTGCCCTCGCTGTCCAGAAGCTATGGACATTCATATACATACTCACATACGCACGCTGTCCATAAACGCGCGCGCGCGCACGCACGCACGCACGCACGTACCCCACACACACACACACACACAACACGCATGCACGCACGCACGCACGCACGCACCACACACACACACACACACACACACACACACACACACACACACACACACAACACACATACACACACACACAACACCACACACTCACAACACACACATACACACACACACACACACGCACGCACGCACGCACGCACGCACGCACACACACACACACACACACACACAACACACACACACACACACACACCACACATACACACACACACACACTCCACACACACACACACACACACACACACACACACACACACACACACACACACACACACACGATTCCGATCATGCAGATAAATGGCGTGTTTATTTCACAAAATATTGATTTTTACCTTTGTTGCATGAATCTTCATAAAGTCATAAAAACAAGGGCCGTTAGAACAGAACTAGGAGAAAAACAATATGCAAGGAAACCGAACTCATCAAATGAAAAAGAAGCAGAAAAGGATGGGGGGGCGAGGGGGGGCGAGGGGGGGGGGGGGGGAGGGGGCGGGGGACGAATGAAAAGAAACATTTGAAAATGTAAAAAGAAAAATAAACAAATGACTAAAGGGGGGGGGGGGAGAGAGAGAGAGAGAGAGAGAGAGAGAGAGAGAGAGAGAGAGAGAGAGAGAGAGAGAGAAGAAAGAAAGAAAAAAAAATCAAAGGGTGGAAGAAGAAATCACCTAAGTGAAACAGATAGGAAGACGAACAACCATGGCAAGAGAACAGGTGCAGGCGGACAGGTGGGGGGGGGGGGGGGGGGGGGGGGGGGGGGGGAGAGAGAGAGAGAGAGAGAGAGAGAGAGAGAGAGAAGGGGTGTGAGCTGGATGGGGATGAGACATAACAGGAGGGAGAAGTGGGGGGTGGGGGGGGAGGGAAGAGAAGGCCGGAAAACAGGACGAAAGAAGAAAAGGAGGGAGAGAAGAAGGAAATCGGATGTAAGCAGAAAGAGAGAGAGAGAGAGAGAGAGAGAGAGAGGGGGGGGGAGAAAAGAGAGAGAGAGAGAGAGAGAGAGTGACAGAGAGAGAGAGAGACGGTGACAGAAGAAGAGAGAGAGAGAGAGAGAGAGAGAGAGAGAGAGAGAGAGAGAGAGAAGAAACAAAAGGCAGAATTGGAGAAGAGGAAGGGAAAAAGGAACAGATCAAAGGAGGGCGGAGGCAAGGGAAAGTTACACGGCCAATAGAAAAAGTTGATAATAAGTGGTAATATCTACAAATAATGTCTTTTAGTATGTAGTCGTTTTTTTGCTTGATTTGAAACGTGTGTGTGTGTGTGTGTGTGTGTGTGTGTGTGTGTGTGTGTGTGTGTGTGTGTGTGTGTGTGTGCGCGTGTGTGTGTGCGCGCGCTCGCGTGAGCGTGAGCGTGTGAATATGTACGACACGAACACTCTCAGTATACAGTATATGTTTGTGCATGCACTTGTGTCAGCGTATGTGAATGTTTTGTGTGTGTGTGTGTGAGTGAGTGAGTGAGTGTGTGTGTGTGTGTGTGTGTGTGTGTGTGTGTGTGTGTGTGTGTGTGTGTGTGTGTGTGTGTGTAAGCGAGTACGCGCGCGCGAGTGTGTGTTTTGGATAATCTTGGAAAAGGTGTGTGTGTATGTGTGTGTGTGTGTGTGTGTGTGTGTGTGTGTGTGTGTGTGTGTTGAGTGTGTTGGTGTGTGTTTTGATGTGTTTGTGTGTGTATCTGTGTGTGTGTGTGTGTGTGTGTGTGTGTGTGTGTGTGTGTGTGTGTGTGTACGCGCGAGCGCTCGTGCGCGCGTGTTGTATACGAAAAACAAAGGAAAGAAATCAAGGAAGGAAGCCTTTTATTTTCTTCGCCTCGGGTGGTCAACATTTGTAATAGCTAGGAAAAATCAAAACATGAACAGCGAAAAGAAGTATCAACACATCATACACAAATTGACTCGAAGACACCTGGTTCTTACTGTACACATTGTTTGATGTGTCCATTGTCATCATGGAATTATGTCCCCTTCCGACTGTGTGTGTGTGTGTGTGTGTGTGTGTGTGTGTGTGTGTGTGTGTGTGTGTGCTTTGGTTGCTGGATCCTAATGATGCGAAGATGACCTGTTCTTAGAACGTTCATGTAAGTGTTGTATATTGTTGCAGTGTCAGTCCATAGTGACTATATATACTGATGGATTAGCTGTTTGGTTTGTTGGCTTATTTATTGATTATTTGGTTTTTTTGTTTGCTGTCCTATTTGTTTGCTTGATCGATTTATTGACTATATGACCGACTGACTGATTAATTGATTGATTAATCAATTGATTGACTGATTAATTCATGGATTGATTGAATGATCGGTTAGTTAATTGATTGATGAATTGGTTGATTGACTGACTGATTGACTGTGTCACTGACTGAGTGATTGATTGATCAGTTGATTGAATATGTGACTGACTTATTGATTGATTGACTGATTCATCGAGTATAGGTGGATGGAATGCAAAACAAAACAAAAAACTGCAGTAAAAGTTCAACTATTGAAATCCATACCAAACTATGACCTGGCACAAACAACAACGGGAACCCCCCCCCCCCCCCCTCACACCACCACTCATCCCTCTTTCCCTTAATTATAACAAACAGCTCATCTTCGATGACGATTGCAATGACGAAGTCGGGTTAAAAAGTCAAAATGGCACACAGTATTAACATGGAAATATTCAATGTCGAGCTCAAATTCGTTCATAACTAGTCATCATCACTTGGACAATGAAGGTCCTTTAAATCGATAGATCTGTACCTACAACAGCCTTTTTTTGTTTGCTTTGTTGCTCCCAGCTCGCTTGAGTAGATGTTATTATGCCGCCCGAGGGCAGTTGGGCACTGAGGTCTTTTTGGTCAATGTTACGTCTACCTGAATAGCTGTCACTTACGAAACATCCGATTTCACGTCATACTGGTAAAGGAATCTGAATGGGTACACAAGTATGGTTTGGTTCGGAAGTGTTTGAAAAAAAAAAAAAAAAAAAAAAAAAAACAGTGATGGAACATCAGCTTTGTTCATTGTTTCACCGGACAAAAAAAGAAAGAAAAAGAAACAGGATCAAACTTATCTCAGGTTTTTTGTTTTTTTTTTTAAAATCTCTGACACAAAGTTTTGTCTGTTATGTTTTGTCATGAAAAAAAAAATCAGATATGAGGAAGAGAAGGGGGGGGGGGGGGTGGATGTGGAATGAATTTAGTAAGGATCGTTTGTCAGCGGTGTTTAGTATGAATTTTCCTGTTCATTTCAACAAAGCTCCGTGCTTACCAGAGGAATATGGTGGCTTTCCATCTTTACTCTCATGACTTACGTCATTTAAATGACTTCCGAAAGCGATGTTTCCTTTTTTTCTTTTTTAGTCTGTTTTAGAAAAATATTGATTTTCGTCGGTTAAGAGACAAATGCTTACACTAAAAAAAAAAAAAAGAGAAAAAGAAAAAAAAGAGAAAAATTAAACTGCGAATCCTAATTGTGTAGTCTAACTCCTGGGAAAATAAAGAATTCTGTCATCGGTAGCGCTTCCTAGCAGAGATATACAGAGCTAGGTCAATCATGGGTGTACAAAGACGTAAAAAAAAACAAAGAAAAAAAAAACACGTATTTTCTTTGATAGGAAATTAATTGAAAATGTTTTGGAGATTGAGTACTCATCAATGGTCGATCTATACACTGAGAAAATCAAAACAGCTTTGAACAATGTCACAGAGAATCTCCTTCTGGTTCCACTGTCGAGCAGGGCGTGGCAGGCAGCTGGGGGGTGGAGGAAGTCATCCACAGGCACACCTCGGCGAAAGTCTTTGAGCTGGAGACGCTGAGAAAGGTGGATTCCGGAAGAGACGTGTTACACAGGTCAGCAGAACAGTGTAGAGAGGAGGATTGTGGCGAGAAGGGTGAACCAACTCCAACTGAACACCGCTCCAGTGCCTGCTGGGGCAAAAAAACAAACAACCGGAATGTATCTTCTCTTGAACTCTCACTCAAATGCAGTTGTAAAACATACGTGGTCCTACACGCTTACAGACTGAAACGAAGTGAGACCGACAACATCGGATCACGCAGACTGGATTAGAATAGAGTTCAGCAGATGCCAGGTGAACAGAATGGAGTAGAGGGGATGCCAGCAGAGGGGAAAAGATTAAGATTTTTTTGCCAGAGAGAGAGAGGGGGGGGGGGGGGGGGGGGGAGGCTCCTTTTCCTAACGACTTCTTTCAGAGAAACTTGCCCAGGTCACTGTGATAGTCATCCAGTTGTTTGTGGTTAACACCGAGCACCTTCACTCACATTCCACACACATACCATCTGGTGCCTGCTGGAAGCCACCCACGTCTGTCACTCCCAGAGTGAACTCTTCCTGAGGACCCACTTCACTGTTCACTCGATTAACGTTCACACAGGTTTGATTCGGCCTTCTAACAAACAAGCAAAGTGAAGGAGGGGTGGGGAGGGGGAGGATGTTGTTGTGAGTATAAGCGGCAGAATTTCTAGAGTCATGTTCACTTTGTGTGTATGGGTGGCGCTGTCATTCAGCCGGTCGTATTCATAATCACATGGAGTGAAGGGTGAGAAGCGGTAATCTAAATGGCCACGCGATTTCTGTACAATATTGTCTCCTTCAATGCCTAGAGAAGTTTGAGTAATCTTCAAGGAAAATCTACAGGTTTACCCCCATCGCACTCCACCCCAACCCGCTATGCCCCCCCCCCCCCCCCCCAAAAAAAAAAAAAAAAAAAAAATCCCAAACAAACAACAACAAAAAACACAGCGCAGAACCAGATGAAGAGTACATTTTTTTTTCGTGGAAAAAAAAGTTTTACATGAAAATGGATATGAACAAACGATTCAGTTCATTTTTAGCCTGGAAACGAGAGCGGAGGGGTTGGGGGGGGATGGGGGGGGGGGGGGGCGAGGCAGATAAAAGAGAAAAAAACTTGCATATAGCTGGCGCACACGGAGCCAAGTAAATTAATAATATTGGAAAACGTACTCAATGTTATTTTACGAATTGACGTTTACTTTTAATTGTGTCAGTTTGTGAACAGTCTCGCTTCTCCAGAAGATTTTTGTTTTGTTTTTGTTTTGCGATAAATTTACTTTGTCTTCGTTGAAAAAAAAACGTTTAAAGGCGTGATGAAACGCATGTTTCAAGGCGTGATGAAATTCATCAGAGGACCGTTGTCAAATGGTTAGAGCTTTTGCTGAGAAGCTGACGGTCTTGAGTTCGAACCAGTCGTGGTTCGAAATTTTTCGGCTTAAAACCCTCTCAGTCAACCTAGCAGTAAAGGTGTACCTGATTCAGTCCAGGCAAGGTTAAAGGCGGAAGAAAGAGAGAGATGGACTCTGCCTTCCGCCTTGCCGAGTCCTGGACACAGCCAGTCTTTGACAGCTCACTGAATCGACAGTCGATAAGCTATGGGAATTCTTAAATTAAATCTTAATCTTTAATTTCAACCTTTGATGAAATTAAAATCCTTATTCATATACTTTATAACACTTGTGCAAATTCTTTCATTGTAGTAGCAATTGTCTTTTGATCCTTTCGTTAGTGGAGTGAGAGCTTGTGGAACTAGAACAAGTTGGGATGGAACTTTCTATTCATATGCATCGACATGTCAGTTCAGAATACGTTGGACACATCAGTAGCAGATTCCAGACACTGGCCAGCTTTGCTTTGGGCCTGTGTTGTGTGTGCTTCAGCCTTGAAGCCACGGGAGAGAGAAATGTCATTTTGACAGGGACTGGAGGAAGCTAGCGCTATGATGAGTGTACCGTCCCAGGGAGCCTGCTCCACACGGGTGTCAGATGAATGTCAGCATTGTTCTGATTGGCGGTCACTGGGCTCCCAGATGTAGCGGGGTCTGGTCTGCCACGGAGTGTATCGAGGCAACACACACACACACACACACACACACACACACACACACACACACACACACACACACACACACACACACTCATGCACGCACGCACGCACACACGCACACACACATACACACACACACACATGGAAGAGTGGGGAGGGACATCTGCATGCATCTGTAAAAACAGAGCAACTCGCTTCAGTTCTTCAGTGGTGGGATCCTGGACATGACAGATACTTTACGGATTCATCCAGCATTTGACATGGCAGGTATTTGACAGATTCATCCAGCATTTGACATGGCAGGTATCTGACAGATTCATCCAGCATTTGACATGGCAGGTATTTGACAGATTCATCCAGCCTTTGGCAAGTCACAGCGAGAAGGTGAAGACAACTTAGTTACCCCATCCAAACAGGGGGGTCATGGAATGGTCTTCTGTCCTAGCCGCTGAGAGTCAAAGAGTGATGAACGGCTATCCCAAGAAGTACCTGGCTTCTAGAGCCATGGCAGAGGGCTAACAGAAAGCGAAGACAAAACTATGCCACAGGGGCTGGCCCACGACAATCACTCCCCAAAGTCTGTCAGTCTGACAGCAGAAAGACGCGCGGGTTCCAGGACCTAGGAATCTTAATACTGACAGTTCAACTGCAGTTGTTGAGATATTGGCATCACGCAGTTGATCAAATTCGTAGGATACAGATTCCTGAGCTCAGGGGAGATAAGTTACACAAAACGACATTTGGTAGAAAATGTGATGATTCTGCATGTCGCGAAACAGCCGCTGGTTACTTGTGAAATTATCAGTGACGGGTGTACTAAAATACTCTATCGAGTTTGAATAATGGGGGCAAAGAAATCCACACAGACCTGCAAAAACAAAACAAAGCAAGCAAACAAACAAACAAAAACAGAAACAAAACAAAAAAGTGTTCTGATGGGTCAGTAAGCCGCTACTCACTGACATGGGAGGCGACTTTGGAAAAGTGCGCTAAACAGTTAACAGCTCCAAGTCGTCAACCGCGGAACCAAGTTGCGTGGTGAAAATGCTGACTCAAAATATAATTTTCATCAAAAGGCTGTTAATCTGATGATGATTCTTTCTATTTGTTTTCCTTTTTGGGATTATTTTTATTTTCAGTGGGAAGCGCAGCCACACATCCTCATCAACTGTTCTCATTCCCCCCCCCCCCCCCCCTCCCCCCATATGAGCACTGTGTTCTAAGTTAGAAGTAAAGAATATCATTTACAGATTTCGAAAAACATGACTTACAGTACTCTTTCGGGCGGAAGAGGGCGTGACATGGAAGGGGATGGAGAGGAGAGAGTCTTGACAATAGAGTCAGTACAAGAAAGCAGGCGATAAGCAGTTTCACTTGTCAGTAAAGCACAGTCGCGTTTCTGTCTCTGCGTTATAAGAACAGTGGCCTGCCATTTGACGTCCTTGAGATCTACCGGGCATGCAACCCTCGGCCTGAAGGCGCGATAGGTGGGTGCTTCTCTCTTCTCTCGGCCTGAAGGTGTGATAGATGGGTCTCGGCCTGAAGGTGTGATAGGTGGGTCTCGGCCTGAAGGTGTGATAGGTGGGTCTCGGCCTGAAGGTGTGATAGGTGGGCGCTTCTCTCGGCCTGAAGGTGCGATAGGTGGGTGCTTCTCTCTTCTCACTGGCCTGAAGGTGTAATAGGTGGATGCTTCTCTCTTCTCTCGGCCTGAAGGTGCGATAGGTGGGTGCTTCTCTCAGCCTGAAGGTGTGAGAGGTGGGTGCTTCTCTCGGCCTGAAGGTGTGATAGGTGGGTGCTTCTCTCGGCCTGAAGGTGTGATAGGTGGGTGCTTCTCTCCGCCTGAAGGTGTGATAGGTGGGTGCTTCTCTCCGCCTGAAGGTGTGATAGGTGGGTGCTTCTCTCTTCTCTCGGCCTGAAGGTGTGATAGGTGGATGCTTCTCTCTTCTCTCGGCCTGAAGGTGTGATAGGTGGGTGCTTCTCTCGGCCTGAAGGTGTGATAGGTGGGTGCTTCTCTCCGCCTGAAGGTGTGATAGGTGGGTGCTTCTCTCGGTCTAAGTATGAAGCGAGAACTGCTCAATCGATTTCCGTACTAGGATGACAGAAAGTTGAAGTGATGAATGTAAGTCGGTGACCGGTGTGGCACATGCTCGGAAGAAGTTCACCATGGACAAGTGTGGGAAGATTTCCTCTGGCACGATTTTTGTTTTCGTGTTAAACCTGGGCAAGGCGCTTTCCGTCGCGAGAATGTTGGCTTCTGCCAGTTATCAGTTGGGGGTAGGTAGGTGAGGAGAGAGAGAGGAGAGAGAGAGAGAAGAGAGAGGAGAGAGAGAGAGAGAGAGAGAGAGAGTCCTCAGAAGTATTGTGTTCCTCGCCTATATTCACAGACTTACATCTGAAAATCAAAGCTAAACCCATCTAAACATCCACGTCTCTGTGCATCTTTGCCAGGAGCAAGAACAAAATTAATCATACAAACTTACCTTTCAGTAACGACTATTAATGTAGAGAAGCGAACATACCACACAAAACATTGATGACAATGAATCGATTTTTTTTATCAGAAAAAAAATCAAATGAGAGCTCTGCTGTTACAAACTCCATCTGGTTGTTCTAGAACACACGGGCTACAATAGTGTGCACAGACGTGCATGACAAACAGTTTTTTTCTTTTTTCAGACTTTTTTTTGCTAGGAACAGACCGCAGGCTGACAGAAGAGACATACTGTTCATACATTTTGTCAAGCAGCTCAGACAAAGCCGAAAAGTTAGAAGCATTAAATGAACACGATTTCCATTCCGCATGGACATATACACACTATGTACACACCATGAATCAAGAGGGGCTTGATCTAGGTACACACGCAGCCAACTGTCATTAAATCAAGCGTACATAATTATGCAGGTTGTGGGTCACCAGGCGTCCGGTAATGCAAAGGCACAGTTGGATACAGCTATGATTAAATAGTGGAAGTTACACGTGTACTACTGTCGGCTACCAAAGCAGTGTTAACATGACAGGCGACTGACTATCATACTGTATTTTGAAGATGAAAGAGAGAAAGAATCAGACGCATTTGGACGTTAGGTCTCCTTCCATTTCATCTTCACAAGCAGTGAATGTTCACCCTGAAATAGCTGTCTTTAACTTCCTGCAGACTGAAGTTGGTGAGGCCAATGGTCAACGTACCGCGAACAAATGGATGAATGGATGACCGAACACTAGTGATTGTTTGTAGTGGTTAGAAAGCGTTAGGATATACCAGCCTCGACCGATACACAATGAAGAAGCGCACGTCCCTGTACAGAATACTGAACAAACCCCTCGCGTCGTCAGTCTGAGTACTTCATATACAGCAGCATACACAATGGATACCTTTTCTCCACTCCTCTGTTGTTTGGTCACGTCTACTTGGGTGATTGCTGATGAGTGAATGTTGTGGTATTTTGAACTGTTTATAAAGGCTGAATCGAAAATACACATGAACTGTTAATCAGTCTTAGCGAATTGTCGTGGCCGCACTTTTCGGCAGCGTCAGTCTTGACCACAATCTACAATTTCATGTTTTGGATTCATCAGTTTACTGCGTGTCTTCGAATCAGCCTTCATTTTTCGCCAGTTTAAAGACAATACAGACATGGAGTACACTGTTACACTTGAGGGCCCAGTGTTAAAGAGGTCACAGTGTGTACACACACAACCCAGGACAGCATGTCTCGCCACCGCCCAGCGGTGAGGGTGGAGTACACGGGAGTCACGTGCAGTGCGGGTGTGCGTGACGGGGAAGGCTGCTGCTACTAAAGCGAGACCGGGACCCGACAGAAAGGGCGCCAACCTGAGCCTGCATTGTCTCTCTGCCCAGACTTGTCTCCTCTTGAAGAGGTGGCGCTGTTCCCTTTGCCTGGCCTGGAGCGGGTGGAGCTCTCTGTGCCTTCACCGGGTCTTGTAGAGGAGAACTTCACCCATGGATTGGTGGTCTCTCTTGTGGAGTCTGGCCGTACGGGCTGCGAGGCGGTGGACTCTTCTTCCACCTCAGCCTTTTGTGTGGTGACCGCGATGGATTTTCTGGTGGTGGTCTGAAGGTACCTGACTGTGGTGACCTCTGCCGATTTCTCCTTGCTGACGTCTGGGATTTCTTGCTTGGGAGCAGCGGTGCTCTCCGCCTTGTCCTGTCTGGCGGCCGTTGTTGTCTGGACCTCTCTGGGCACACCTGGAAGTTCTGGCATGTGCGTGGCAGGTTTTGTTAATTTTGGCGTTGTCGTCGTTGTTGTTGTTGTCGTCGTCGTCGTTGTTGTTGTGCTGGTAGTAGTGGTTGTAGGGGTGGTCTTTGGCTTGGGCGTGGTTGTTGTTGTTGTAGTAGTGGTCGGAGCTGCAGTAGTAGTAGTTGTAGTAGTGGGTGTAGTGGTAGTAGGAGCTTCTGGGGTGGTGGTGGTGGGAGTAGTGGTGGTGATCTTGGGGGCTGTAGTAGTAGTAGTGGTGGTTGTCGTGGTGGTGGTATCTGGCACTGTTGTGTCCACATCCTTGGTTGTGGCAGTTGTTTGTGCCTCTGGTGACACTCCTAAATGAGGGGGTGAAGGCACAGGGTGACAAAGATTAAGTTCACAACACTGCTTGTCGACAGTTCGGCTACTATCATGCAACAAAAACACATTCTAGTTTATCGGCTGTTTCATGCGATCGCGTTTCAAGCCACAAGCCCAGAACAGTCATCATTAGGGCGTTAATTAAGAAAGAAACTGTGTTGTAATTACAAAACAGCGTTTATAGCCATGGTGTGTACAAAGTATGAATTGTAACGACATACAATCTAAAACTTTTGATGGTGAATTTGAAAATAAAAGAAAAAATAGAAAGCACATTCAAAAAATAATAAACAAGTAGGGTAACTTTTGCTCCCATAAGAAAACCTAACACAGAGTAACTTTTATTCAAGACTGGCACAGCCTTTTAAACTTGAATAAAGTCAGACAAATACAAAGACGAACAATCAAATAGTGGGGAAAAAAACAAGCGCAGGCCAACAACTCAACTGTCTTCACAGTAATTACTTGGCAAAGATTTGGACTTAAGGGGGGGGGGGGGGGGGGGGGGGGGAGGTTGAAGATGGAGAAACTGGGAACATGAAATTAAGAAAATATATTATACATATGAAAACTCTTCACTAGCTGCATGAGGGAACCATCGTAATCCCTTTCGAAGGCGGATCTATTTGTATTGCCTGCTCCGAGGCCTTTCGTCCGCTGGTTCGGAACTCATCAGGGAGACACGGCTGGTTGTGTCCGTGCTCCTGGCGTCAAATAGAGACACACCACAGTCCATAATACCGTGGTGTTCTCTGTGGACTGTGGTGTGTGTCTATTAGACGCCAGGAGCACAGACACAACCATTATTGTTTACTGTTCCCTGCCTCATTTCATTTTCAATCACATTAAAAAAATTTAAAAAATAAAAACCCTGCTTTTTTTAACCTGAACATCGATCGCGATTGAAATAATGTTGACGAGTTAACTACTCTGTCCCTGTTAAAACAAAAACCAAGCTAAATTGCTGTCAACTCGTTTTATGATTAGTAGCCACAGCAGTTTAGAGTTTTGAAATCCAATTAGAGAAGAGTTTGAACACATGGGATGTTAATTACAATAAGCCTATCTACGGCGCTGCTTCGCAAAAGTGAGCTGCACACTTACACTGTGCTTTACAACCCCACCAACCTGATGTTGACAGTCTTTTCCACGGGATGGTTATTGACCCTAGCATGACCAGTTTTGACAACGATAGCAAAACGAACAAACAAACAACATAAAACAAACGATGGACTGTGGATAGCAAGAGACAAAGCAATAAATGTAGAAAAAGACTCATCACGATGCCATGATTATTATCAATATCATCGTATCAGCTACTGATGATGCTGCTGATCATAATCATGAAAATCATAAAGATAATCACATTGACATGGACTGTGCAGACATCAGCAACCATCACAACAACAACAACAACAACAAAAGACGATGACATCGACATGGATTGTACAGACAACAGCAGCCATTACAACAAGATCAAGAAGAAGAAGAACAACAACAACAACACAACAAGAATAACAACAAAAACAACAACAACGAGACATAAACGAACATCCAGCTAGTGAACCACGAACACGCAATAGCAAGATTACATTACCATTCTGGGATTACAAAAGAACAGCATTCAGTGTTTCTCAGCGCAAGCATAGATATGAGGATAACTAACAGCCTACGTGGCTCTGTCTGACATATTCCCGATCTGCCGCGCACTTTGACAACGTAGTATGAAACAGCGTGTCTTCTTTTCTCTGTCTGTCTGGGGAAAATCCCCTCAAAGCTCAAACCGAATTCATACCACAGGGGCCAAACGTTGTTTGCTGTGCTGGACAACCATCAGGTTGAAAAAGTTCATGAATAGTTTAATTAAGCGGTTTCTGCGATGCCAGCATTTAGGAAAAAAAATGAAACCAAGACATTCCAATAGCAGTGCTGATCAAATATTTTTTTGAATGTGAAATATATATATATATATATATATATATATATATATATATATATATAATATATATATAATGATGAATCAGGAAATGAAAATTTGTCCAAAAAAAAGCAAACCAACA
>CM065714.1:124652851-124670351 GCA_033310375.1 Conus canariensis | reverse complement strand
CGTTTCAGTTCCTCTCGCGTGTGGAGTTTTGTATCATGCCGTTTGCTCTCGGTTTTGAGATTGATGCTATGTGTATAGTTAGTAGTAGTAGTAGTAGTAGTAGTAGTAATAGTAGTAGTAGTAGGGTAGTAGTAGTAGTACCCGTGGTAGCAGCAGCAGCAGCAGCAGCAGTAGTAGTAGTAGTAGCAGTAGTAACAGTAGCAGCAGAAGTTGTAGTGGTAGCAGTAGTGGTAGTAGTAGTAATATTAGCGGCGGCAGCAGCAGTAGTAAACAACAGCAGCAGCAGCAGCAATAGTAGTAGTAGTTAGTAATAGTAGTAGCAGTAGCAGTAGTTGCTGTTGTAATTGTTTTTGTTGTGGCTGTTGGTGTTGTTGATGTTCTCTAACCAGTAGTAACATATAACAATCAAACGAAAACTATGAAATGGGACGGGAGGCAATGTTGAGGGACAGCGAGAAGAGTTGGTTCGGAAGGGAGGCGATGGAGGGTGAGGGGGCTGGGGTTGGGGTTGGCAAGCACCAAAAAAGACAGGGCTGACCTGAACGTCTCCAGGGGCAGCTGACCAATCTGGGCCTCGGTCAAGCCACAGACAAACTCGGACATGGCGGAGAACTCTCCCGGTGTGACCAGTGCCACGTTGCCGTTCTTCTTCAGTTCCAACCACCGGCTGAATCCCGCCCTCAGCTGAAAGACATGGTTAGAATGGCCATGCAAATGGTAATCATGATGTTCCTCATCATTCTTACTCTTGAATCAAAGACTTGTTGTTAGGAATGACAGCGGTTCAGAGAGCTTGTATAGGTAGGCTATGGTTATTGTAAATGTGTACGTTATGAGTGAATCGAAGTCCGACTTACACGATTGTCTTTGAAAATGTTTGGGTTTGTTTCAAATTTTAAAGAAGAGAGAGAGAGAGAGAGAGAGAGAGAGAGAGAGAGAGAGAGAGAGAGAGAGAGAGAGAGAGAGAGATTTGATCATGTCGTTGAGGATAATGATGATCTACGTCATATTTACTATTTTTGATGTAATCGTTGTAGTAATAATGCCAGTAGTAGTAGTAGTAGTAGTAGTAGTAGTAGTAGTAGTAGTATTTCCTATTGTTTGTATTATCAGCAGTAATAGTAATCTCACTAGCACCAGTGTCAGTATTGTTCTTCTCGACAGGTGTGCTCTGTATGCGGGTGTGCCGAAGGGGGGGGGGGGGGGGGGGGTCTGTGAGAGTGCATTCATTCATGTGTACGTTAGTGCTCATGTCGTCGTGTGCATGCATGTGCCTGTGTTAGGTATGAGCGAGCGTCTGCAAGTGTATGCGAGCATTCTCTCTCTCTCTCTCTCTCTCTCTCTCTCTCTCTCTCTGTGTGTGTGTGTGTGTGTGTGTGTGTGTGTGTGTGTGTGTGTGTGGTGTGGCTGGGTGGAAAAAAAGCATTTATATTGCTTATCTCATTACCCAGGTTAAATAAAATTTCGTTTCGTTTCGTTTCATTCTCTTCTCTCTCTCTCTCTCTCTTTTTTTTCTCCTCTCTCTCTCTCTCCCCTCTCTTCTTCTGTCTTTTGTTTCTCTTTGTTGTCTTCCCGCCTCTCTTGTTCTTTGTGTGGTGTGTGTTTTGTGTGTGTGGTGTGTGTGTGTGTATGTGTGGTGTGTTATGAGTGTGTGTGTGTGTGTGTGTGTGTTTGTTTTTTCGGTGTATGTGTCGCGTGGTGTGGTGTTGGGCTGTGTGTGTGTTGTGTCTGTAAGTGTATGCGTGTGTGCGTGTGTATGTGTGTGCAAGGGTGCGTGCATGTGTGTGTGTGTGTGTGTGTTTTGGTGTGTGAGTGTATGTGTGCGTGCGTGTGTATGTGTGTGTGTTGGGGCTGACCTGCGGCAGGTCCAGGCGGGCGTGTTTGGCCACACTGTGCAGGGCGTCCACTCCGGTCAGCTGCAGGGTCAACATCTGCTGGGGACTGAGGGCCGACACCAGCACACCCGCCTGCCGGAGGATCTCGTTGGTCCACACCGGACTGTTGCCCAGCACCTGCCCGTAGGAGAACACAACTGCTAACAACAATGTCAACAATAACGACGTCAACAGCAACAACAACGACAACAGCAGCAACAACAACAAAACAATAATAAGAACAACAACAAAGACAACAATAATACTACCTCTGCTAATGACAATAACAATAACAATGATGATGATAGATGATGATGATGATGATTGTGATGATGATGATGATGATTGAAAAGGATCATGAGGATGAGGATAAAAGTACACACACAGTCTTGTCATTAAGAAAAGAGTGCTACCAATTCAACACTGAAAGAGAGAGAGAGAGAGAGAGAGCAGGACAGACAGACAGACAGACAGACAGACAGACAGAGAGAGTACGTCACACAGAAAAACAATAAATTCTAAAATAACAGCATGTGCAAACAAATCTGTACAGCGATGCCAGTGTGCAGGAGAGTGGTGCTGCGCCTCTGGACATTTTCTGTTGTCTAACAATGATAACACCATTGCTACATCAGTGCAACAGATACACACAAACAAAACCATGCACGGTAAATAACTGTCGACGGAATCTCAAGATGACGAAACGGGAATGTTTGTTTTGAAAATGACCGAATTCTTCCGGCTGCTTTCTTATTTCGGTCGTTTATCTTCTGAAATATAAATCAAGCGGGCACACTCGTGGTGTGTGTGTGTGTGTGTGTGTGTGTGTGTGTGTGTGTGTGTGTGTGTGTGTGTGTGTGTGTGTGAGTGTGCGTGCGTGCTGTGCTGCGTGTGTGTGTGTGTGTGTGTGTGTGTGTGGGTGTGTGTGCGTGCGTGTGCGTACGTGCGTGCGTGTGGTGTGCGTGCGTGTGTCTGTGTCTGTGTGTCTGTGTGTGTGTGTGTGTTTCTGTCACCGTACACTAAGATTCTGTTGCATCACGGCACATTGAATAGGTCGGTGACGGTGTCGTGACGGTGATGTGGTTTGCACAACGGGCTTCTGGTTTGAAGACGTGACTCGCATCTGGATTTTAAACAAATCTTTTGTTTTGTACACAGTTCTCAAGGTGAATTGCTTGCAGCCTCTACCACAGCCTCCGTGGTAAAGTGGGGCTATCATCAACATGACTGGACAAGAACTGCTATGATAGCGGCTCTAGGGAGGTCAGGGGTCTGGCCAGCTCTCTTGGAGCTGAGTCAGGCACACAGAGTTGCTGTCCTTGCTTATCATCCGGTGTAATTTCTTTATCTTCATGTTTAGAAGAGTTATTGGGTTGGTACCTTCGTAATCATGAAGTGACTGTCCTTATTATCCATTATAGTTTTGTACCCTTCGTATTTAAAAGAGTTATTGTTTGGTTACCTTCGTAATCAAGAGAGTTGCTGTCCTTGCTGACTATCCTTTATACTTTCGTTCCCTTCGTATTTAAAAGAGTTATTGTTTGGTTAACTTCGTAATCAAGAGAGCTGCTGCCCTTGCTTCTTATCTCCTTATCGTTATTATTTTGTAACCTTCGCAGTTCACAGAAATACTGTCCTTTACTTACCATCCATATCTTTTCGTTTAACTTTGTCCCCACCCAGCAGTTGATTTATTGTTTATTTTTGTTGTTTATTTTTTAAAGTTGTTATGGGTCTACGAGGCATCAGTCTGTCCCACTGTTCCTGACCTGCACGGCGTGTTGGAGCAGGAGGTCCAGGTCCTTGTCCTGCCACTTGCTGGCGTTGCCAAGCACCTCCAGGCAGTCCCTGAACTCCGTGTCCTCCATGCCCATCACCACGGACACGTCCACCATCACCACGTCCTGCCGCATCAGCCGCAGAACGCTGCACGTCAAGGGCTGCTGACCTGTCACAAGAGAGAGAGAGAGAGAGAGAGAGAGAGAGAGAGAGAGAGAGAGAGAGAGAGAGAGAGAGGACAGTTGAAATTCGAGTGACTGTACGCCTGAGCTAAAGGAAATCAATCAATCAGCCATAATCTGTCTTTGCTTCTGTTTTGGTTTATTTTAATCATTGATTCTTCGTGGCTTATTTCTCATTACTAATCAGTAGTAGTGATGTAGCAGTGTTAGTTTTAGCGTTGTTTCTGTTATCCCGTTTCGCTGCCAATGCAATTTTGACTTTCCCCACATCCGTGACAGAAAATTGCCGCTACACTTCCGGCTCACCTACGAAGCAAAAACACTCTCAGAACACAGCTAGATGTCTTAATTGTTTCTTAGTTGTGCGTGTGGTGTGTGTGTGGTGTGTGTGTTCTGTGTGTGTGTGTGTGTGTGTGTGTGTGTGTGTGTGTGTGTGTGTGTGTGTGTGTGTGTCTGTGTCTGTGTGGGTGTGTTATTTACGCTTTTTCTGGCGTGTAGGAAACTTTGGCATCGAAACGCGATGCTTCTATTTGTCATTTGTTCGTTCGTTTCGTTTGGTGGTATGATACAACTTTTATGCTTCGGCCATGGATGTATGGAGAGTTTAAAATATGCAAGAGGGATATTTGTGGACTGGTTTCTAAAGGAGATTTTTTTTTAGTAAACTGCAAAGCAGCCATCGGCACAACAATCAAGTCAGCGTACTAACCAGCAGCACGCCGGCACAACAATCAAGTCAGCGTACTAACCAGCAGCACGCCGGCACAACAATCAAGTCAGCGTACTAACCAGCAGCACGCCGACGCCTCCCAGCCCCAGGAGACCCAGCCGCGGCAGGGGACGTCAGGGCAGCCTGCATCATGCGCGTCACCAGGAGCTTTCTGCCAGCATTATCCTCGGTGGCGTCACCCATGAGATCGTCGGCAGCGTCGTCCAGAGGGTTGTCCGGAGTATCGGGAGTGTCTGGGGCGCTGAGGGAGTCCTCCCGCCACAGGCCTTCCTCCCGCCTCTCCTCCAGGCGCTCCTGGCGCTTCTCCAGGCGTTTCTCGATCACCGCCATGCTGGAAGCCAACTCCCTCTGTCGGCAGAATGAGCCAAGTCCGACTACTGTGTTTAAAAGCAATCCAAAACAAATGGAAACACAGTCGAAGAAAGGGAAGGAACACCCAAATAACGACAGATTACCGATGTCGTTTTCTGGACAATCTTGGCTTGTACAAGAATAATTAAGATAACGATTATTTCTCAGTGTACCATCATTTTTTTTTCTTTTCTCTCCGTTATGATACTTCCACTTTGTTGAATGCCATCACTTTGTGAATGCCCATTCACTTTGTTGAATGCCATTCACTTGTTGAATGCCATTCACTTGTGAATGCCATTCAAATCAAGAGATGTTCTTGTCACTGTCACTCACGATGCGTTTCTTTCGTAATTTTTTTTCAATTTAAAGTCTGATGACCTGAAACGCATCGTCAGTAAGTAACGTCAGTATTTTTTTTTTTTAGTTCACCTGTCTTTAAACTGTTCCAACATGAACTTTTATCGCAAAACGATCACATGATGTAAGGTGAGTTTCTTTCCTTCTTTCTCTTTTTCCTCTCTTTTTTTTCTTTTTGTTGTCCATTTGTAAATTAGCAGTATTGTTGTCTGGAATACACTGACAAAAATGAAACATCAGTATTTTACCCAGTTCAGGTCTCTTTGAATTGCTGCAACACGATTCCATGGTGTCCTCCCTAGTCGTTTTTTTTTTCTCCTCATTTGTTTTTGTTCTGACCATGTCACATTTACTGTCGAAGTTCTGTCTGCTAACGGCATTATCTTTCCCACTCCACTACCACCATCCCCCATCCCAACCTCCCCTCAGCCTCCAGTCTCTCCATGGTGCCAGCCTGTACTCACATCACACAGCTTTTCAATGGTGTCCTCCTTGGCGAACTGCAGCAGGGGGCCCACGTTGGCCAGCACGCTGCTCTTGCATTCCCAGTCACTGCCAGCACAGCATCAACGGCAGTGAAGACACTGATGTTCTCCGCTATCGCCAAATTGTTATTCAACTCTCACAATGAACGACTTTCTTTTTCTGAAGTGCTATGCAATGTGTACTTACCATTTACTCAGACCGAGCCCTCTCCCCCTAAACTGCTCCCTCCTTTAAATTAAACCAAAATCGCTTCGCTCACCCATACCCCTCCCCCACCCGCCCCTCTCCTTCAATTCCCAATTCCCGTTCACGCAGACAGATTCCTTCAGTCCGTTCCCCCTCCTCTCCATCCCATTCAGCCTCCTGCCTTACGCACAGAACTAACAGTCTACGGCTCAGGAAAATGTTTGTCCAAACAGCGTTGCCGGGAAGTTTAATGTGTTGTCGTTCTGTGGTACAGAGTAGTGTAGAATAGGCCCCCTTCCCCTACACTCCTCAGACGGTTATCCCTCCAGTCTGCCATATCATTTTTCGGTGGGTGTAGATTATAAACTTGATTTCTAACTAATCAACTTGTAGAAACAAGTACTTTCTAAAGGTTTGTGTGTCATTTCTAACACGGGCAGACGTAAAACACAAAATTTGCTCAGAGTAGAGATATAAGAAAGATACGTCCTGCTATGACCTTCTTTCAGTGTCCTGGAAGCATCAGCAGATCTTTAGTGGAAGAACAAAGTGAATGAGAAGAATCATCAGTGCCCAAACGAAACCGGGAGAAATACAATCTTCTGCAAACACCGAAAAAAAAAATCACAGAGAGCCAAGTGAGAGAGCCTTTAAAAGTCATGTTATGTGCACTCCTGCCCCGTCCCCTACTCATCCCTCAACCTCAACTCCCACCCCCATCACCACATCCATCCTCCCCCCACCCCCATCTTGTTGCTACCTCACACACAAAAAAGTTTCAGTTCTGGGAACTTACGGCAGAGCCTCCTCCAGCCTGTCCAGGATCTCCTCCACCTGGTCCCTGGTGAGGGGCAGGGTTCCCAACGTGCCCAGGTTCTGCCTGATGGCATTGGCGCTCAGGCCCTGCAGGCGTTTCGGGGACAGACCCAGGGCCAACCCTCCCAGCTGCTTCAGCTTGCGGAAGTCCGCGTCGTCACGGTCCTCCTGAGAAAGCAACAAAAGGAAACGTCGGTCAGTCCATCTATCGATCAGGCGATTGGTCCAGCGATCAAGTCAAAAACCGTTCATCTGTTTCTGTTTTATCCCTGGTTCATCTGATCGATCAAGCTAGGTCCATCTATGAGTTCTTCTTCCGTCAGTCCATCAGTCTGGTCAGGTCTATCCATGAGTTCCGCTTCCGTCAGTCCATCAGTCTGGTCAGGTCCATTCATGAGTTCCTCTTCCGTGAGTCCATCAGTCCGGTCAGGTCTATCCATGAGTTCCTCTTCCGCCAATTCACTGATGAAGTCAGTTCATTCATCAGTTCCTCTTTCATCAGTCCATCAACTAAATCAAGTCAATTCATCAATTCCTTCTTCATCAGTCCATCAACTAAATCAAGTCTATTCATCAATTCCTTCTTCATCAGTCCATCAACTAAATCAAGTCCATTCATCAGTTCCACTCCTATTAGTCCGTCAATAAAGTCTGTTCATCAATTTCTCTTCCATCTCCATCAATCAAGTCCATTCATCAGTTTTTTCTTTCATCAGTCCATCAATCAAGTCAAGTCCATCCATCAGTTTTTCTTCCATCAGTCCATCAATCAAGTCAAGTCCATCCATCAGCTCCTCTTCCATTAGTCCAACAGTCAGGTCCATCCATCAGCTCCTCTTCCATTAGTCCAACAGTCAGGTCCATCCATCAGCTCCTCTTCCATTAGTCCAACAGTCAGGTCCATCCATCAGTTCCTCTTCCATCCTCCAACAATCAACTTAAGTCCTTCCGTCAGTCCTTCAGTAAATTTCAGTCCAGCCATCGGTTCTTCTACCATTAGTGTGTGAAAGTGTGGGATTGCGACAAAGTCCTATCGTTCCTCTGCCATGCCCCGCCTTCATTTTGTTAGAAACGTCTCTCTTGTCGATGTGGCTGGTTTCTTGTCTTTTCCCTATCACAACTCTGATAGAGAGAAAGAGACAGACAGACATGCAGGCAGAGAGAGAGAGAGAGAGAGAGAGAGAGAGAGAGAGAGAGAGAGAGAGAGAGAGAAACGAACGCAGAGGCATTAGCAGAGATTAAACTCAAGATTGTTCACACAGCTTAATGTGTATCGATGCTTTTAAAGACGATCAAAGACCGAATCGATGTGACTTGTCCCCCCCCCCCAAGCCCCCCCCCCCCCCAACCCCCTTGCGTCCCATATATCCCTGTCCTGAACACCTCCACTGTCTCACATTCAGGTGTTTTCATTACTTGCTAAAGACCAGCGAAATGCCCATTGAATCCCTTGGGTTTGAGCTCGCTACTCACGCCGACTTTGTCCTCCATCATGTCCAGCAGTTCCTCGGCCAGGAAGGCCAGCTGGGCTCGGGGCAGTTTGCGGGTGTCCATTTTGGACATCAGGGATACGAAGGCCTTCTTGGCGCCGTCATCAAACTCCAGCTTCTGGAACACCTTCTGGGGCCTGCGGACAGTGGTCAACACGACTGCCTCTTGAGTGAGTTATGACCAAAGGTCAGCCGGTACACACACACACACACACACACACACACACACACACACACACACACACACGCACGCACGCACGCACGCACGCACGCACGCACGCACGCACCACACACACACACACACACACACACACACCTCTGCGCTACTGAAAGATGCATGCATACATGCGACACTCGCACAACTACTTCGCCAATACACAAAGACACAGAGAGACGTAGTGAGAGATGGAGGTTGAGGGTGTGGAGAGAGACAGAGAAGGAGAGAGAAGGAGGGAGGGGGAGCCGGGGAAGGGGAGCAGATGGGGGAGGGGGAGGGGCGAGGTGGGAGGGGAAGGTGAGGGAGAAAAGTCTTAAGGATTGATAGCAAAGACCGAGATCGTCATCTATACGTCCTTAGCACAGACACCACACACACACACTCACACACACACACACACACACACACACACACACACACACACACACACCACACATCTCTCTCTCTCTCTCTCTCTCTCTCTCTCTGTCTCTCTCTCTCTCTCTCTCTCTCTCTCTCTCTCTCGTGACCATTAATAACAGCAGCTCCACAACTTCGAACACATGAAAACAGCAACAGAGCCGAAGGACGCGCGCAGGTCCATCACTCACAGGTAAGCCAGGAAGACTCCTTTCTGGGCCACGAACTCGGGGGTGACTTCAATCTCAGGAACGTCGTCCATGTCGTTCCTCTCCTCGATCATCTCCACCAGTTTGTCCACCTGCACACCCCACGAGCACGCCAAGTTCAAAACGGTAAACCAACAAAACAGTGGCCGTGGTGGATAGCAAGCCTGATGGTTTCTCTTCAGAGCGAAACGTCTATCTCTCGCTGGTGTATGTGCAAGCTGGCTTCCCTTGTTGAGAAATTAAGGACTTGCAGAGCATTTTATGGAAGAGATCTCTTAATCCAAGCTGGATCTAGCTAGAACCTAGGTGGGCCTTAGGTGGGACCTAGGACTCTTGCTGTCTAGTTTAATTGTCTTCTTGCTTCTTGCGGAAAATAGGTGTTGAACTTTTTCTTTCATTGTTTTTAATCGCGTTCCTTTTTTGAGACTCTTTATCATTATAAAAGGCATAAATTAAATATGTTGTTTCGATTCAACATTTTATTTCAAACACTGTCAGATAGTTCCTTCTTTGATATACCAACACAACTCTATGGAATATTTGTATAGCTTAAAATTACAACAAAAATGTGTATGCGTTTAGTATGAAAAGAAACAAAGAGAAAATAAAGAACTTTGTTATTTGTCAACACACACACACACACACACACACACACACACACACACACACACACACACACACACACCACCACCACCACCACCCCACATACACACATACACAAGCACACACACACACGCACACACACACGCACACACACAAACACTCACCCTCCACCCCCCACCCCATCCCACCCCCACCCCCACACACTACATACGTCCCACCCACCCCGTCACACACACACACACAACACACACACACACACACACACACACACACACACACACACACACACACACACAGAACCCCTACAACCCCCAACCTGGGAAGAAGACAGGTCCTCCTCGTGGTCTCCCAGAACGTCAGCGAGGTCATCGACGTCATCGGGGCGGTCCACGGCGTCGTCCAGGTCTGTGGGCAGCAGGCCTCGGGCCAGGGTGCCCAGCCTGGGGATGTCGGCGGGCCGGAGGGAGCGTCTGCCCATGGACTGCATGACTCGGTGCACCATGCTGGAGGCCTGTCAGGGGAAGGCACCATGGCTGGGGTCAGTGCCTGGAGTGTGTGTGTGTGAGGGGGGGGGGATGGGCTGGGGGGGGTGAGTGTGGTTGGGTGGATGTGGTGGGTGGGTGTGGGTGTGTGGGACGGTGTGTGTGTGTGTGGGGGGGGGGGGTGTATGTGTCTGATGAGTGTGTGTGTGTGTGTGTGTGTGTGTGTGTTGTGTGTGTGTGTGTGTGTGTAGTGTGCGTGCGTGTGTGCGCGGGGATGCCAAGTTGAGGGAGGGATGGGGTAAGAACAGAATTGGACGGTCAAAAAAGAAACGTCACACCATACAAAGACATACACAAGCACACGCAGAGCGAGCGAGCGAGAGAGAGAGAGAGGAGAGAGAGAGAGAGAGGAGAGAGAGAGAGAGAAGCCAGATAGTGATGCGGGAGCCAAAGTGCGAGACACAAGACAGAGGCGAGCCACAGCCTTATCCACCTGGGAAGGACGCCAGTTAATGCCCGTGGACACGTTGAGGGATCCGATGACGTCATCGTCGGTGGCGTCCTCGATGTCGTAGACGCTGACAGCGCCAGCAAAGGTCGGGAGAGTCAACAGCTTGGCTGCCCCCTGCTTGTTGCTGGCCTTCAGTGCCTGTGTGGGAAACGATTGAACACGTTTCCAGTGAACGTGTGTGTGTGTGTTTGTGTGTGTGTGTGTGTGTGTGTGTGTGTGTGTGTGTGTTTTGTGTGTGTGTGTGTGTGTGTGTGTGTGTGTGTGTGTGTGTGTGTGTGTGTGTGTGTGTGTGTGTTGCTGTTGGTAACTAATCAAGAAAAAGACAGGAAGTAGAAAGTCATCAGCAGCATTTTCTTTATCATCAACATTATGATTACCATAATCATCATCCTCATCTCATCGTTTAAAACAACAACACGATTAGCACTACTAACACAGCGGCAATAGCATGTATAAAAAAATACTAGCTCAGTTTCATTTTCATCGCCACGTTTTTGCCCTTGGTCAGTACATGTGGAGGTGGTCAGTATCGGCAAGGTCATGGGCACTGTCACTGGACGGACATGGCGGCGCCCTCCGTAGGGTCGACGCTCACTCACGCTGCTTCTACAAATAAGCAGTTACTGTCGTTTGTAGAGGATGAGGGGGGGGGGGGGGGGTTAACAGGTGGTGATTTGCGTATGTTGGATCAGAGCAGACTCCACTGAACACGACGGAGGTGACTCGGCAGCAGTGCAGTGTCTCCTCTGGTAGGGTGCCCCTCAACGACTTGACATTGACTGCTCCCTGTGGATGACCGACGTCAGAGCTGTAGTGAGACAGTCCAGAATGTGGCTGTGGATTGGGAGCCGGAATGAGCGGCGTGGAGGTAATGCCAGTGGAATGGCATAGATGATGACACAAGACCCCCCCTCCCCCCTTCCCCCCCAAAAAAGGTAATACTCATCCCGTTGATGTCCTCTCACCTTGTCCGCCAGGAGTCTCTTCTGGGCGTCGCTGAGGCCCAGGTGGTCCATGTCATCCAGGACCTCGCTCACCAGGTTGTCGTCCATTTCCTCAATGTCCTCGGCCTCCAGGCCACGCGCCAGACGGCCCATGCCCCTCACGTCGGCTGCCGTCAGCTGGCTCGCCTGGGAAACAAGGACGACAATTCCCCAGAGTAGAAAGGGACAGAATTCGATCAGTTCCTGATGTTCAGTTCATCTGGGAAAGAACTATACTTTTCTTTGTTTTTTTTTTTTGTTTTTTTTTTTTCAGACAATGGAAAGAAAAGTGGATTTCTTTTTTCTGTTGTTTTTTTTATATGAAACAAGGTTAAAGTGCCTCACTAGGTAGTTTTTCTTCCCTTTTTTAAACGGCCAGTTTGTTACGGTTATTGTGGTTTGTTTTGGATGTTTGTTCTTACTTGCTGGTTAGACTATAGTGGACATATGTTCATACAGTGTTGACATATGTTCATACAGTGTCGACATATGTTCATACAGTGTTGACATATGTTCATACAGTGTCGACATATGTTCATACAGTGTTGACATAATAATGTTCATACAGTGTTGACATATATTCATACAGTGTTGACATATGTTCATACCGAGGGCATGACCCTGTCGGCTCTTTCTCCGTAGCTACTGACTGACGGAGAAAGCAAGACGAAGAAGACAAGGACAAGGGAGAGGGCGAAACGGTTTGTCTCCCTTCCCAATGTGTTCTCATCGCCCAAACATGGATCAAAGGGGAATAAGTCTACTTATTGTATTTCCTTCTGCACCCTCTCCGCACGCCACTCTCCCCCCCACCCACCCCCACCCCCCACCCCCACCCACCCTTCCCCCAGCCCTCCTTCACCCATGCCCGCTCATTTACATCTCCCGCACGTAATTCCCACTCCCGCTCTGAAGCCCCTTCCTTCTTTACATCATTCAAATTGATACGAATAATCAGCCTGTCTCATTAGTATACTCACACACGTATGCACATATGAATGCATGTGCGAGCGCGTACGCATACAACTGCATACACACACTGACGCGCGTGCACATACACACACTTTCCTTTCCCCGTGTAAATCCATTGTGAGCGAATCTATGGTACATTGATGAACAAACGAACATAAACACTCGCGCGCACACACACACGTCTACACGCTCTAGCGTGCACAAACATACCTGCACATGCACAATAGCGCACACATACGCACTTAGCGCGCGCATGCATCACACACACACACACACACACACACACACACACACACACACACACACACACACACACACACATGGGGAGAAGGAGAAAGAGAGCGTGCGCACACAGTTACGGAACAGCATGTTTATGTTGCACAGGAAATGCACCGACTCGAAACAAAAAGGCGGGATTTATTAACAAAACACTCATGTCACTTACCTCAGTGTCGTACAATTCCTCCAATTAACAAAACACTCATGTCACTTACCTCAGTGTCGTACAATTCCTCCAAAAGTTCCCGAGCCTGTAACCATACAGCAAGCTTTTATTTTTCTTTAAACAAGAGAGAGAGAGAGAGAGAGAGGCGGGGGGGGAGGAAGATATGTCATATCTTAACACACTTACTTTTATGAATATTTTTTAGATACTGTCTAAAGAGAGAGAGAGGGAGAGAGAGAGAGAGAAGAGAGAGAGAGAAGGAGAGAGGATGATCTATTATATCTTAAGACACTTTTTAGATACTGTTTGAAACATACTGTTTGTTACATATATAATGTAACACCAAAAACGAAAAGAAAAACAACGCTGGAAGAAAAAATATCTTAACAAGAGCAAAGGAAAAATGAGAGATCGACATGTTCTGGTGTTGAATTCCTTCGTTCCTTGAGCCCCTTTTCATGAACCAAAGTAAGATTCAACGTGCAACATGAAGAAAAAGAAGAAGACGACTACGACGGCGACGGCAATAAAGAAGGAAAAGATTGATCCTGTCTTTGCATGCATCTTGGAGTGTGGGGAAGTCCCTGACATCGAAGAATAGGACAACGGAGCGAGAGCAGTGTGGTGCAGACAACCCGTGATGACATTACTTCCATGCTTTTTAATCTTCAAACGTTCGGCGAGTATAGGTCGTTTTTAACCGAACAAAAACAAAAACAAACAAAACTAAAAAAAAAAAAAAAAAAAAAAAAAAACCCAACGTTTTTGACAGTGAAACTCGACGGCAGATTTACGATACTTATTTTTCTTAAACTGAATATGACGATCCACGACTTCGCTCGCACAGGTAGCTGTGTTGTCGCTGTCGACAGTCTGTTGTCGCTGATGCTCAGTTGAGATAGATACAGCTCGCTGATGCTCACTTGAGATAGATACAGCTCGCTGATGCTCACTTGAGATAAATACAGCTCGCTGATGCTCAGTTGAGATAGATACAGCTCGCTGATGCTCAGTTGAGACAGATACAGCTCGCTGATGCTCAGTTGAGATAGATACAGCTCGCTGATGCTCAATTAAGATAAATACAGCTCGCTGATGCTCAGTTGAGATAGACACAGCTCGCTGATGCTCAGTTGAGATAGATACAGCTCGCTGATGCTCAACTAAGATAGATACAGCTCGCTGATGCTCAGTTGAGATAGATACAGCTCGCTGATGCTCAGTTGAGATAGGTACAGCTCGCTGATGCTCAACTAAGATAGATACAGCTCGCTGATGCTCAGTTGAGATAGATACAGCTCGCTGATGCTCAGTTGAGATAGATACAACTCGCTGATGCTCAATTGAGAGAGATACAGCTCGCTGATGCTCAGTTGAGATAGATACAACTCGCTGATGCTCAATTGAGAGAGATACAGCTCGCTGATGCTCAGTTGAGATAGATGCAGCTCGCTGGTGCTCAGTTAAGATAGATACAGTTCGCTGATGCTCAGCTGAGATAGATCGAGCGACTTACCAAGCTTAGAACTAGTTTGAAAGGCTGTACAATCGGTTTCAGGGATAACGTTTCCCGAAATTTCACTGATTTCTGAATGTTCAATATTATTGGTCGAAAGTTCGGTTTAGGTTAAATAAATGTTGGCGCCACCTACAACTTCGTTTCCACCATGGGTCAGGTCTTATGTGGTTACTTCCCCTTGCATGAACCTGGATAATCTTCTGAGTCTGTTGGGCGATCCGTTTTCCCCCCATGCAATCCGAAGATCGTCGATTAATAGTCACTCAACGATCCTGGATCCTGAAGAAAAAAAGATAAGGGCAATTCAGACACACACACACAAATCATTGAATTTGCCGAGAGCGCGCCAAGGGACTATCTTAATTCATGAACTCACTGGTCTAAAGGCTTTGACGATGGTGGTAACGGAAGCCACATCCGTGGATGCATATTGAAGGCTTCAAAACGCTCAAAACGGTGTAAAACCTATACCAAAAAAAATGTCCGTCTACCTCCCTCCCCCATTTCCCGCCATGTTTCTCCCCCCACCCACACCCCACATCCCCACCCCACCCCTCGCGACTACCTGAAAATGTCAACTCTGACCTGTGATTCTCCAAAGTCCACATCCCTGAGGTCGTCCAGTGCCTCCCGAATGGTGCTCCTGGGCAGCTGCTGGATCTGGGAGAGGCTCATCCCGGGAAGAACACCGCGCATGCGCTGGACGTCCTGGCGGGAGAACTGGCTGAGCGCGGGGAAGGAGGAGGACTGGGACATCCGGCGGAAGAGGTGGGCGGCCTGCAGGTGGCGTGAACAGAGACACAAAAGGAGATCACCTTTTATATACATCCGTGCACAGAGAAGGTCAATGTTTTAGGATTGTTACGGCAAAACTGCGTACAGGCTAGTCCAAATGCGTTACATCATATCTGTGGAACTAGGAGGCCTATATGGCGTCGGGGTTGGTTTTAGGTCAATAAATGAATGAATACATTAATAAAGAAATAGGGAGAGAACTGGGGATAGAGGCTCAATAATGACACTTTTAACAAACACCTGACTCACGCATACACAGAATCCGCCCGTCAGGTCTTGAGCGTCTAGCTAAAACGATTTCCGCTGCTACTGTAGGGCGTGCGTGCGTGCGTGCGTGCGCGCGCGCGTGTGTGTGTGAATGTGTGTGTGTGTGTGTGTGTGTGTGTGTGTGTGTGTGTGTGTGTGTGTGTGTGTGTGTGTTAGTATGTGTACGTGTCTGTATGTGCGTGTGTATGTGCCGTGCTCGCATGCGCGCATGCGCACAATTGTGTGTGTGTGTGTGTGTGTGTGTGTGTGTGTGTGTGTGTGTTGTGTGTTGTGCGCGCGCGCACACACATCTACACCTGCAATGTGAGGGCAGAATGTCTATGGACATATCGCTGTAAAATAACAGGTTATGAGGTGACAGAGAATGAACGAGTGATACGTAAGTTACAAACGTTAAGCTTTCGTTAAGGCTGCAACTACCAAATACGGCTGAAACAGTGACAAAGCTCCTCGAAGACCAAACAATTAAAAAAAAAAGAAATCACACAATTCTTATGACCCTGCATAACCACCGGTTCAAAATTCAAACCTTTTCCACGAGGTGATTTACTGTTTAACAATACGCTCTCAAATCCGACAATATTGTCCATTTACCAGAGATCAGAAACCTTCCCTGTAGTCTGGCACTGAATCTAACCCCACACAAGTCTTCGTTGATTCCCAAAGCCATACATATCCTAGCATATTAAATCATTCGAGGTGTGTCCTTGTCACTCACGTCGTCATCGTCGAGGTCAAGGTCTGTCAGCTCTTCCACCGCCTCGTACAGGTCGTCCGGTTCCACAGACTCCAAGAAGTCCAGGTCGTCATACAGGAAGCGGGTCACCCTGTACAGACAGTGACCTGGTTACCTGGTGATGATGTGATCTGTACAGACAGTGACCTGGTTACCTGGTGATAACGTGACCTGTCACAGACAGTGACCTGGTTACATGGTGATAATGTGACCTTACAGTGACCTGGTTACCTGGTGATAATGTGACATGTACAGTGACCTGGTTACCTGGTGATAATGTGACCTGTCACAGACAGTGACCTGGTTACCTGGTGATAATGTGACCTGTCACAGACAGTGACCTGGTTACCTGGTGATAATGTGACCTGCACAGTGACCTGGTTACCTGGTGATAATGTGACCTGTCACAGACAGTGACCTGGTTACCTGGTGATAATGTGACCTGTACAGACAGTGACCTGGTTACCTGGTGATAATGTGACCTGTACAGACAGTGACCTGGTTACCTGATGATAATGTGACCTTACAGTGACCTGGTTACCTGGTGATAATGTGACCTGTACAGACAGTGACCTGGTTACCTGGTGATAATGTGACCTTACAGACAGTGACCTGGTTACCTGGTGATGATGTGACCTGTCACAGACAGTGACCTGGTTACCTGGTGATAATGTGACCTGTACAGACAGTGACCTGGTTACATGTGATGATGTGACCTTACAGACAGTGACCTGGTTACCTGGTGATGATGTGACCTGTACAGACAGTGACCTGTTACCTGGTGATAATGTGACCTGTACAGACAGTGACCTGGTTACCTGGTGATAATGTGACCTGTACAGACAGTGACCTGGTTATCTGGTGATAATGTGACCTGTACAGTGACCTGGTTACCTGGTGATACTGTGACCTGTACAGACAGTGACCTGGTTACCTGGTGATAATGTGACCTGTCACAGACAGTGACCTGGTTACCTGGTGATAATGTTACCTGTCACAGACAGTGATCTGGTTACCTGGTGATAATGTGACCTGTCATTGTAATGGTAGGATTAGCTCGTCAGGAAAGGCGGAAGAGTAGACACAAGTCGACTCGGTTGAACTCTTT
>CM065714.1:124642851-124647851 GCA_033310375.1 Conus canariensis | reverse complement strand
GACAGGGGGACGACGCGTTACTCCACCCATCAAAGCAGTTCTAGCTACTTTCTATCTACAGTTATCAAAATGCTGCATTAACCCATTTGTGACAGAATTGGTTTCGTTAATAAGTAATCCTACTTGCAAAGAAGTGTATACTCCTCAGCATTTTTTTCCCGTGTGAACGTATTTATACCATGACACGTGAACGCTCATTTTGCCTCCCCCCCCCCCCCCCCCCCCCCCTCTCTTAGCCCTCTCTGTCTCTCTCAACAAAAGATGAAACTTATGAAACGAATCTTAAAACGGAGATATTGCATGGTCCCATATATAGATCACGCTGACACTTAACTGTACTGGGTTAAGCAACTCAAGTTCGTGTTGTGATCGATGGATTCGTTTTGACATCCACTGTGTGTTGTCTTTAGTTGTAGGAAATCTAAAAGGAAAAAGTGGAAAAACAAACAAACAAAACAAAACAAAACTCCACCAAACACCCAGACCATCACCAAACAGGAATGGATGAAGAGGCAGAATGGCAACTGAAACATCTTCAGGAAGGGGGAGGTGAGAGAGTGTTGGGGAGGAGAAGAAGGATGGTAGGAGGTGCGTCTCACTATATTTGCTAAACTCGAAACTAGCGAAACATAGGAAAACAAACTAAACTGGCCCAGCACCCTTCCACCCCCGGGTTGCCGACAGTCGCAGTGAAATACCTCGCTGAATACTACCTCGCTTAAATAATCATCGTCGTCGTCCTCATCGGGGAAGCCGCGGAGTAGGTGAAGTAAGCTCGCGACATTGTCCTGACTGGTCTTGTTCCAAAGATGCTGGAAATCAATTCTTTGGAATGTCTATGTCTGGAATATGTCTGTGTCGGAAATATATCTGTGTCTAAATGCAAACAGCGTCGATGAATGCACTGTGTGAACATTTTTTTTTTGGTTTCAAAGCCTGCGCATTTTAGATGAGAAGCTAAATAGCTTTTCGATCCAGTCTGTGTTTCCGACAGTTTCTGAATTATGCTTGCACGTATTTTCTGTTTTGAAGTAATGCCATAGGGGCCGGGATAAGTAGGCTTGTGTGTTCAGAATCAGACAAACTTCATTTGCGTTGTTAGGCACGAGGTAATTATGTTCAAGATTTCAGGTAAAGCCAAGCATCCCTCAGGTTTGTTTTAAAGGGCTTGAGGATGTGGATGGGGATGTGAAGATAGGGGAGATGTTTTTACCCCACAGACGGATTTCTCTCTGGCTTCAGATGAAATCCAGAGAAAAGGTCAAAGATCTTGTTTCTTGTAGACCAACAAGAACTTTCATGATCTAGTTCTTGGCGAGGACATAAATGATGTGGACGCACACATTGTGATTGTTAACTTCTATAAGTGTGTAGGGGGAAACGCATGTCTAGTGGTTTCAACTCAAGTGATTTAAAACAACTATAGAGACATTCAGCGGTCAGATCATGATCGATTTACTGTTCAAGTCAAACCTCATGGCTATGGCTTCTATCAGGCATCTTTTTTTTTTACTGGTGATTCAAACACATATGTCGACAGCGAATCTCTCTCTCTCTCTCTCTCTCTCTCTCTCTCCTCTCTCTCTCTCTCTTCTCTCTCTCTCTCTCTCTCGTCCCAGGAATAGTTCTCGTAAAAAAAAGTTATCTTAAAAAAAGACAGAAAGAAAAGAAGAGAAAATTACATCATGAGTATCATGTGTAGAATAATGAACTCCTTGAATAATGTTTTATAAATCCATTTCCCGTGTGTGATGTAGTCATAATCTTTCCTGTTGTTTATTTTTTGTTTGTTTGTTTGTTCGCTGAATGCCGTATCCTAGCTTCTGTGGAATAATGTCAATTAAACCCTCCAACACATTATTTACTTTTATCAATCTGAATTAATAGTTTCAAATCTATTTTATGAATGAATATACCGATCATTCTGGGTTTACGTTTCATAGTGAAGTGATCTAAAATACTGTACTGGATTTCAGCAATACATTTTTTTTTCTAACACAAGCTTGTTGCCATCAGAAGCTGTTTTAATGTTTCCTGTACTGTGTCATTGTATTCTGTCTCGGTTTTTTATTGTATAACTTTCATTTTTGTTATATGCTATCTTCTTTACATTATCGTGCTTTCTGTCTAAGTATTTCATGATAGTTTACGTTCATAATGTATCTTCTTTACATGTATGTTTTTTGTCTGTCTTAAGTATTTCATTGTATATATTTAAACAGTAAACAAGTTGGTATTTTTTGCTCCATAAGAAACTAACACAGAGTAACTTTTATTCAGACTGGCACAGCCTTTAAACTTGAATAAGTCAGACAATACATAGACGAACAATCTAATAGTGGGGGAAAAACAGCGCAGCCAACAACTGAACTATCTTCATAGTAATGACTTGGCAAAGATTTGGAATTAAGGAGGGGGGGGGTAATTTGAAGATGGAGAAACTGGTGGATCCTCAAGCGTGGGCTCAAAGATTGTCCCCTTTATTTTATACTGTTTGCATAATGTCTTTAGTTTTTCAGCAACTTTTTTCCTCCCCACACTTTCGTTTGGTTTCATTTACTACTCTTCGCTGGCTGCTTTGGGAGTGCTATTGGATTCTTTTTTGCACTCTTGGTGGTGAGAACACCACAGTATTATGGACTGTGGTGTGTCTCTATTTGACGCCAGGAGCGCAGACACAACCAGCCGTGTCTCCCTGATGAGTCCGACCCAGCGGACGAAAGGCCTCGGAGCAGGCAATACAAATATATCTGCCTTCAAAAGAGATTGCGATGGTTCCCTTATGCAGCTAGTGAAGAGTTTTCATATCTGTAACATATTTTCTTAATTTCATGTTCCCAGTTTCTCCATCTTCAAATTACCCCCCCCCCCCCCCTCCTTAATTCCAAATCTTTGCCAAGTCATTACTATGAAGATAGTTCAGTTGTTGGCCTGCGCTTGTTTTTTCCCCCACTATTAGATTGTTCGTCTATGTATTTGTCTGACTTTATTCAAGTTTAAAAGGCTGTGCCAGTCTTGAATAAAAGTTACTCTGTGTTAGGTTTTCTTATGGGAGCAAAAAATACCCAACTTGTTTATCGTTTACTGTTCCCTGCCTCATTTCATTTCCGATTTATGTATATATTTACTTTTTTTATATCTCATCTTCTTTACATTTATTGTGGTTTTATCTTCTCGTCAAACTGTCCAAGTATCCATTTTCGTCACTTGTTACCATTTTGGGAGTGAGTAAAATTAAAAAAAACAAAAACAAAACCACTCACATCATCAGCGTCCAAGTAATCGGAGCAGTCGACTCCGGCATGAATGAAGCTGGCGAAGACCCGCGTGGACTGATGGGATAGCTGACGACACAAGGTCTTCTCGTCCTTGTCGTCCAGAAAACCGGTGACACACTCCATACTGGACTCCTGTACATGTATACCAGTACACATACCTGTGTACACGTCCACCATCACACATATCTGTGTACATGTCCACCATCACACATATCTGTGTACACGTCCACCATCACACATATCTGTGTACACGTCCATTATCATACACATCTGTGTACACGTCCACCATCACACATATCTGTGGACATGTCCACCATCACACATATCTGTGTACACGTCCACCATCACACATATCTGTGTACATGTCCACCATCACACATATCTGTGGGACATGTCCCACCATCACACATATCTGTGGACATGTCCACCCATCACATATCTGGGTACATGTCCACCATCACACATATCTGTGACACGTCCACCATACACATATCTGTGAACATGTCCACATCACACATATCTGTGTACACGTCCACCATCACACATATCTGTGTACACGTCCACCATCACACATATCTGTGGACATGTCCACCATCACACATATCTGTGTACACGTCCACCATCACACATATATGTGACATGTCCACCATCACACATATCTGTGGACATGTCCACCATCACACATATCTGTGTACACGTCCACCATCACACATATCTGTGTACACGTCCACCATCATACACATCTGTGTACACGTCCACCATCACACATATCTGTGACATGTCCACCATCACACATATCTGTGACATGTACCACCATCACACATATCTGTGTACACGTCCACCATCACACATATCTGTGTACACGTCCACCATCATACACATCTGTGTACACGTCACCATCACACATATCTGTGGACATGTCCACCATTACACATATCGTGGACATGTCCCATCACCATACGTGACATGTCCACCCACACATATCGTGTACAGTCCACCATACACACATCGTGTCGTGTACAGTAACCATCACCATATCTTGTACAAGTACCCATCAACATTTCTGTGACATGTACACACATCACACAGGCTGTTGAATCGATATGACAAGAGCACACCTCTTCAGAGGACAAACAGACAGAGACAGAAGAGAGACAGAGAGTCGCCACTAATCATACGACAGAACAAACCAATGAATGAGAGTTGGCAAAGAGAGAGAGAGAGAGAGAGAGAGAGAGTTGTCATCTTTAAATCGATACCGTCAGAACAATACCCAATGAATCAGAGCAGGGCAAACACACACACACACACACACACACACACACACACACACACACACACACACACACACACACACACACACACACACAGAGGAGGGTGGGTGGGGGTGGGGACCGGGTTTGGGGACAAACGCTCGGCAGTCTTTTTTTTTTTTCCGAAATGTGTGGAAACACGCTTGACTTCATCGGTCAGGGTGGTTTCCGTTCTGACCTAGAAATCGAATTGAACTGAAGACATCGAATAAACAGTTGTTTGGTATTCCTTGAGTATTCGTTATACGTTGTTTGTTGTTGTTGTAGTTGTTATGTTGTTGTTGTTGTGGTGTGTGTGTGGTGGTGTGTGGTTGTGTGGTGTGTGTGGTGGTGTGTGGTGTGGGTGTGTGTGGTGTGTGTGTGTGTGGTGTGTGTGTGTGTGTGTGTGTGGTGTGTGTGTGTGTGTGTG
>CM065714.1:124630351-124640351 GCA_033310375.1 Conus canariensis | reverse complement strand
TAACTCGGCTTACCCTCTCGAGAACTACCCAGCACACCCCTAATCAACTCAACCCCACTCAGCACAGCACAGCACAGCACAGCATAGCACACCACAACAAGCACAACAGAACACAACACGACAACACAACACAATAGAACACAACACACAACACCACAACACAACACAGCACAACACAACACAGCACAACACAATAGAAACAACACAACACAGCACAACACAACATACACAACACAACACAACACAACACAACACAACAACAACACAACACAACACAACAAAGATAGCATGACAAATCGTAACTCAACCGCGAGTGCAGTTCAGCGAAACAAAAACCCAGTCTGTGGACAGACAATAACAACACAACGACGACCTAACACAACGCCAAAGACCACGGCACAGTACCACACCACTCCACCCCCAATCTACCCCGCCCTCACTCCCACCTACCCGGTTTGGTCAGCCGGCCGAAGACGTCGTCAGCGTCGAAGTCAGTGAGGTCGTCCGGAACCCGGTCGGCCAGATCCTCCAAGGCACCGAAGAGCTTGTCAAGGTCGTCATCTCTGTCCCAAGGATTGTCTGGTCGTTCTTCAGGCTCCGGTCGGTCCAGCAAGTCTTTCAGTTTCTCCCCGAACTCTTCTAACGAAAATTTGAGACCGCCGCCTGGATGAGCATCGTCTTGATTATTGTTGTTGTCATCGTTGCGTCCGGCGCCTGGGAACGGTGGAGGCTCGTGGTCGTCGTTGTTGCCGTTGTCGTCATCTTCTGCTTGTCTTCTTAGGCGATGGGTGTGGGCAAGATCTGAAAAATGACAATTAAAACGTTTCTTTTAATGCCGTCCGTGGCAGATGCAATGAATGCTGTGTCTTCTCGCGATATTCTGTCCTAACAAGTGCCGAAAGTGGAGGCTGATTCTGCGCTATCAATGATATTTTCTGTTTGCGAAGACTCAGTGGAAAATAGTGTTGATTAACATACTTTTATTATCAATATTTTCTTCATAAATTACGACAGAAAAATGATTGTTTTCAGTGCTCGGTCCTTCTTTAACGTAACTGCAAGAAAAACACCAACGGAGGCTTTAGAATTTCTATAGATAACGAAAATTTGCAGTATGTTCATTGAGTGTTGGTTGTTTTTACTATTCGACGAAAAAACAACAACAGCAACAATGATAATAGTAATAATAAGGATGATAACAATCCCCATTTTCTTTTTCATTCTCATCCTCCACCTGCTTCTCATCAGCTTTATTATCATGAGTATTCAGAGTAACTAACGGAATAAAGTTATCTTTCTGACATCGACACACACACACACGGCAACATGAAAGCCGGAGATTGATGGGGGATGACTCATATTTACCATTACCTCTTCCATCATTCACATTACTAATGTTAATATACAGATAGAAAAAAATGATAAAGAAAGGTAGAAACGACGAGGTATTACTAGAGCAAAACGTCCGAGAGCTAGGCGTGGTCTCTGGAACACGCAGAGTATTCACCCTCCCCACCCCCACCCACCCCATCCCCCACTTCGCCCCCTCCCCCTTCCCCCACTCATCTCTACCCTTCATCCCTTCCCCTCGCCTCCCGCCCCCTCTGACAAGATAACGGATGAGACAAGTCACATCCAACGCCATACGCGCACACACTCGGCGGCAATCGCCACGTCCATGGCCAAAGCGCCGATGACGTTTCTTCTGTCAATACCTCATCCATCATTCCCCGACACACGGACACAGGCTTTAATATAGGTCTCCCGCATTATTGAACACGGAGTCATCGATTCTTTTTTTTTTATCTTTTTTTTTTCTTTCTCTGGCCGCCCAACGAGCCCTAGTGACCCCGAAATGTCTAATACGTCAACGGGTGTGTGACAGGGGCGTCTAGAATTAGTCAGGGTGTGTGACTGGGCGACTGTTGTGCAATGGTCTGGATGAGTTAGGCCCCAAACTGGAAGAAACTGTGCATAGCCGGAATTCCAAGCTGTTGCGTTTTGTTCTTGCCAGTCAGTCTCTCTTAGGTTTAGACCCATCCCTACTTAAAAAAAGGCCACTCCCATCCCTATAGCGCCTCTCTCTCTCTCTCTCTCTCCTCTCTCTCTCTCTCTCTCTCTCCCCCTCTCTCTCTCTCTCTCTCTCTCTCTCTCTCTCTCTATGTCATTAATGTAATGACGGAGGAGCTACGAGTGAGAAGTGCATTTTCTTTTGTTGGGAGACTAGGCCTAACTTCAGGTAGCAATATGACGGAGGACTTGTTAGCCTGTACTTGTTTTTCCCCCCTACTAAACTGTTCAGCATGGTACTGTTTGGTCAATCAGTGAGACATTGCATCTCTTACAAGATCCAACTACAGGCTGTTCTGCACAGTTCCTAGCTTCTGTCGGCACTTACGTGACTGACAATGCTTGGGTTATTAAACAAAACAGCTGACCACTCTGTGAGTGTTGACACTTTTTGGCCTCCTTCTTAACCTTACTTGGATCCTCATGCGTAGGCTCAGAGATGATCCACTACATTGAATACTCCTTTCATTACCATGTGAGTTTCTCAGCAGCTTGTGTCCTCACGGCGCATTCTTCTCGTGTCACTTTTTCCACCCTTCACTGGCTGCTTTGGGCTTGTGTTGGATTCTGGTTTTGAACCCTTGGTAGTGAGAGTACCACAGAATTACACACTGTGGTGTATCTCCCTTTGATGCCAAGGGAGCACAGATACAATCAGCCGTGTCCCAGTGACGAGTCCGCATCAGCGAACGAAAGGCCTCAAGCACGCACTATGAATGGTTCCGTGTCCCACTGACGAGTCCGCATCAGCGGACGAAAGGCCTCAAGGCACGCACTATGAATGGTTCCGTGTCCTAGATGGGTTGTGCCACGGAGGATCTTATATTTATGATCTAACGCCCTAATTATTTATTCCCATTATCTTTCTCTCAGCCCCCCCCCCCCCCCCCCTTTCTTTTTTTTTTTCTAACATGTTTTAAAATCTAAAACCTCTGCCAAGTCATTAATGCAATGCCGGAGGAATATGTAAGCCTGTCTTTTTTTTCTTTTTTTTTCGTCCCGACTGCTCAGAGGTGTGTGTGTGTGTGTGTGTGTGTGTGTGTGTGTGTGTGTGTGTGTGTGTGTGTGTGTGTGTGTGTGTGTGTGTGTGTGTGTGGGCATCGGTAACTTCCCTGGGTTTTCCGCAGCTGGTGAGAAATGGTAACGACAACGGTGCTCTTTGGAATCACACCCGTGCCAATGACCCTTGTGATTTGTACGGAGGGACCGTTGTCTGTCAGGTAACGTATTGCTCGTTGAAACTGGAACTATCCTTGTTTTGATAATCGGTGATGTTGATGAATGGGGAAACGTGATTTAGTTCAGGGAAGGTTAAAGCGGCGGAAGGAAAGAGTTGGCACAACTTCCATGAAGCAATGTCTAGTAGTCACGGTGAACTTCTATCCAATTTACTGCCCTGACGGCTGTAAGTCTATGAGATTTTAACCCTTAATCTTGATATCAGAGGTGGGTGGGAGGGGGAAGGGAGCATTATGAACGGTAAAGAAAAAGCGATGAGACATGAAAACAGCTGTGTGAATAGTTTGGTTCTTTAGTTGATCATTTATTTTTTGTTTAATTTAAAATCAGAGAGAGAGAGAGAAGAGAGAGGGGGGGGGGCTGACAGGGTGAGACAGAGACAGAGAGAGACAGAGACGGAGACAGAGAGAACGAAAGAATTCGGAATTTAGAATCTTGTTCCGAAAGGCCAAAGCCTCATGTAGAGGGGGTGATGAACATAACATGAGGCATCTGGAGAAAAAAAAACCCAGAGCATAATAGATTTAGTAACAGACTCAAATGCTTCAACCCAAACCATCAATCTGAAGAACCTCGATCCTAATGACTCATCATTCGAGCAGAATGCAGAGAACTGGAAGATGAGGCGCGAGACGGAAGTCGACAGAATGTTTTTCCCCCGCATCATGGGTCTCTATGAGATGCTTCAGCGAGCAAAGATGAAAGCATGTTGATACCACGGTGGTTGTTTTGTCGGTGGCAATAGTTGTATTTGTACGAGAGAGAAAGAGTCTGTCTGTCTGTCTGTCTGTCTGTCTGTCTGTCTGTCTGTCTGTCTGTCTCTCTCTCTCTCTCTCTCTCTCTCTCTCTCTCTCTCTCGCACGCGCACACACAAACACACACACGCACGCACGCACGCCGCACACACACATACATACACACTTAAAACACCTACAATGTGGGTTCACCTCTCTCTCTCTCTCTCTCTCTCTCTCTCTCTCTCTCCCTTACACCACACACACACACACACACACACACACACACACACACACACACACATGCATACATACATGCGCGCGCACTCATACATGTACGCACGCAAGCGCGCGCACACACACACACACACACACTCTCTCTCTCTCTCTCTCTCTCTCTCTCTCTCTGTCTCTCTCTTCTCTGTCTCTCTGTCTCTCTGTCTCTCTCTCTCTCTCTCTTACACCACACACACACACACACACACACACACACCCCACACACACACATGCATACATACATGCGCGCGCACTCATGCATGTACGCACGCAAGCGCGCGCGCGCGCGCCCACACACACACACACACACACACACAACACACACTCTCTCTCCTCTCTCTCTCTCTCTCGTCTCTCCTCTCTGTCTCTCTGTCTCTCCTCTGTCTCTGTCTCTCTCTCTCTCTCTCTCTCTCTCTCTCTCTCCTCTCTTAAAACGCCTAGCATCTTGGGTCCACCCTTGTCTAAGTACCTAGTATCCCCATACTTCAGCGCCAAATCTGTCACGAAAGGGAAGGAATGCTGTCGCTGACCTGTCTACAACTTTCCACGTGACTTTCCAAGCAACAAACCGAACGAGACAAATAAACAGACACGTTCACACCGTCAGCTGGACAGGGTCAGCCGTGGACACGCCCTTTTCCTCAGCATCGTATAAGAACTTCTTCCAGGACGATATTTCTTCGCTGTCCGGCCAGATGACATTGAAAACGGCGTGGGAGGAGGGGGGGAGGGGGGAGGTGGAGGAGCACGGTGGGGGGGGGGGGGGGAGGAGGGGTCGGGGGGGTCGAAAGGGAGAGAACTGATGAAGCGGCAGACAACTGTCCCTCGCCCGGTGAACACGTGTTCGACGTTGCTGACAGAAATACAGTGGCACAAGGAGCTGAACATGACTGTCCGGTGTAGTCCACCTGCGCGTATTTGAATGTTGGGGTGACTGAGTGACTGCTTACTGTCTGTCTGTCTGTCTTTCTGTCTGTCTGTCTGTCTGCCTGCCTGACCTCTCTCTCCCTCTCTCTGTCTCTCTGTCTGTCTGTCTGTGTCTCTCTTACACACACACACACACACACACACACACACACACACACACACACACACACACACACACACACACACAGAGAGGCACGCACACACACCATAACCACCGCCACACCACCACACCACCACCACCACCACCACCAATAAATCGTGACGGTGCTCTCAGACTCATCTTGTTTATTCTGACAGTAACCGATGTTCCCCGACGTAAGAGGAACAGAGATAAAAGAAAGAAAGAAAGAAAAAAGGGCAAAAAAAAAAAAAAAAAAAAAAAACGAAAGAAAAAGAAGAAAGAAGGTATTAAGAAAGAAAACTGAGACAGAAAAGAAGGAAGGTGGAGCAGAAAAGAGAACGGACAGGAAGACAGCGGGAAAAAAACCCAGAGGAAAAGACTGAAGAGAGGAAGAGTAAAACGGAAAGACAAGAAACAAAAAATAGACAAAAAAGACAATAGGAAGAAAAAAGCGAAAGAGAAAGAAGCAAAGAAAAACTGCAAAAAAATATTCAAGAAGAAAGCGAAGAAAAGAAAGACAGTCGGACAAATAAGAAGTAAAAAAAAAGAAAACGGACAAACACTATCATACATAGATGTTGGGCAGATTGATAAACAGTGCCTTGAAGATACCACCAAAGTGGCCAATTAAGCCAGTTGTTATTGCTCTTGTCATGCTCTCTGTCTGTTTGCGCCTTCTTTTTCTTTCTTTCTTTATTTGCTGTTCAGTTCTATTCTTTTCTTTTCAGTTTCTATAGCTGGTTAGAATTCTTTGGATTGAAACACACTTCACATTTCGTTCACCCCTCGTAGGGCTGCTCGTGGTCGGCTGGCTCTAAACAACATGAACTCAATTACACTTCGCTCTCTCTCTCTCTCTCTCTCTCTCTCTCTCTCCTCTCTCTCTCTCTCTCTCTCTCTCCTCTCTGTGTGTGTGTGTGTGTGTGTGTGTGTGTGTGTGTGTAGTCTGTGTGTACCATCCCATTCCTCCTGCGGGCCATTCACACTCTGTGACTCTCTTGCTGCATCCCTGCTGCCATTCCACACAGAAGTGATGGATCACGCGCTCTCCTACAAAGAGAAAATGGAGATAGAACGGGGTGGGGCGGGTAAAGCGGACTGGGAGAGAGAGAGAGAGAGAGAGAGAGAGAGAGAGAGAGAGAGAGAGAGAGAGAGAGAGGAGAGAGAGAGAGAGAGATGATCGAAACCCCCGTACCCGCAGGTAAATCGAGTATGGTTGATGTATTGTGGCGACATGCCCTCCCTGATGGACACAGTCCGATTTGAGTTTAAACAAATATGTAACCACAGTTGAATGGCATACATACACAATGCATTAGAAACCACAGCGAGCATCAAGTTGGATCAATTCGGGGCGCTGCAGCAACCAATAAATGGCAAATTTCGCAACGTGACAGCTGACGCTTTATATGTCGTTTGAAGTAAACATAGGTGAAGAATGGCGGAGGAAAAGTACAGAGAAAGTGAGTTAAGAAAGACAAAGGACAATGAGAGAAACAGCCCCCAAAGGAAATTAAACTAAAAGGAAAAAAAAAAGGGGGGGGGGGGGGGGGTTAATTATAAGACAAACGAAGAGAGAAAATGTCCCGTTGTCTGCATTGCTTATTTGATACAGACTACACTTCTTCAAATGCTGGGCAATAATGGTTACATTTCTCAATTAAATCGTGCTCGTCATGCCAACACGCACTGTGCAGCGGGTATATTCAAAAGTGGTAGACAGATTTGTGAGCAGCCGCAAATATTCAAACCCTTTCTGCTCTGATATAGCGACTTTGGTGAAACCTTCTTCACCTGGCATAGTTTGGATGTTTAGTTTGAAGGTCAGAGCTGCTTTACTCAAAGTATCATAACTGTATGTAAAGAGGGGCACCAAGCTGCAGAAATATATCTTTTACTGTAACGTATCAAATTTCCATTGTGATTGAATTATCTAGTGACGCATATTTCCTTGATAAGTCAGGGACAAACATATCCTTCTTCATCAGCACTGTATCAGTCTTTCTTTCTTACCCTCACAGGTTTCATCATGACATTTGTGATCAAATGCTAATAAAAGTTGACTGTGTCAAAGCCGAATGTATTGTTTTCGCGACGACATATATCTATATAACTTTTGTGTTTATTCTATCAGAATCATTTGTTACGATCGTCCATTATGACTTCATCAAAAGCTTGCCTCACTCTAACATTGCTTTATTGGCATATGCTATATGAAGAAAACAACTGAGAAGTGAAAGGATTCGAAATTCGCTGACTCAAAGCAGCACATAATACACGAAGGACATAGCTAAAAAAATTATCTCCCTTTACTTGTTATTCATGCACGAAGCAAGGGTTCAGTACGCTAGATTGAACCCAAGATTCAGGAGGTCGGGCGCATGCGGTCATGTGCGTTTAAGTGCACCCGGAAAGAGATCAGATGCTGGACGGCCAAAAGAAATATACTGGACAGCATCTGCAGGTCATGATTACTCCTTTAATTAGAAAAAAAAATTGAACAGCCCTAATCTCACACAGGAGATCTAACATGACAGGAGTAGTGCACAGAAGAGTACAACATGATATAAACACACCAGGACATAATAATTTACACGATGCTATATCATGCAGCACGATGGCGTTCGACACAATACAACACACGGCAGTTCAGTGCAGCACAACACATGGCAGTTCAATGCAGCACAACACAGCACAGTTCAATAAAGCACAACACATGACAGTTCAATACAGCACAGCACATGACAGTTCAGTGCAGCACAACACATGACAGTTCAATACAGCACAGCACATGACAGTTCAATACAGCACAACACATGACAGTTCAATACAGCACAACACATGACAGTTCAATACAGCACAACACATGACAGTTCAATACAGCACAACACATGACAGTTCAATACAGCACAGCACATGACAGTTCAATACAGCACAACACATGACAGTTCAATACAGCACAACACATGACAGTTCAATACAGCACAGCACATGACAGTTCAGTGCAGCACAACACATGACAGTTCAATACAGCACAGCACATGACATTCAATACAGCACAACACATGACAGTTCAATACAGCACAGCACATGACAGTTCAATACAGCACAACACATGACAGTTCAATACAGCACAACACATGACAGTTCAATACAGCACAACACATGACAGTTCAATACAGCACAACACATGACAGTTCAATACAGCACAACACTGACAGTTCAATACAGCACAACACAAGGCAAGACAATGTAATACAACACAATGCCCTACACCACCCGCCTCATCCCAAAAGAACTCTGTGTGTGTGTGTGTGTGTGTGTGTGTTGTGTGTGTGTGTTAGTGTGTGTGTGTTGTGTGTGTGTGTGTGGTGTGTGTGTGGTGTGACGTGGGGTTCACTGCTGTCGCCATGTGGGCCCTTGTCTTCTGTTTGTCGTTCACCGTGCTGTTAAGTCTGTTTTGCAGCAAATCCTTGCGGCACAAAAGTTTTTCAATCAACGTCAGTACTTCATGTGAGCTAGAGCTTTGCTTTCTTCTTCTTCTCTGTTCTTCTCATTTTCTTTCCCCCCCCCCCCCCCCCCCCCCCTTTTTTTTTTTTTTTTCTTTTTGTGGCAAGGGCTGTACTTAGACGATGAGCATTGGGCAAACAATTCCCAGAACCAATTTCCACTTCGCGTTTTGTTTTCCAAGAAACCAGCACCAGTTTTCAAAGTGATTATTCGATGATATGTACAATTGACCTCATATCTTACAGCAATCTACACTACTTTGAAGTTAATAACTTGAGGGGGAAAAAAGCAAAACAGTTGGCTGTTTAGACATGTAGGTACCTAGCTAGCAGTCCTTGAGCAAATAGCATGTCTGCTTTAATAAACCGTGTGTTGTGCAGCTGGGGCCAGTTCCAACGGGTCTGACATATGATTATGATGCGCATGAAAGGAAAGACGGGTATGTGTTTCCGAAAACAGTTTCCGCGTTCAGTGTTCCGTGTCCGTGTTCGACTCCCCCCCCCCTCCCATCCCCTCCCCCCCTCCCCCCGCACCTCTCCTGGGGGAAACGCTTGACTGATTTAAAGCGATACTCTGTCATCATGACAAAGGGCTGGTGCAGTTATTGTCTTCGTGACATCGATGGATTAAAAAAAAAATGATACTGAAGTGTTGAATAGGCCTATATGTAGCGCAGGTGCACCAAAAATGTCAGATCAATACACAGCAAGACACTCCCCTCCCCCCCCCCCCCCCCCCCCTTCTCCCTATGTTGGCCGAAATTGAGCAGGAGCAGTTTTCGGTTTCACTGGCAATTTGTCGAGTTTTTGTTTTCTTTTCTCGTGTGTGTGTGTGTGTGTGTGTGTGTGTGTGTGTGTGTGTGTGTGTGTGTGTGTGTGTTTAATAGAATGGGAAGTAAATTTCCCTCAAAACACACAGCAGCCTGCTGCTGTGCTGGACATATTTCAATGCGTGGTGGAACCTGCGTGTTTCTCCTTCTCCGGACCCTGGTTCGTCTTCGGGCTACATGCCATGTTTGTATGTGTTTGATAGTGTTTGCGTCGTTCTCTCGACAGGCAAACAAGGAAACAAACAGACACGGTCGGACACTTAACCAGTTTGGCTGTGACAAAAAGCCTCAAGA
>CM065714.1:124622851-124625351 GCA_033310375.1 Conus canariensis | reverse complement strand
CAGTAAATTACCCCTCCAAAACAAAAAGCGCAGATGACTGTTTAAAGGCTTACTACATGCTTCGGGATTTAATATCCATCTTTGGTGCTGTTGCCCTACACTTCCACCCATACACCCCACCCCGCCATGCTTTAGTAACGCAGTGGTCAAAAAGTTAAATGACTCTCGATTTCTTAAGCGTGCCTTTTTGTATTTAAACATGGTGTTGTATATATATATATATATATATATATATATGTCTGTGTGTGTGTGTGTGTGTGTGTGTGTGTGTGTGTGTGTGTGTGTGTGTGTGTGTGTGTGTGTGTTCGTATTGTCCTAGACGTTTGTTCTTGTTGTCTTATAGCCATAACGAGCGCTTGGGCGATAAGGGATACCAGATCCACACAGCCCGTTCACTCAGTCATGCGCCACAAGCTAGTGGCATCGATTCGGTTCGATGGTGAGATTAACGTCCTATCAGCAGTAAGCCGTTAAAGACGCCGATGGCACTGAAACCAGTCCAGTCTTTTCTGCTGAGCACCCAGCACTTCTTCGGTCTTCCTCAGAGACCTCGGCTTCTCACTTTACCCTGTGAACTAGTCTTGGACATTGAATCATAGAGTGACATATGTCCGTACCAAGCAAGGTTACGGCGCTTGATAATGGCAAAGAGAGATTCTTGCCTGCCAGTGTATGTACATACTGACTTGCTTCCTCAAACGGTCATTTGTCTTTTGTTCCCGATATGAACTGCGGAGAAGATATCTGAAGCATGCGTTCTCCAATGCCTGGACTTGTTCTTTAAGATCTGCTGCCAGCTCTCTCACGCACAGAGAAAGATGGACATCGCTGGTAACTTGTGGTGAGGGTTGGGTTGGCCTGATGTTGAAATATTTCTCTAGAAATCATAGATCCAAGGGTTCTGGTTCTAAGCGCACGTGGGAAACTTTTTCCCCCATCGCTCCAGCTTTAGGATACTTGAAGAGGAGCTAGGTACCGCCAAGGATTATCTCATTGCCCATCGAAATGACACGGCAGACGCACCCAGCTTACATGATAACAAAATCGCCTTTTCACTTGACTACCACATAGTTTCTTTTCTTCAAGTGTATTTATGTTATTTTATTTTATTTCAATTTATTTAAGTGTTTGGTATGAACTTTTATCATCACACTTTTTTGTCATATTGTTTCACAAAAGGCAGCCATCCCTAACATGGCTCCTGTTCGCAGCTGTACCTCATGAGCAACATGACGTGAAGTGATAACATTCAGCAGCCAGGTTTATGAGTCTCTATGTAACAGCTGAGCGAAATGCGAGACAAACTTGGACAAGTCAAGATATTCTCCACAGAAAACGTAACTGTCATGTATGTGTGAATATGGAGAAAAGAACATGATCAAATGACTTTGAATGAAAGTGGTGAATGGCAGAGTGAATACGAATACGTATAATTTATTCAGATTAAGGCCATAGCCCATACTGAAGGGGTGACACCTGCAACACACGAATAAGAAGGATTCTCACAAAAAAGGAAATGGAAAAAAGCAGCTACACATATATACTATGCAAAACTATTATGAATACATCGCTTGTAGTCGCTTTTGTGCTTCGTATATGTACCTGGCAAGATCAAAGAGGTCACGCTTATTTCTTGTTGCTAATAGTAAGTCGACTCTGAAACTACAATGATCAAAATAATACTTTGACTTAATAAATTTTACTCGAAGGTTATTGACAGCAGGACAGCAAAATGAAAAATGCATTTCATCTTCCTTGGCCTGGTAACATAGCCGACATGTCAGTCCACTTTCATTAAAATACTATATCTAAACCGATGGCAAGCTATGTCAGAGATACCAAATCTAAACTTAGTCAATGCACTCTTAATATACCTGTCAATATTCATTTTAATGTATGGCTTAATCATATACGTCGTTTTAAACAGTCTGTATTGTGCAAATCTGTGTTGATATGGTCATGCCAGTCTTGCCATCTGCAATCAATCATTCTTTGTTTAAAACATTTCAAAACTCCCGATATACTTTCAACGCCCTGGTTGTCCCAAACGTATGCAAAGCCATATGAATTTAAGCAATGACAAACATTGGTAGCCCATGTCTTCTTACCATTACAATCCAAATTTCGTAACGTCCTATACGCTTTAAATGGTATCTTGGTTTCCTGCATTCTGGTTATTTTCAACCAATACTTCATACATTTAAAAAAAAAAAATTAATATAAATCGGATACCTTCCAAGTTCACCACAAACTAAATCATTTGGTGTTCCCTTGTCTACATTCAAAAATCTTTTCACAGCATACAAATGAACAGTCTCTATTACAACACCTTTCTCAAAAGCCCAGATTTCTGCTCCATACTGTATAATTGGCTGCACCTGAGAGTCAAATAATTTCGAAAAGACAGAAAATGCGCCAATATTCAATTTGTCTGAAGTATAAAGTATAACTGTGACTGCTCTCTTTGCTCTATTTGCTAGATCTTGACATTCAAAAGTGA
>CM065714.1:124592851-124617851 GCA_033310375.1 Conus canariensis | reverse complement strand
TTAAATTTTGTTATGGTTATAATTTATCATTTTGAGCATTATGATGATTTGCCATCTCATGAACCATGTCCCCACAGAAACATTACTTTCGCACCGCTCAACCCGGCCGTGCTATGCACAACCACATTCAGGTTCATTCTATCGCAGTCCTAGCGCCAACCGTCCGCAGAGAGCGGTCCTGACGAGATAGCCTCCCAGGGGAGATACTGCACAATCACTCAGTCTCTGTGACAGTGCTCAAAGATTCTCCTTCTTCTGATTGCCAGCATAGAGAAGATTCGAGCATTATCTCGGCACGTTACGGGCTTCGATGAAAACGAACAGAACGAGAACTTGAATTACGAAGATTCCAGTCTGTTCCGTTGATGCCCGAAGCTGAAAGCCAGGCAGGTGGCGGGGAGAGAGTGTCACGACAGAAGCCCAATGCTGACTTACCTAACGAAAAGGCAGGGGTGAACAGAAGGAAGCAAAGGGCCAGGAAGAGGAATGGTGATCTGAAGTGAGCCATGGTTCCTAGGTCAACACACACACAGTTCTTGTTTGCTTGCTTGCTTGGTTGGTTGGTTTCTTGCCTGCTTGCTTGATGGCTTCCTTCCTGGACGCTTCTCTTGGTACGTTTAGCGTGGGCTGCAGGCTCACTGGCTGTTATATAGGACGCAGGCACATTGTCATCTACCTGCCCGCCTCACCGCCCTGCGTGACACTGGCTCACGGCTGCCTTCCCTCCCCCCCACCCCCACCCGTGCAGTCTCAGCCTCGCTCCACCTCTCCCTGTGTGTTCTCCCCCCCCCCCCCCCCGTCTCTCTCTCTCTCTCTCTCTCTCTCTCTCTCTCTCTCTCTCTCTCTCTCTGTTGTTGTGGGTGTGTTGGGGGAGGAGGGAAGTGGGAAGGGGGAAGGTCTGTATCTCTGTCTGTTTCGCTGTCTCTGTCTCTCTGTCTTTGTCTGTCTGTCTGTCTGTCTGTGTGTCTGTGTGTGTGTCTGTGTGTTTGTCTCGTCTCTCTGTGCCGAGTGCTGTCCGCCCTCTTCGTGCCCTGAAGGGATGCCATGAACCGACAAGTCACAAAGGTGAAAGGCCAGGTGTGCTTTGATGACATGTTTTTTTCAGAATAGCTGAGTGATGGTGCAGCGAGGTGGCAGTCAGGGGTTGCCAGTTTAATTCCCCGGACACCAGGATACTGACACACCTAAACTCAGGTCATGTAAGCAGCGTGCGTCTGGCGCATGTTACACACCCCATGGCATTGGGGACCTGTCAGCAGAAAACATCGAGGAGAAGGAAAGGGCAAGCGGAGGAGGATGGGTACAGGTACGAGTGGGAGAACGAACGAACGAAATGTTAGTTATTGAGGGAAGGGAATAAGCACAAAGTCAGTGGCTTTTTTGTGTTTTGTTTTGTTTGTTTGTTTGTTGTTTTCTTTGCATCCAGCCCTCAAAAAAGGGAAAGGTGTCTGCAAATACATGAAAGAACAAAAATATTGCGCAGAACTGCATATCACACTGAACTGCATATCACACTGAACTGCATATCACACTGAACTGCATATCACACCGAACTGCATATCACACTGAACTGCATATCACACTGAACTGCATATCACACTGAACTGCATATCAGCACATATACAATCATGAATACAGAACAGTTCAGAATGAAGAATGCATGCAATACATATTCAGATGAAGAGAGGATGGGAGGGAGGAACGGATGGAGATCGTTTGAGAGAGAGAGAGAGAGGAGAGAGAGAGAGAGAGAGAGAGAGCGAGCGAGAGAGAGAGAGCGAGAGAGAGAGAGAGAGGAGTGGAGAAGTCTGAGGGGACAGAGTCCCTGACACAGAGAGAGAGAGAGAAAGAGAGAGAGAGAGAGAGAGAGAGAGACAGACAGACAGACAGACAGAAAGACAGACAGAAAGACAGAGAGAGACAGACAGAGAGCTGAGTGAGGGAGAGGAAAACGAGGGGGAGGAGAGGGGGCGGCGTGGGGAAAAAGGATAGTGGTGTATGTCGATGCATCTCCCCGAACTGATAAGCCCGAATTTCGGACAGAAAAATCTGTCGTGACCATACAGTGGTGCAAAACAATCCTCTGTTGTTAGCACAGATTTCCGCTGGTGCCCCGAAATTAAGAAGTGTGAGCAAAAAAATAATCGCTGTGGAACGTATACTTCGTGGTGAAGGAATCTAGCGTTTTACGTACGGGGCAGAGAGGAATTATTGGCCCTCAAATAAGGCTGGGCGATATTGCGTTTAAGAAACACATGCTGGGGTCAAAATGCTGATTCGCTTTAAACCGTTTTTATTCGACTTTGTCTACGCACACTCAATGACATCATTCAATTATTTTTCTTTGGTTCTACAGCTTAACGATCATGCGATCCTTCCTTAAGTTGGATGATGTAATGTCAGAGTACAGCAGAAAATGTAAAGTGGGGCAATGGTGCCAAGTGACTGTGATGTATTGAAGGGATTGTCCTCTCTCTCTCTCTCTCTCTCTCTCTCTCTCTCTCTCTCTCTCTCTCTCTCTCTGTGTGTGTGTGTGTGTGTGTGTGTGTGTGTGTGTGTGTGTGTGTGTGTATGTGTGTGTGTGTGTGTGTGTCTGTCTCTGTCTCTCTCTCTCATGCCAGATTGGACAAATGTTTGTATAAATGCATCCTTCATGAGGGGCAATGGCATAGACATGATTAAACTTTCCGTATCCCCTCCTCTCTCTCTCTCTCTCTCTCTCTCTCTCTCTCTCTCTCCTCTCTCTCTCTCTCTCTCTCTCTCAATATTAGAATTTCACTAACTGTAAAAAAAAGAAAAAAAAAAAAAAACCCAGATTGTATCATATTTCCTTTATATTCTGCTTATTTGAAAATGATAACTTAGTAGTCTAAGTTTCAAAACTTAAGCACAGTACCGACGTGGTTAACCATGATCATAATTCATATCCATCCTTTAGTTAAAAAAAAAAAAAAGAAGAAAAATCCTTATGTGGAATCCACGTCCACAACGTTCCACTTGCCACATAGTAGCTCTATTCCTCCAAGTCAGACAAGCTGTCAGACTCGCTTCACTCCTGCGTCATCCGCCAATGGATTGATGACGAGGCTTGGTAAACCTGCGGAAATACTCCCCCAACTCGCACGACGCTCAGCGACCACACCGCAAACGAGACGCCACAAGACCCGGCCAACGAAGAAGAATTTCGGACAAAACGTTTCACCGGTCCCACAGACCAGGCAGGGGAGGCAAGGAAGACAGGAGACAAGGGACGACGACAGGGGCAAGAATGATGTCACCACGTCGTTGAGGAGGCTGTCCCTCGGAAGTCCAGAAAAGCCAGTTGTTTGAAGAATCCAGCAGCAAAACCCGCTTTGCTGGTTTGTCCTTTGCTGATTGTCCTTAGCTCTTGTGGACAGAAAAAAAAGCCATGCGTAGCGGAGAAACCTCCAACAAAGATGACAGCGGCTAATTTGGAGTATCCGGGTCCTGAAGGCTAAGAATAGCCTGGTTGACGTAAGTCGACCACACGATTTGCTGGTTTGGGGGGGGGGGGGGGGGGGGGGGGAACAAGAGAAGGTGCGCCCCCGTGCCATCTTTCTTCTTCTTCTTCTTCTTTTCTACTGAGATTAGCTGTTGACAGTGCACTGGTTAAGCAAAGGGTGGAGGTACGGGTGTGGGGGTGGAAGTGCGGTCAGATCAAAGCAACTGTAAATGGATTATTTGAGAAAAGATGGTTTCTTTTCTTTTTTTACAACAGACGCTCATAAATCATGTTTTGAGAAAAAGGGTTGATCCGGTCGGATGCACAGATGCACACACACGCGCGCACGCACGCACGCACACACACGCACGCACGCATGCACGCACGCTAGCAAGCACATGCACTACACACGAATGCATGCACGTACACACACACACATACACGCACGCACGCGCACGTGTACACAGAGAAAGTATGTGTGTGTGTGTGTGTGTGTGTGTGTGTGTGTGTGAGAGAGAGAGAGAGACAGAGACAGAGAGACAGACAGGCAGACAGACAGGCAGAGAGACAGACAGACAGACAGACAGACACAGACACAGACAGATAGATAGACAGACAGACAGACAGATTAGAATCGGAGAGCGTTTCTAAGAAATAATAAAAGTATGCAGCTTCGGTGTCACAGATTCTGGTTATGAAGGGCCATCATATAATGCAGCTGTGGGAATAAAGTTGTTGGGATGAAGTGCTATGTGTCATAGAGTTGCTATGGTGTCACAGAGTTGTGGGAATGAAAGGCTATGGTGTCACAGAGGTGTGAGAATGAAAGGCTATGGTGTCACAGAGTTGTGAGAATGAAAGGCTATGGTGTCACAGAGTTGTGGGAATGAACGGCTATGGTGTCACAGAATTGTGGGAATGAAAGGCTATGGTGTCACAGAGTTGTGAGAATGAAAGGCTATGGTGTCACAGAGTTGTGAAGATGAAACACTGTCAAGTAGTACTTTTCTGCTCGTGCTGTTTGTCACAGAGTTGTGAGGATGAAAGGCTATGGTGTCACAGAGTTGTGAGGATGAAAGGCTATGGTGTCACAGAGTTGTGAGGATGAAAGGCTATGGTGTCACAGAGTTGTGAAGATGAAAGGCTATGGTGTCACAGAGGTGTGGGAACGAAAGGCTATGGTGTCACAGAGTTGTGAAGATGAAAGGCTATGGTGTCACAGAGTTGTGAGGATGAAAGGCTATGGTGTCACAGAGGTGTGGGAATGAAAGGCTATGGTGTCACAGAGTTGTGGGAATGAAAGGCTATGGTGTCACAGAGTTGTGAAGATGAAAGGCTATGGTGTCACAGAGGTGTGAGAATGAAAGGCTATGGTGTCACAGAAGTGTGGGAATGAACGGCTATGGTGTCACAGAAGTGTGGGAATGAAAGGCTATGGTGTCACAGAGGTGTGGGAATGAAAGGCTATGGTGTCACAGAGTTGTGAAGATGAAAGGCTATGGTGTCACAGAGGTGTGGGAATGAAAGGCTATGATTTCATGGAGTTCTGAGCATAGAGGGCTATGTTATCATAGGGTTACGTCGAATGAAAGGCTAGGGTATCATAGAATTGTACGAAATCAAAAGCTGTGATATCACAGAGCTGTAAGGAATGAAAAGCTATGGTATCTAGATTTAAGATAATGAAGGCCATAGTGTCACGGACTTGTGGGGAACCAAGTGCTGTGATGTCATAGAGCTGTGGGGATGAAGTGCCGTGATGTCATGTTTGTGGGAACAAAGGGCTAGGCCTGTGTCATCGAGTTCTGGATATAAAGCATATCACGTCAAAGATTTGTAGGTAATGAAGTGCTATAATGTCGCAGAGCTGCAGAGAATTAAAGGCGATGGCATCACCGAGTCATAGCACAAGTAGATTTAGGAGACACAAGTGAGCAAGCCTATCCTCTCAACAAGTGCGTCGGAAAGCTACGGCCCTTTGCATGTTGAACATGTTACTTAGAGTGGGCCCGATTTGTTAACAAAAGAAAGAATGAAAGAAAGAAAGAAAGAAAAGAAAAGAAACTGCCGCCGTGAGTTTAAGAATTCATCAAATGGAAAGTTGAAAGCACACACACAAACACACACACACACACACACACACACACACACACACACACACACACACACACACACACACACACACACACAGAATTTTTATTTCTTGGCACTCTCACGCATGTGCTGTGATATATGTTGATAGTTTTTCATACCAGATCCTCCGTTAACTAACACTGTCAAGTAGTACTTTACTGCTCGTGCTGTTTGTTAACTGAAGGTCAGACCTCGCTCTCGGTGTAATCTCGCGCTCGCCCACCACCTAGTTTAACACCGCCATCTTGTCAACAACAACAACAAAAAAAATCCCAGCACGCTTGTTAGAGAGTTAAAAGGGTTAAGTCTCATGGGCCTAAAGGCCTTGAAATGTCAAGAGGCTCACCATGTCTGGGGCACGGCATGATGGAAGATGGAGCCCATCCCTCTCCTTCGGCCGCTTTTAACCCCACCTGAAATGAATCAGGTACCCATTTTCTGCTGGGTGGACAGAGAAAGTGTTCTAGCTGAATTAGGACGCGAGTAAATTAGTCGTTTTTGAAGGCAAGACCTAGTGTAACAATCTACTGAGAGCTCTACGAAAATGAGAGTGCTTGTCCACATCAGTAATTCAGCCCTTTCATGCTTCTGTTTCTTTATCTGCTTATGATTGTAAACAGTGAAAGGCTATGGTGTCGTAGAGTGGCAGGAAATGAAGGGATATGGGATACCATATAGAGTGATGCTAAATGGAAGGCATTGTTATCATAAAGCAGTAGAAATGAGAGATTGTCATGTCAGAGAAAGCGAGACAGAGAGATGTGTGTGTTTGTCTGTCTATCTATCTGTCTGTCTGTCTATCCATCTACATCCTTCTGGGCTGTGGCCATGCAGAGTGTACCAGATCCGCTGTCTTGTGTTGCCAGATCGAATAGTACTGTCACCCAACATAAAACAATGCCATTTTCCTTGCCTGTCTAGACAATGTAGTGTTAGAGAAGCCCCACCCCCACCCCTTCCCCACCCCTTGACCTTTCTCCCACTTTCCTTCACCGTTTGATGGGCGTAGACGTTAAACCCCAAAGTGATTAACGAACTAACTTAGCTGTGATCATTTGTCAGCTCTGGGCTTCCTCCGCCAAACCCTAGCGTTTTTGCGTGACCGCACAGATCCTGCTACTTCGTCCCATTTATCAAAACAGTGTCTTCCTCCAGCAAATCGCCTCACATACTAATTGACTCAGTGATTGTCTGGTTTTCCCCCTTCTTACCGTGCTGTTTGCGTGTTGTCTCTAGAGGTTTGTGTTCGTAGTCACAGACACTACAGCGAGCGGAATGTGATATCTACATGTCGTTGGTTGTATAATATCTTAGTCATCTGGGTGTTTGACTTTATCATTTCTTACACATTTCTTGACATGGGGACTGAATGCATTTTTTTTGTGTGTGTGCCAGAAATGCAAGGCACACAAAGATCCTGTCTTCTCTTGGTGCACTGCGATAAGTGGAGAAGACAATCTTGATTTTTTTTTCCTCTCTTCTGTTCCTTTCAACTTTCATCTGGTATACTCGGACGGCTCACATCTGTCATGGCAACAAGATGGCAACAAGACAACATAAACATAAACATTTGCTCAAAGAATGTGTCAGTCATAGTACTGGTTCTTTGATACGACCACTTACATAGCCCTCGATTTATTTCTTCGTCTTTCCTACAACATTAGCAGTCAGACATGCTTGTTTCTTTAAGCTTGAAAGCGCAGGAAACCGTTTGAATACCGATTCCTTCTTTAAGAGCCTTGTTTGGGTTTAATTGTATCATGGAAATTTCTTTGCTTTCGCCACTCCACTGTCCTTTTATCAAAACGATAGTTGAGGGATGATGTGTGAATATATGCTTGCACGCGCGCGCGCGCGCGCGTGTGTGCGTGCGTGCGTGCGTGTGTGTGTGTGTGTGTGTGTGTGTGTGTGTGTGTGTGTGTGTGTGTGTGTGTGTGTGTGTGTGTTTCATATACAAGGTAGATGTATATATATATAACACATGCATGCGTGCATACATACACACATACATACATGCATACACACATACACATACATGCATGCATACATACATACAACATACGGAGAAGGGTGTGTGTGTGTGTGTGTGTGTGTGTGTGTGTGTGTGTGTTGTGTGTGTGTGTGTGTGTGTGTGTGTGTGTTTATTAATGCAAAATTAGTGACAACACAGTGGTTTCTGTGAAACGTTGGCGTATCTGGGAGGTAACTGACGTGTGTCCCTTTGTTTTGGTGTTATATCTTTTGACTTGTGTGCCTTTGTTTTGGTGTTATATCTTTTACGTTATTATGCTCCCGTTGTTGTGTCGTGGATTTCTGTTCCATCATACGTTGTTTTACTACACCAAAATCCGTTTTGGACATAATTAATTTCATTTTCCTGTCAAATGTCTCTTCACCTTGTGTATGAGATCTGAAGTGAGCAGAAATGGTGGCACTCCCAGAGGCCACAGATACATGCAGATTGTAACCTGAGCGGCATAGAAATTGAATTCGGTTTTGTCATGGAATGTGCAAAATAAAAGGCGTTGCAAAAGACACATCTGTTTGTATTTTTACAGGAAAACTGTCTGTTTGGGGTTTTTTAAATACTGCATCCTCTGAAAGGAAGAAGTTCTACTAAGGTCTACCTAAATTGATCAGATACGCAACGCCTCGATCATTATCATCTTTATAACTTTGATTTCTTCGTCAGACAGGTTTATTTCTTGGTGCCATGGTCTCTTGAAACATGTTCACTTCCTTGTTTTCCTTCATGTCCTCCACAGGGGTCACAGGCGAATATATTTTCAGTCATGAATCTGGTGAATCATAATGATTCGGTAGGTAGTATTAGCTAGGTCCCTGTCACATGTGACATTAACTGACGTGTTTCTGTAGCAGTTTCTTTTTTTAACAGCTAGTCTCATGATGGCGGGACTCTCATGATGGCGGGACTGTCTCGTAACACGTTGTACCTGTAGATCCGCCTTGACTGTGAGTGTCATCCATCACTCCGTGTCACAACAGACAACAGTTTCCAGGCACGGTAACGCACGAGTCGAGAGCATGCCGAGTGCTGGCTGGAGCTTATGCGTGTGGCTTAAAAAAAAAATTGTTTAAACTCGACGTTCTTTCCGAAGGGTATCATTCATAAATAGAATCAGAGTGACGAGTGCACAAGTTAACTAATCCTCACGATTGTGTGGGCGCGCACGTGCGCACACACGCAAGCACGCACGCGCGCGCGTTCGCACGCATATACGCACGCAAGCATGCTCGCACGCACGCACGCACGCACACACGCACGCACGCACGCGCGCATGCACACACACGCAAGCACGCGCGCGCGCAAGCACGCACACACACACACACACACACACACACACACACACACACACACACACACACACACACACACACGCACACACATTATGTTGTTGCTCTCGGTCGATGTTCAGATTCGAACGCCCATTTCGGTTATGTTTTCGCCGGCGTTTATCTGTTTGTATGGCTTGTTTGTCTTTCAACAAGAATACACGAAAACCGGGGACCAATTTTAACGGAACTTGGTGGAAATATGGAGTGTGACCCGAGGCAAATCCATTGAATTGTGTTGCAGATCTGTAGTGCCGATCCGGATGAAAAGGCGGGTCCAGGATCCGTTCAGTAAAATTATTCGCAATTTCCCCCTGAATGTAAAGACAATGGAGTTACTGTTATGAACTGATAAATTTCTATGAAGTTAAACATTTTCATGGAATAGTAAAAAAAAAAAAAAATGCTTGTAATATAAGCATTGACATTTCGTATTTCCATCCTATAGCCAAAAAAGAACATGGGGAAACACTCTTATCGCCCGTATTCAGCATTACTTCCCCTGGGGAAAAATGATTTTGTGTGCCGGGGATCTTCGATCTCCCAAAAGTGCCCTTTTATTTAATACATGCGACCACGCATTGGACCTAGAATTTAAAAAAAAAGTCTAATCTGGAGGACTTTTGAGATAGTTATACTCTACTCAAATAATCGCTCGGTTCAATGTCTCTTACGAAAACCTTGTCAGTTCGAGTGCGGATGAAACCCAAGATTCTTGGATTTAAGAAACAATGTTTTATCCGCTAGGCCAACTGTCTTCCTCCTTTATTCATTAAGTAAGCTTTGTTCAGTAAGTAAGCTTTGTTCCTGTATCGCCGACATAATATAGAATGCATTGCCTTCCTTTCACCTCAAACCCAACCCCCCCCCCCCCCCCCCCCCCCCGCTCCTCTATTTGCCCCCTTCCTTCATCCACCCCTCATCTTTCATCTTCCTGCTTCCATGTCCTTCTCCGTCACGTGAAGCATCAAGGAGCTGTTTCTGAGCTCCCTCCGAGCTCTTGTTTATCATACAGGTCCACGTCTCACTTCAGATTTTCTTTCATGATGAACAACATACAGGTTACTTGCATTTACGTCCATTGTGCATAACAACGCTCAAGATTATAAGGTCACGGTAGTCTTGAATAAATTTCATTTGCGTTTGTTCATTTTTTTTCTGTTGTTGTTACTGTCTAGACTACATGTGTCAGGACGGGACATAATGTTGAACAAGACCAGAGTTTCCTTCTTGTTGTCTACGGAAGTGTCCTTGCTTTGGTGTGTGTGTCTCATGTGTGATAGATTGACGGATGTAACAAATACCGTCGGTTCAGAGTTATGCACATTTCACTGTTTCATTGTAGGAGGGGAAAAATCTTTCTTCACTGAAACCATTCTTTATTTTGGACTTGGTTACTTGTGAAAATTTAACTTCTTTCTTTCTAAATATTGTGTGGACCATGTCATCAACAAAAATTTACCATTTTCATTACAAACATTCTTGGTTTAGATCATACCAACAGCAGAAATAACCTCCTCACTTAACTGAAAACAGTCTGACTTTAGACCATCTGACTAATAAGAGTTGCGTTTTTCACTGAAAATATTCGGAGTTGATCCGTGGCACTCACAAAAAAAAAAAAAAAAAAAAAAAAACATTACGTATAATGTTCTTATTTTGGGTCATATCACCAGCAAATGTCTCCTTTCTTCATTGAAAATAATGAAATCTGGGACTATGGTGCCAGCTAAAGATTATGTGTCTTCGCTGGAAATAATGTTATTTCGGGTCATGTCACTGGCAAAAACTACCTTTCTTCCCTGAATTTTTTTTTCACTATGTCACCAGCACAGTTTACATTTCCTCACTAAAACATTCTTACTTTGACCATGTCACCGGCTAGAAATTACCTGTCTTCACTGAAAGCATGGTCATTTCGGAACATCTCATGAACAAAAATTACATTTCTTCACTGAAAATAATGTTTACCTTTGTCCATGTCACTAGGAAAAATAGGAAATGTTAATATTTTTGGCCTTGTCACCGACATGCCAAATTACCTTCTTCACTGAAATTATTCTCAGTTAGGACCACGTCACCATAAAAAATAAGTTCTTGTCTTCACTGAAAATGTTTCTATTTTTAGACACCCCCCCCCCCCCCCCCCCCCCCATTCCATGAGCACATGAGCTGAAGCATGACGAAGCTGGTTATGCCGTAATGTGTCCGTCGCGGTCGTCTTGACTATAAACATTACAACCCGACATCATTCGGCGTAAGCCGATACCACGTGACAGTGTGAGTGGACGTCTGTTGAATGGGTGTTACGCAGAGAGACAAGATGAATTTGTTCAAAGTAGTGCTGATTGTGGACGATGGGATGCGGACGTGGCGGCTACTTGGAGGTCTTAAAACAAAATTTAAGTACTGTATCCGCTAAACATGAACAAACGGATCACAAGACAAAACATGACGCGTGTTGACCTCTTAGGTTTTCTTCAAGCAAGATAAACAACACTCAGGACAACGAAAATGAAGAACGGGCAATCATCTATCTCATTGTATTCGGCGCAAGATGGGCATTGAATCAATGACACATGTGATTGCTCGTTCTTCATTTTCGTTGTCCTGAGTGTCGTTTATCTTGCTTGAAGAAGCCCTAAGAGATCGAAACGTGTCGTGTTTTGTCTTGTGATTCGTTTGTTTATGTTTGACGGACAGAGGTTTTTTTTTATTATTTTTTTTATTTTTTTTTAAGATTTGTTTAGATCTCCCGCCTGCAATGGCCTGACTTTGCAACCTACTTGGAGGTGTTGGTGATGTAATGTAGGTCCTCGTCTCTTCTGCTCTTCCCGCTGTCTTCATCTCCCCACCATCCCCCACCCCCCTTTCCCCATCCCTCTCCTTTTCTCCCTATCCTTCCCCTCTCCCCGCCCAACACTTTGTTTTTCTCTCCCCCCCACCCCCCCTTGCCCACCCCTCCTCCCACCCCAGCGAAACGGCGATCACGCCTATGGGTGTGGATTTTGTTTTCTTTGCAAAAAGACAAGAAAGGTCACACCTTTCTTCATTGGTTCTTCCTCCATCAGTGTGGGCCAGCTCCTGTTACCTTGGCTTCTTGTTATCTAGGGCCTGCATGCCTATTAATCAAGCTGGACTCTGTGCCTAGTGTTTGGGGTTGACATTTAAAGCCAAAGATTTAGTATTCAGTCCACAACCATGTTGAGGTCGAAAGGAGGGAAGAGTATGTTCTTGCAGGTACTCGACCTCTCATTTGTTCTCAGCAGGGTTGGTGTGTGTGTGTGTGTGTGTGTGTGTGTGTGTGTGTGTGTGTGTGTGTGTGTGTGTGTGTGTGTGTGTGTGTATGTGTGTGTGTGTGTGTGTGTGTGTGTGTGTGTGTGTGTGTGTGTTCTGGCTGAGCCATCATGGTTCCTGACTGCCACAGAAATAGGCTGCAATGACGTCAAGGGGAATAACTAGGGCTTTGTTTCCGTGAATGTTGCCGTACCACTTCCATCACAGGATGTTTTATTGCCTTGGGGGAGAGGGGGGGGGATGATAGGGAGATGATAAGGGAGGGGGTGGGGATGGGTGGGGGCAAAGAGGCTCACAGAGGCATGTATGCCATCCCCGACACTTATTGCACACATATGACATACGGCGTGACGTAAGGTATGTGTATACCTTGTTTTCTTTGCATGTACACTACACAAATGTTTACTTAGACTTCGAAGTTTGCTGGTGCTTGACTATGGGCTGCTTTATTAGATGGCCACAATATTAAATTTGCTGTGTTTGACTGTGTGAATATGTAACATGTTGAGAGGAAGAAATATGTGTTGATTGATTGGTTGGTTAGTTGGTTGGGTGGGTGGGTGGGTGGGTGGTTAGTTAGTTGGTTGGTTGGTTAATAAGTTAGAAGGTTTGTGGGTTGGTTGGTTGGCTAGTTTTATTGGTTGGTTGGGCGGTTGGCTGGATGATTAATTCCTTAGTAAGTTGGCTCTCAGGCTGGCAAGCTGGATGGTTGAGTGGTTACTTTGGTGGTAGTTAATAGTTCGCTAACTGGTTGGATGGATGCTTGGCTGATTGGTTTGCTCGTTAAAGTATTCATTCATTCTTTCATAGTTCGCATATCTACTGAACAATAGATAGTTGATACGTAACACAGGATGACTGGCGGTCATTTGTAAAGGCTGATTTATTCCTTAGAACACGATACTCATGACAGACCTTGTAACATCGCTCTTGGCATGTGTAAATGAGGGTTTCTCTCTCTGTGTGTCTCTATGTCTCTGTCTCTGTCTCTGTCTCTCTGTCTCTCTCTCTGTCTCTGTCTCTATCTGTGTGTCTGTGTGTATGTCTGCCTGTCTGTCTGCCCCACCTCTCTCTCTCTCTCTGCTGTCTCTCTCTCTCTCTGTCTCTCTCTCTCTCTTCTCTCTCTCTCTCTCTCTCTCTCTCTCTCACTCTATCTGTCTGTGTGTGTGTGTGTGTGTGTGTGTGTGTGTGTGTGTGTCTGTCTGTCTGTCTGTCTGTCTGTCTCTGTCTCTGTCTCTGTCTCTCTCTCTCTCTCTCTCTCTCTGTTCTACATGTGTATCCAGTTGTTGTTTGGTAGTGAAGGTGGCAAGTGGAAGGTGAGGGCAGTGACCCGTTAAAGAAGTCACCGGGTTATTTGGGGGCTGGGCTGGGCACTGGGCTGGGCACTGGGCTGAGCACTGAGCTGAGCACTGGGCGGGTCACACTAATGACACGTAGCCTTGTGACTCTCATCACTCACAACATGAGACGGTGACTCAACACTTACACATATAGATCGACGCTGACGCTGATGGGCGTATTGATCCTGACGGGCTCTCTCTGTCTCTGTCTCTGTCTCTGTCTTTCTCTCTCTCTCTCTCTCTCTCTCTCTCTCTCTCTCTCTCTCTCTCTCTCTCTCTCACACACACACACACACACACACACACACATATATATATATATGTATGTATGTATGTATACGCACGCACACATACACATACATACACATGTGCGCACAAACATTATACACACGAATGAAATGCACACACACACACACACACACACACACCACGCACGCACGCACGCACGCACGCACGCACGCACGCACGCACACACACACACACACACACACACACACACACACACAACACACACACACACATCAGTCCTATCCTATAGGGGCCTGTGGACAAAAGCCACGTGTGAAAAAAAATAGATGCAAAAAATCGGATGATCACGGGGTGAAAGTCGCGCAAAAAATACAGTAGAAAGATCACACACATTCCTTGACTCTCATTGGTAGCAAGGCACCAAACGGGAATGGTCATATTTGGTAGGTAGCACATCCAGTCTCAAAGTTTTTGCAGCTGCAGGGACTCTGTACATATATGGTCATTTCGCCATGGTGCCTGCCATCTTCAAGCAGATCTACATCATCCGAGTGCCATAGGAGATACAGCACCGACTGCAGTTTATGCTCTCTTGTCGACAGAGACTTGTGCATCGTATGAACAACCCTTTCAGATTCTACTGGACAAACGTGCTGAACGGAATCTGAATGTGAAAGTTCAGACTGTACTCGCTGATTTTGAAGATGTTTCTAGAGCTGTGGTGGCTACTTTGGGTGGGAAATGATAATTGCGGAGGCTGTTTTTGTTTATCTGACACAATCAATGTGGCGCAAGGTGTAAGAGTTAGGCTAGAAGCAGCTTTAGTACACTAATGTAACCCACAGACATGACAAGTTTCGGGGCTTGACAGGTCAAATCATTCGCTTTCAAGCAATGGTCGCGTCTGTCTGCAAGTTTGAGTGCTGCCACTTGGCAGATAAGAACTATGTTCTATTCGGGTTATCTTCCCCTCTCAACGTTGTTATGATGCCCAATAACAAATACTTTCTCAGATCAGGAGTAGATAACATAAGCGTGGCTTTCTCCCCTTCCGAAACGGCAACTGTTATTGCTGCTATTCGATTATTGATTCAATAACACAGCGTATTGATTAGTTTAAAGCCATTAGGCCATTGAAACAACGACCTGAGCTTGCAATGCAGAAACACATTCGATTCCATACGATCAACCGAGAAGGAAAAACGTGGAAAAATAGGTTTTGTCAAAGGTTAGCCTGCCTGAGACAGCACAGCTGTACGATTGAGAACGGTACACGTGTGTCCGTGGGGTCGGTTACCACAGTCTACGGACAGATATATATATATATATATATATATTATATATATATATATATATATATATTATGTCAGTATAAAAGCATTATTGTCTTACTTTTCACGTCTGACCGATGCCCAAATTTTATTTTGCAAGGGTATGGCAATTACTTTTTTTTGTTTTTTTTTTGCTTTTTGTTTCTTTGGGTGGTGGTGGTGGTGGTGGTGGTGGTGGTGGTGGTGGTGGTGAAGGGTCGAAAGGTAAGCACTCGTGCCTTCATGGGAGAAAAGTATACGCATAAAGCAATGTGAAAGGTCAGGAAAGCCAACGACCTCACTGAGTGTCTTGTGTGTGTCTGGCTGCAAGGTTGCGGAAAACATCTGTTTAATCCTGGTTCAACATCGTCAATTTCTCCTGCCAATGTGGGCCAGCACATCCACAGCTCCGCCTGTTCTGCGGGACATGCTGAATGGCCTGGTTATCCTGCCTCTCCATGACATCCTAAAGCAGCATGCCATTTCCGAGGACCGGCCTGCTACAAGATTTACAACTCGAGGCCGAACACCTGTCGGATTACTTTCATAGCACATACGTCAGTGGACGTTCCTGTCTAATCTGTCTGCAAGCAGCAGACGTCGACGGGAATTTAAGCCTTGAGACGCAAACTTAAAAGAAAATTCATTGTTCCGCCGAACGAAAGAGACAAACACATAACAAGACAAAATACGACGCGTGTCGACCTCTTTGTTCCTCTTCAGGCAAGGCAAACACCATTCAAGACAATGACAACGAGAAACGAACAATCACTTCTCTCCTCAGAAAGGGTGCAAAATGGATGAGACTTATACAAAAAATTATTGAACACATGTTTCGTATGGCCTCCGGGGTGTTCATAATGCAACAGTACACGACAACCCACCAACTAAAAACCTGACAGAGCTTGATCAATAAGTTTCATCGTCTTGCTGGTCATTCATTCCACAGACAAATGGAACGGTTCCAGCGGGAAGGCGCCGCAGTCCGCACTGTCCTCTGCCAACAATACTGTCGGCATTTAACATGTCAAGATGTGTCCAGCAAGACTGTTCAGATACAGGCACGGTTGGAAAACCTTCAAACTGTAACTTTGGACAGAGTCGAACGGATCGACGATCGTCGCGACAAGAACGGGCATATCTTCCATTATAGTAACTTCCCTTTTTTATCATCCAGAGTGATGCCCCTGGAGTGAGAACCAACGGTTAACAAGATGCCAAAGGGACTCCAGCGTACCAAATAGCCTAGAACAAGCACACGCATCTGTAAGATATAGCAAGTTCCATGCAAAATGGATGAGACGCATACAACAACAATTATTGAACACATGTTTTCTTTGGCCTCTAGGGTGTTCATAATGTAACAATACACAACAACCCTCCAACAAAAACATAGGATGACAGGTAGACCGTTGAAGACTTGCTACAAGGTATCTTTTGAAACATCACTCTCAACAGGAGAATTTGAAGCATTGTCACTATGTGGGCTTTCATTCTGTGGCTTTCACCAGTAGGTAATTATGTGATTTTTCTTCTGTGATTTTTTTTTTCTTTTGACTTTATTTTTTACATTCATCTTAGGATGTCCCCATCCTTATATTACTTCCCTCTACACTCGTACAAACATATGTGTATGCATATGTGTTGGCTACTTTGCGCACGTGTAAATGTGTATCTAAATGTGTGTGTGTGTGTGTGTGTGTGTGTGTGTGTGTGGCGCGCGCGCGCGCGTGTACGCATGTATATGATAGTGCGTGCATACGCGCGAGCGTGTCAGTGCTGCACGGACTGTCCACGTCATGTATTTCCTATCTCCTGTATTATTTACTTCCCTCATCTGTCCCGCCCGCCAAGAATAAACGACACGCTTGCAGCCCACACCGCGGACACTCACTCATTCCCATTCACCAACACTCCCGCGCTCTTCTCCCAGTCACGCAGACGGACACGGCGAATGAAGGATGACACGTGACCGAGATGTCACACACCGCATCCTTCTCACCTGACCCAGCGGTGGAGGGGTGTGGGGTGGAGATCGTGTTACTCGTGACCGCGCGTCACACGGCCTTCCTCGCCCATCCATTTCCTCGGCTTGGTGATCTAACAACAACAACAACAACAGCAAGAACAATAGCAACAACAACAACAACGACGACAACAACAACGACGACAACAACAAACAATGACAAAAATAACTTGGTGGGGGAGGAGGGGGTGTAAAAAAAAGAATAAAGAGGACCCGGAGAGAGAAAAAGAAAATGAAGAGAAAGTGGGTGGGGTGGGAGTGGGGGGTGGGGGAGGGGGTGGGAGGGACGGATAGCCGGATCATGATGGTATGTTAATGATTAACAGTGAAAACAGACCGCTGCGTTACTGAAAATGTTGGTGTTATTAGTGTTGATTAAGGATTAAGTCAGGTTGTTATTATTTTTGTGATACCTGAAAATGTTTGGTGTTATTAGTGTTGATTAAGGATTAAGTCAGGTTGTTTATTATTTTTGTGATACCATGAAAATGTGGTGTTATTAGGGTGATTAAGGATTAGAGAGTTATAGGATACAGAAAAGTGTTATAGTGAGTAAGAGGTGATTGGATACGAAATGTGGGAAGGTGAAAGGAGTGGATGATAGGAAAAGGTGAAGGATAGTAAGGGCAGAGAGGAAGGAGGTGTAGGGAGAAGATGAAGAGAGGGAGAGAGAGAGAGAGAGAGAGAGAGAGAGAGAGAGAGGAGAGAGAGGGGGAGGTAGAGAGAGAGAGAGGGAGTGAGGAGAGAGAGAGGGAGGGACAGGAGCAGAGAGGAGTGAGGGAGAGAGAGAGGAAGAGAGAGAGAGAGAAGAGGGGAGAGAGAGAGAGAGAGAGATAGAGAAGGAGGGGGGGCGCGACAGAGAGGCGGAGGAAGGACAGTGAGACAGGAGGAAAGGAAAGGAAGACACAAAACTCTCTCTCTCTCTCTCTCTCTCTCTCTCTCTCTCTCTCTCTCTCTCTCTCTCTCTCTCTCTCTCTTCGTGCATACGCACATGAACTGTAACTGGTGCAATCCAGCTACATGTTGTTTATCCCCCTTGTTCATGTGGGACTATGGTACTTGTATGAAAATAAATCATCTGAATCTGACTCTCCCCTCTGTGTATATGTGTCTCTGTCTGACTGTCTGTCTCTGTCTGTCTCTGTCTCTGTCTCTGTCTCTCTCTCTCTCTCCTCTCTCTCTCTCTTTCTTCACTCTCTCTGTATGTCTGGTGTGGTGTGTGTGATGTGGTGTGTGTGTGTGTGTGTGTGTGTGTGTGTGAGGAGAGAGAGAGAGGAGAGTGTGTGTGTGCGTGCGTGTGTGTGTGTGTGTGTGTGTGTGTGTGTGTGTGTGTGTGTGTGTGTGTGTGTGTGTGTGTTTGCAGGGGAAGGATGATAACCTTCTTCCATGAAGTGTGAAAGATAAAAGCGAGATTTATAATTTTTTGGGGAGGTAGCTTGTGTGGCAGGAAGAGAGGGACGGGGAGGGGGGGGGGGGGGAAGGGTAGAAAGTGGTATTGAAAGTGCGGGTGGAGGGTTGAAGGCGTGGTGTGCAGTTGGTCATGGAAAATTGATCCAAAGTACAACATGCAGGTAAATACACATAATTGCCCAATCTAAGCGTAAATGCCAGTCGCAGTTCAACCTTTTTATTTTTTACTATCAACCTTTCTATTCTCATTATCGTTTTTAAACCACTTACGTGACTCACACTTGCAGTTGAAGATGGTTTGTTTATCCATAATAATATAGATGATACTGTAGAGGATCCCAGGCTGGAAGGGCGTGGGTTTGATTGTCATCGGAGCCTATTATTTGTTTCCCTACCGGCTCCGACGCGGAGCTGAGTTTGCTATGGACTCAGTTGGGAAGAATCTGATCACATAGTTGAGTTTCATCCACTTAATGGATGCGTCTCCGAGAGTGTTCATCATTTCTTGGTCAACCCCGCAGGTATCTATATCTCTCGGGCCTGGCTGACGCCAGGAAGAAAATATAAAAGTAAGCGTATAGTACAGCCCTGTCAGTTAGTCTCGGACCAGAATGGAAATACGTAGCATATTCTCTCATCCTCATCCTCTTCGATCAGCATTTTTTAAAAAGTCTCAAATTCTGTGGCCCTTCATTGCCCTGCTCTCATGGTGACCTCAGCTTCGATGTCCTCTCCACGTCTATGGCCATGTTTGATTCCGTCGGGCTCACGGTAGTATTGGCAAATTTATGGGCGCTCTCTGGAGGGAGACCTCGTTCATGCCGGCTCCGCGACCAAGTAGTTTTTGTCGTCAGTAGGGGGCTTAATAGATGGTGTACTGTGTATGTTGGATCAGAACAGGCATCACTGAACACCACCGAAGTGACTCGGCAGCAGTGTTCCAGATGGATTGCCTCTTGATGACTTGACATTGACTGCTGCCTGTGGATTGCCGGGGCTGTGCGAGTCGTATCGGGCTGTGGCTGTGGACGAGGGGAGTCGGAGTGAGCGGCGTGGATGCAGTGTCACTGAAGTGGCACAGATGATGGAACAACAACAAAAAAGAGTAAATAAATAATAATAATAAAGCAGTCATTCACTTCTGCATGGAAGAAACCTCACTTAGGATGTTGAAGTTTTCATTTATTTGTCAAACCTCTGAACAGGTTAAAAGTCATTGTTTTCACACAGTCCAGTTTACCCACAAAGTCATGGATCGTTTTGTTATCAATCAATATTGATTTCTATGAATACGTTTATAACAGCCCAGCTATACACACGAAGCCAAAACTAAATGAAGGCTTTATCTGATGCAGTAATCAGGTGTCATAGTTTTTACCAAGACAAAGTTGGGGAAAATTTTTATTTTACAGGAAAACCCATCTATGTGTGAACTAATGTCATCTAAAACAAATCACTCTCTCTTCTCTCTCTCTCTCTCTCTCTCTCTCTCTCTCTCTCTCTCTCTCTCTCTCTCTCTTCTTCTCTTCTTCTTCTTCTTCTTTCTTCTTCTTCTTCTTCTTCTTCTTCTTCTTCTTTTTCTTCTTCGTCGTCGTCGTCGTCACCGCCGTTGGTCTTATTGGTTTAAACCTCAAATCAAAAATTCAAAACGTTTCTTGTGAAATAACATTTATTTTCATGAATTATCCCAATTGAAAAAAATACAAATTATGTTTATCTGGTCTATTACGAGTAACATCCAGTCTGTCTCCACAAGCCTCATTCACAGTACAGCCTTGTGCCGAGCCACTGACAAACGGCATGTTGGCACTTTGTATTGTTAACTTTCACAGTTTCTTGTCGCTAACGGTGGTGCAAGAACTGGAAAAGGGAAGCAAACGCGATCAGTGCCTAGATTAGGATTTTGAGGAATGTCGTTCTTGTGTTCATGACCACGGAAAAAAACAAGGGAGGGATTTCGGTGATCACAAAGCATTTGATAATATCGTTACTTAGTGAAGGCCAACTGAGGGGGACATTGCAATAGTGCTTGAGATGTCTGAAAGTACGGTGCTGAAAGTTCTGAAACAATTTATACATGCTGATCCGTGGAAAGCCACATTCGAAACCGCGGCTGCGGACCTAGCTAAACCATTAGTGTCTGTGCCGCTGCAACACTTTATATGCACGTTGAGGATCATGGAAATACTTTAACAGACATCGCTGATGAACATAACACAGCGACTGGTTTGAATTGTTCAGGAAGGACTGAACTGTGCAATGGAATTTCATTCGGTAGATTTCAACAGAGAAGTGTGATAAGGAAGTTTACGATCAGGAAAGTGAACAGGGAGCTCAAAGGCAAAAAACAGCAACAACAAAAACCAATGATATTGGGCAAGACTGCACTGACCTGTCAATGACCTCTACAAATATCCTTTGTTCAGTGATGAAATGACGATTGACCTTAAGACGGAAAGAGTAACAGTATGGCCAAGTCCTCTGCAACATGGCGGGCGACCAGAGTACATGGGGTTGGAGTGTGTTGTGTGATCCACGAACATTCGGTGTGAAATTGAAGGTAGGGGGCTGAGTTCCATATCTCAGTGTGTGTGTGGTGTGGCGGGGGGGGGGGAGGGGGCTGTATTCCTGGGAGGAACAGTGAATGCTCGGAGTACCTTCAGATTGTACGCGACCATGTTCACCTTTCTCTTCAGCAGTCGTTTCCACTGACGCTATACATCTTCCCAGACGACAAGGCTTCTGTTCACGCGTCCCGTGCAACAGAACAGTGGAAACAAAACCAGTCCATTCCCAGTCTGTCGTGGCCACCGCAGTCACCCGACCTGAGCTCAACTGAAGACGTCTCGGCAGTCTTCACAATAAGAAAAAAAAATTAAAAAGTGGTAAGTGTCGCATTACCACTGAATGGCGTGAAACTAAATGCCTGTGTGGTATCTTCAACAACTGGTTTACTCTCTGCTACGTATTGTACGGGTTGCTCTGACCAGACAGTCACCTGACCAGGGTATCAAAGCATCACAATTTAAATAAGAGAAAAGAGCATAATGTTTCAACTGCAAAATCCTAGTAATGCCGTCATTTTGAACGTTTAACAATGATTTGGCACGAGGGTGTACACATGGGTTGCATGTTACATTTAACTAAAAGGAAAACTATAAATCATATACGAAAATACAAAAAATTTGTTAAGTTGTCATTCAGTAATAATATATTACGTAAGAAGGCAAGAAAAGAAAAAAAAAACCGCCCAGGGCTAGAATTAAAAAGAAAACACAAACAAATGAAACAAGAAGCAAACGGCAAAAAAAGCACAAGAGGGAGATTTAGGGGAAAACATGGTAGAGAACGGGTTAACAGAGGCAAGAACTCCCAAGAATACTGAAGAGAGAGAGAGAGAGAGAGAGAGAGAGAGAGAGAGAGAGAGAGAGAGAGAGAGAGAGAGAGAGAGAGAGAGTTCTTTCAGATAAAACCTCTGGTTTCCAAACCAAAAAAGACTCATCGTCGTCACAGAAAAAAAAAAGAAAGAAAAAACTATCAACGATTCATCGAACTAAGGCCCCCGTCTCAGGACCATCTCCGGAAAGACAAAGAGAGCTGCACCCCGCGGTCAGCGCGTGTCGTCCAGCTGCCGCTGTGAGAAGGGACCGCGCAGGATCTGGTCCCAGGCGATCTGAGGCAGGCCGGCAAAGTCCCGGTACAGGGTGTCCTGGATCCAGCTGAGGTGGGCGTCCACCCGGGTGTACACCCCGGGTCGCTGGGGCTGGGCGCACCGGTCGCCGTTCTTGTCGCCCCACGACACCAGCCCTGGAAAATGGGGTGGGTGGCCAACGAGTCAATCGATCGAACCAAGTGGATGTGAATGTGCGTGTGTGTGTGTGTGTGTGTGTGTGTGTGTGTGTGTGTGTGTGTGTGTTGTGTGTGTGTGTGCTTTGTTAAAGACCTTTGTGGTGTGGCGAGCGTATGCAAAATCGCTACACGTTCAGACGACATACGCACACGCGCACGCACACGCACGGGCGAGCGCACGCACGCACGCACACACACACACACACACACACACACACACATCACGACACACACCACTCACGCACGCACCACTCACACACACACACACAGCGAGCGAGCGAGAGAGAGAGAGAGAGAGAGAGAGAGAGAGAGAGAGAGAATCTTTGTACATCCAAATAAAAAATTATTTCTTTATTTGATTTTTTTTTTCAGTTTCATTTCCTCGCCCCCCCCCCCCTCCCTCCGCTTTCCTCACTTCATACCTCTCCGCTCTCCCCTTCCCCGCCTGACTTACACCTAACCTTCACCTCCCCCTCCCCTCCCCTCTCCCTCCATCCTCCGCATCCCCCGACCCTTCCTCCCCTGTACCTGCCTCGACCTATCAGGCAACAAAATTCAACGTGAATCGACGACAAGTACACATTTCGATGATAGATCTTACAACACGAATTGACATGTGACATGTCAAAGAAGAAAGTACGTGACAAAGTCCAAAGCGATCGAGATGAAGCTCTCTATTCTAAACCTTTGAACCGGAAGAGCACCGGGGAGAACAGAGACCTCCACAGAGGTCAAACGGATCTTGGAACCGCCCTTTGAGCCGGATCCGAGCCACGCGTCTGCGCAAAATGTGATGACGTCATCCTTTGGACATGTTCTATCTTTTCACCCAAGTTTCGTGAAAATCGGTGTCATAGTTTTGGCAAAATCATGCTGGACAGACAGACAGACAGACAGACAGACAAACCAAAACTTGCAGATGGAAACCAAAACCCTATCCGCGGAAGTGAATATCAAACAACATTTGACAAGAACACATCTTCAGATTTCACTTTCTACAGACTACAAAGCGGGATGAAACCTATCTGTTGTGCTAATGTGTAGTTCGGATCTGTAGCGTGCGTGCATCTGTGGTGCGCATCTGGTTTCCGGGTCTGTATTGCGAATCTATGGGCAGATGTATGGTGCGGACAATGGCGCCAATCTCTGGTGGGATCTGTACCGCGCATCTGTGATGCGGATCTGTTGTTCCGGGTCTGTGATGCGAATCTGGTGCGATGTGTGGTGCGGATCTACGGCGCTCATTTGTGTGCGGATCTGCAGCGCGTATCTGTGAAACGGATCTGTAGCGCGGATCTAAGTGAACGGATCTATAGCGCGTATCTGTGGATGCGGATCTGTGGGGGCCGGATCTATAGTGCGAATCTTAGCGCGATCTGTGATGCGGATCTGTTTCGCGTCTGTGTGCGGATTGTGGTAGGAATCTTAGGTGGCAATCTGTGGTGAGATCTGTGGTGTCGAATCTGTGATGAAAAATCTGTGATGGGAATCTGTGGTGGGAATCTTGGTGAGGGATGTGTGATGTGGACCTGTTGTGCAGATCCGGATCCTTTAGCAAAATCAGGCAACAATCTTCACGTTGATTTTAACAAAACTTGACAAAATGATGAAAGGTTGCTCAAGAACAAGCCCATTAAATTTTGTGATATATGAATTCCCATTCGTATGGATTCTCTCTCTCTCTCTCTCTCTCCTCTCTCTCTCTCTCTCTCTCTCTCTCTCTCTCTCTCTCTTGCGATACCCCCAATGCATCTATTCATTAGAATTTATTCTTTTTCCTTTTATGACAGAGCATGGACGGAGAGAACGACTCTGAACTCAATCTTTTGTTGTTGTTTTTTCTTCTCATACAGTTGAACTACAAACACAGAAAAAGAAGCATTAATGACTGCTTGCATGCTAGTCCTTCATCATTTCCTTCCGATCTCCGCATCTCCAACCTTCCCAAATGCCTCCCCCCCCCCCCCCCTCCATCTCCTTCCCACCATATAACAGAAAACGTAATTAACTAGAGAGAGAAAGACAAAAGAAGGTTGCATTTATTGTATTTGGTTTGGAATGATCTAACGGGAAGGATTCTGTGGGGAAGAACAAAGACACAAACAGTTTATACCCAATTCAAACATTTCCATACCAATTAGTTTCCATTGCTCCCCATCATGGCACTGCAGAGGACCTCCACTGTCAAACTGAAACATACAGTACAAATCGACATGTCAACAAGCTGCACAGGAACCAAATTGTCAAACTAAACATTAACATACAACATATTACGTCACAACTGTACAGGAACCAATGTTAAAGTGAAACATACAATACAAAGTTGTATGTCAACAAGCTGTACAGGACACTAACTGTTAACATGAAACATACAGTACAAAATAGTGTCAACAACTGAACAGGAACACACTGTTAAACTGAAACATACCACAAATTCGATTGTCAACGATGTTACAGAAACCAAAACTGTTAAACTGAAACAAAGTACAAACACAAAGTTACAGTGAACAAAGCTGTAAATGAATACAGCCAACTGTTCAAAGTGTAACACGAACACAAAGTGGAACTG
>CM065714.1:124565351-124587851 GCA_033310375.1 Conus canariensis | reverse complement strand
TCTGAGGAAAACATACTCTGACCCACAGAGCAAAGCACCACTCGACATTCAAGGTCTGGTGTGGCCAACCAACCCTGAGGAACAGTTCAATGGCAAGCCTCCAACGTTGGCGGAAATCAAGAAGGTGGTCGACAAAGCCAGAGCCAAATCATCACCAGGGCCAAACGGAATACCTTACCAGCTTTACAAGAAATGTCCCAAGGTGCTGGAGTGGCTCCACAGGCTGCTGCGATCGGCTTGGAGAAACCAGAAGATCAGCGGCCAGTGGATGACGGCAGATGGTGTGTACATCCCCAAAGAGCAAAACTCAAGTGACATTAGCCAGTTCAGGCCAATATCACTACTGAACGTCGAAGGGAAAATCTTCTTCTCTGTCATGGCAGCAAGGCTGACCAAGTACCTGATGGAAAACAAGTACTTGGATGTGTCAGTCCAGAAAGGTGGCATCCCAGGCGTGGCGGGCTGTGTAGAACACGCCACAATGATCTGGGACGCAATCCAAAAAGCAAAAACAGAAAAGAGAGACCTGGATGTAGTGTGGCTTGATCTGGCAAACGCATATGGATCTGTGCCCCATGAGATGATACAGTTGGCTCTTGAGATGTACCATGTGCCAAAGAACATCCGCGACATGCTCAAGAAGTACTTCAATGGCTTCTCAATGCGGTTCTCTACCAAGGAGTACACAACAGACTGGATCAACTTGGAAGTGGGTATTGCAATGGGCTGTGCAATTTCCCCAATACTGTTCGTGCTGGCAATGGAACTCATCTTGAAAGCAGCAACAAACAACGCGAGACAAACAGACCTTGGCGATGGATACAAGATGCCTCCTCTCAAGGCCTTCATGGATGACACTACAGTGATTTCATCCAGAGAAGACGAGACACGTCATGTGCTGGAGAGGCTGGACGACATAGTTGCCTCATCCAGAATGAAGTTCAAGCCAAAGAAACCACGGAGTCTCTCACTGAGGAAAGGAAAAGTGGCCGGATCTGTGGTCTTCAGTGTTGCCAACCAGGCCATTCCAACAGTCACAGAAGAACCAGTCAAGAGCCTTGGAAGATGGTATGATGATACGCTGAAAGACACACAAAGAGCAAAAGAAACCAAGCAGATGGCGGAGGAAGGCTTGGAGACCATTGACCAGTGTGGGCTCCCTGGCAAATACAAGGTCTGGTGTCTGCAGTTCATGCTGATACCAAAGCTGCTATGGCCTCTGATGATATACGACATCTGCACCAGCATAGTGGAGGCAATGGAAGCCAAAATCAACAAGTTCACAAGGAAATGGCTTGGTGTCCCACCCTGTCTGACTGACATAGCGCTGTACTGTCGCCAAGCAAAGCTGAAACTACCCCTGAAATCCATCCTGGAGGAATACAAAGCAGGGAAGATCAGACTTCAAAGCATGCTGGAGGACTCAGGAGACAAGGTGGTAGAAGCAATCAAGCCCCAGCTGAAGACAGGCAGAAAATGGAAAGTTCAAGAGGCGATGGATTCTGCAAAAGAAAGTCTCAAGATCAGAGAAATAACAGGACACACACAGACCAACAGACAGGGACTGGGGGTGACCAAAACTGAATGGTGGTCAAAGGCCAAAGGAAAAGCCAAAAGAGACATGATGATTCAGGAGATGAGAAAAGAAGAAGACCAAAAAAGACTCCAAAAAGCAGTCCAGCAGAGCCAGCAAGGGCAATGGACAACGTGGGAGAATGCACTCCAAAGAAGTCTCACTTGGAATGACATTTGGCACATGGCCCCTCTCAGGATCAGCTTCATTCTCAGATCTGCATATGACCTTCTGCCCTCAAATGCAAACCTGGTGAAGTGGGGGAAAACAGACGATCCTGCATGCCCCCTCTGCCATGAAAAACAAACAGTGGAGCATGTCCTAAGCTCATGTAAAGTAGCCCTGGCTCAAGGAAGGTACACATGGAGGCACAACCAAGTGCTCAAAGAAATTGTACAAGTAGTCTGGGCTAGTACCAACACCACAAAAGGGAAAATCAGGACTCCAAAAGCACCCGCAACATTCTTCACGGCAGGAGGCAGCAAATCATGGCCAAGAACAACAGTGCCACTCGAAACATGCAGGCAGAGTCTGCTGGACGGGGCAGATGACTGGGAGTGCACTGCAGACCTCCCAGAATGGAAGAGTCACCCAGAGATCATCAGCAAGAGTGGCATGAGACCAGACATAGTAGTCCACTCTAAGTCAACCAAGCAGCTGATCATGATCGAGCTCACGGTGCCATATGAGAACAGAATGGAGGCAGCTCAAATCTACAAGACTGAAAAGTATGCTGATCTGGCAAACAGCCTGAGGAGAGAGGCTATCAGGTCAAAGTCCTCACTGCAGAAATTGGAGCTAGGGGGTTTGTAGGAACGTCTGCATACAGCCTCATGAAACAGCTCTCAGTTGCAGGGAAGGAAAAAACCAGAGCCCTGAAAGCAATGGCAGAAGCGGCAGAGAGGTGTTCAAGCTGGATCTGGTCAAGGAGGAACAAAAGTGAACTTCATAAGGCTTAATTTCCCTACAAATATCAGGTGTCCCTGTGGCTCAGTGGTTAAAGCGCGAGTCATTAAGTGGAAAATGAGCATGTCCAGAGGGTCATGGGTTCGAATCCCAGCCATGGCTCGTCCCAAGATGGGAAAAAAAGGGGCAGCAGAGGGACATCCGGAGTCATGAACCGGGTGTGGCCCAACCCCCCTAGAGTGTCAGGAGATAAGGGCCGAAACACTTGCTTGAAGGGGGCTTCTCTTCTGAGGACTCTCTGCTGCCACGCTCTCCACGAGTTTCTTTCTACTGTATGCGCTTGAGTGGGTGAATGGGGAATAATAAATGCTTCTCAAAATGAGCCTTCATCAAGCTTATAGTCTTTTATATACATATATATATATATATATATATATATATATATATATATATAAACGCGCGCGCGCGCAATAACTCACCGGCAGAAAACCCCCACCCAGTGATAACACAGCGTGTACCGGGGGGCGGAATTTCATCAGGGGCGGCAGACACAGCGGTCTGACGAAGGGGTTGATGCGGGCACGAGCCGCCAACTTGACCAGGGCGATATCGTGGTCAGAGGGTTTGCCCACAGAGTCCCTCCTGGGCAGCACCATGTGACTGTCGAACAGTGGGTGCACCAAGATCTCATCTATGTCAAACACCTGCAATGAGGATTATGAAAAGTTTGTGCAACCTACTGGCAAAAAACAGGGTAAACCCCATTCGTGTTCATGAGCACTCATGTGTTATTTCCCTCTGGTTCTTCTTATCGTTGCTGTTGTTGTTGTTGTTGTTGTTGTTGTTGTTCTTCTTCTTCTTCTTCTTCTTCTTCTTCTTCTTCTTCTTCTTCTTCTTCTTCTTCTTGGTTTAAACAGAACTTTATTCAAAATAACAGCATAGGATTATATCCATCGAAAGAGCAACAACAAGCTTATAGCTTATATCGCACAGACTCTTCTTCTTCTTCTTCTTCTTCTTCTTCTTCTTCTTCTTCTTCTGCTTCTTCATCTTCTTCTTCTTCTTCTTCTTCTTCTTCTTCTTCCTCCTCCTCCTCCTCCTCCTCTTCCTCCTCCTCTTCTTCTTTTTCTTCTTCTTCTTCTCCTTCTTCTTCTTCTTCTTCTTCTTCTTCTTCTTCTTCTTCTTTCTTCTTCTTCTTCTTCTTCTTCTGGGGGAGTCATTAGGGCACCACACTGCAGAACAATTCACCAAGTTCCTCCAGTTCCATGGATTGCGTGTCAAGGCTTGGGTCTCTGCATATAGTTTCTCCGTCCGTTTCGCAGTTTTATTAGTCCATCGGTTATTTCCCCTGTCTTCCCCTCCGTACCCCTCCTCCCACACTTCCCTGGAGGATTGTTTCAGTAAGGCTTCAGAATGTAGTTACATGGCCATACTAACGTAGTTTTTTCACGGATGATAGTAGATCTTCAGATTATATATGGGTGTTACAAATCATGCAGCCCAAGTCAACGATCGGTGAGTTACGCACACAAAGCCTGCACCAGGATAATTGGAAAGGACATGATCAACGCCAAGTATTTACCTATTGTCCACTGAAATGCTGTGAGGAACACTCAGACACCAAAAACATCATTGTTCACGTGTCTGTAGCGATATCCCTGTGACCTATTTGCTATCAGAATGATGATATAAAAACCATGTGTTTATATCAAAACTTCAGTTGAAAGTCTACTTTCCTGAAATCTAGTGCTTTTTGTTTTGAAACCTTCTCTCATTTTGTTGTTTTGATTCTTACTCGTTGTTAATTCGTTGTTGATCATTGTATAATTCTTGTTCGTTTTGTTGGTTTAATTCTCACACATGTACACCTTCATCGCCGTAGTATAATAGCATCCAATCCCATAAACACACCATCCCATGAAATACATAGCAACATGTAGGAGGTGGTCACGCAAAGAACGCACGGAGACCACCGACCTGTTCCATGCCCCCAGCCGTGGAACTGATGTCCAGGACCCCCAGTCGAGCGGTCCAGTAGCTCTCGCCCCAGGCAACCGGCCTGAAACAGATGATCAACGATGAAGACATGACGCCATAGGTCTGAGTCCTGAACAGCATGACTGACAGAGGTACCAGTGAGTGGAATGGGATTAGATAACCTTTCAGGCTGTCTTTCCAACTTGGTCGTTGAAAGATGAGTGAATTGCACAAGAAGTTATGTGCGAAACATCCATCCACAGTCAGAGAGAGAGAGAGAGAGAGAGAGAGAGAGAGAGAGAGAGATGGGGTAGGGAAGGGAAGAAGGAACATGGAACAAACCAATGTGAGACAGATACAGAGAAATCCACAGACAGACAGATACAGAGAGGGGGACATCAACAGACAGACAGATAAAGAGAGGGGGACATCAACAGAGAGACAGATAAAGAGAGGGGGACATCAACAGAGAGACAGACTCAAAAGTTGTCCGGCCAGCAGCCAACAAGGGAGAGCATCACAGAGTACATGGTTTCAACTCATATAGTTCACACAAATAAGCAGAACTAGGTCAAAACTACACAATAAGGCTATATGGATTTCAAATCATCCAAGGAAAATGTCATGACTTTCTCACTACTTTATACTGGTGCGTGGTTATGCTTCATGTTTGTCTCTTTGGTTTTCTCGATATCATTGACAAAGATAATCAAAGCAGTGATGGATACCTGTCGTGTTTTAAAGAAATGAGTTCTCTCATATCTGTTTCCAGTGAACAAACAAGTACAAAGTGTTTTTCATCTTCAGTTTCATTAAAAAAAAACCCTTTGTTTTGTCAAATTCGCTTCTTTCATGGTGTTCTGTTCCTTCATCTCAACAGGCGATGCACTCAAGGGCACCTTTCACATGCGTATTGAGGTTAATCGGCCAGGAGGGTTCTAAGTCTTAATTGCTTTTAAACTGTTTCTACACACGATACCTATCTTTACTAGAAATTCTGTAATTTTTGAGGTTCGTGTTTTGCAGTTCACAGATTTGCTTTATACTTTATGTAGAAAAAATCTCTCTCTCTCTCTCTCTCTCTCTCTCTCTTTCTCTCTATCTCTCTCTCTCTCTCTCTGTGCGAGCTGTGCGAGTCTGGGAGAGTGCTACATACGGGTGTGATTTTGTAAGTATCTTGCGGTATTCTCAATTTACGATTATACAGTTGGTGTGAGCAAGTTTTGTAAATGAGCGTGATCAGTAGTAATGTTACAGCGTCAGTGTGTGTGATTTCATTTTTGTTTCTTGACCTCATTGCAGATAGGTCGGTGGCCTTTGCAATTAAAATTTTCCGAGTTCTCTCTCTCTCTCTCTCTCTCTCTCTCTCTCTCTCTCTCTCTCTCTCTCTCTCTCTCTCTAATACATATGTATGTATATACCTACACCTAGATATCCAAATCCAGCAATTTCGCAGATATTTTAGCCCATATTTTCTTCCTTTTCATGTCTAGATTGCACAACATAAGTTATAGATGAGATTGCCAGGATTCACCCGTAGGGACACAACCGAAGAGGACACAAGTCTGTAAAAACCTCAGGACTGTGCTGTTGAGCTCATTTCACCTGGCCCAGAGGTATCACACACACACACACACACACACACACACACACACACACACACACACACACACACACACACATCAGACGACGCTACTTATTTCACCTGGCCCGATAAAAAAAAAAAATCAGACAAGGCTACATCGTTAAACAACCATTTCCAAAAGAAGCATTATTTTATGTTTGATTAGGGTTTTTTTTGTTTCACTGCTCGGGTTTTTTTGGGGAGAAGGTCGAGGCTTTTTTGAGGGGGAGCAGAGGCGCAGGTCCTCTTACTATTGTTGTTGCGTATATTAAAATGATGATCATTATAATGATAGTGATAATTAATAATAATAATAATAATGAGAAGAAGACGAAGAAGCACAAAACTGATGATGATGATGATGATGATGATGATGATGATGATAAAATTTTCATAAATGTTATTTCTGCTATTGTTGCTCTCTGCTGCTGCTGCTGCTGCTGCTGCTTTTATTCAACTGTCTGTGGTTACTTACACGGAGAAGAGGCAGTGTGCAGCGGTCAGCACCCACTGGTCAGAGATCAACACCCCTCCGCACCAGTGGCTTTTGGCCCGTGTCAGGTTCAGACTGACCTGCACGTACAGCACGGAAAGAGCGAGTCTCTCTGATCGCTGTGCCTGGATGTAATCACACTCTCCTGTTAACGCTCTTTACCACATTGCACTCGTTACTCTTATCCAGTCGGGGATGCACTGGACCACAAATATATCATCTATGATCAACCAAGTTATCCTCCCTGATGTCCGGGGGAGTAAACTCCCCTAAGTCATCAAATCCTGAGTACACTTTAGCGTCCCCCCCCCCCTCAACCCCGCCCCCTTTCCAAATCCTTTTCCGTTGTATGCCGACGGGAATGTCAGTGTTTGTACACACACACACACACACACACACACACACACACACACACACACATCGCGAGTGCACCCTGCCTGCTTGCCTATCTGGCTGAATGCTATCCTCCCCTCCTCTGCACATCTCTCTCTCTCTCTCTCTCTCTCTCTCTCTCTCTGCGGTGGGTGAGTTGATCTCATCGCATCAACAGGGTGTGTTTTCACCCACTGCAGTCAGTTATTCGGCGTTTTTGTTAATGAACGCTATCTAACTGTGAATTGAAATGAAAGTTTAGTGACAGTCCGTTATACGGCGTTTTAGTTAATTAACGCTATCTAACTGTGAATTGAAATGAAAGTTTAGTGACAGTCAGTTATACGGCGTTTTAGTTAATTAACGCTATCTAACTGTGAATTGAAATGAAAGTTTAGTGACAGTCAGTTATACGGCGTTTTAGTTAATTAACGCTATCTAACTGTGAATTGAAATGAAAGTTTAGTGACAGTTATTCGGCGTTTTTGTCAATGAACGCTATCTAACTGTGAATGGAAATGAAAGTTTAGTGACAATTCGCGTTTGTCAAAGAATTAGAAGAAAATACATCGTTAGAGAACTGTGGTTAATCTTAAGTTAAAAAAAAAAAGAAAAACAGTCAGTTAGAGAATACTTTGCTGGTTAATCTTAAGTTAAAAAAAAAAGAAAAACAGTCAGTTAGAGAATACTTTGCTGGTTAATCTTAAGTTAAAAAAAAAGAAAAAGTCAGTTAGAGAATACTTTGCTGGTTAATCTTATGTTTAAAAAAGAAAAACGGGGTAAATAACATGCCAGTTCATAATTTGCACTTTCGAATTTCCTGTTGACTGTCTGGATACATGATAGTGATTCGTGGCAGAGCGAATGAGTAAGGCGATGAAAATGACAATACCAGTTATCGCAGTGAAAAACAAACTGGAGATAATCGTGATTATGTTTGTTGTTACACTTCTCTTACTGTTGGTGTGACGCTGGAATGAATCCTGGACCAGTTGACGACAAAGTAGATAATGCGCTGACATCTAAGGACAGCAACAGTTCCATCCGTACCCCCTTTTCGCGAGTGATTCTCACCTGCCAGCGGGTACGACAGAAACAGATACTTCATGCGATCAAGCGACAAGACGACTGACTCCTATTACTGGAAACGAACAAGGAAATCGTGAGACAAAATCTCAATTTCGCTGAAACAGACATCATTACTTGTCAGAACCGAGTGCGAGGAAACTGACAAACGTTTTATTTCAGCACACGGGAAAGTGACAGACAGCAATAAATCCTTGACCAAGCTGCACGACACTGCAACGGAAGTCAACGAGCTGTCTGCTGAAAGCGGAAAAAACGGAAAAGGGGAAGAGAGAAACTGACGACTCCTGTACCAGAGCAGTGACGGACGTCCTGAACAGAGATGGAAGGGACCAGAGACTACCAATGACAGCATATGAGTCCATCGTGTCGCAGAAATGGCGAACCACGACTTATGATTGTCAAATCCAAGCAGTGCAGCGGCAAAATGGCAGTCATTACCGACGACGACTTTCGCAGCAAAGACAAGGACAAAGAGGGTGTCAGTTGAGAACGACCTCACCCACAGTGCAAGCCGTTAACTGTCGTTGCTGAAGCAAGAAAAGAAGAAAAAGTGGCGTTTTTTTTTCTTTTAACTTTTAGAAAGAGACAGTTAGTCGTACATCGGAGCCAACCAGATCCATGAACCTACGCGGAAGTAGTGGATACATACGCCAAGCGGACAACGTCATCAATGCTCCGGCAAAAACAGACACAACACAGAGGTCAGAGGTCACATAGCGTCCAACGGCCAGAGTAACGCAGGGGATTCCCCTCTGAGTCACCCACCGACGTCACAGCCAGCCTGCAGTTCAAGGTCATTGCCACGTATTAGCCGCGAGCAGGGGGAGTGAGGGGGGGGGGGGGGGGGGGGTCGCGCCAGTCCGGTGTGCAGGACTTTTTTCACCACTCACAACAAAGACAGTGTTATACTGAAAACAGCACGCCTGTAAACAAAAACCCAGGTAAGAACTGTCTCAGTCGTTCGGACAGAAATGTGGTTAAAAAAAAAAAAAAGAAAAAAAGGACAGGCAAAGCCATCCACGTGAACTGAAATTCTGATTTGAATACGTCGAGAATAGCTACTGATGATGAAGTTTGATTATCTTTATGTCATAAAATATATTGAACTTTTTTTTTATTAATTTATCTACATCAAATATTCTGTGGCTTACTTTTATTTTTAATACGCAGATCTGTTGTGTATATATCGCCTTAAGTTTTGACCATGAAAGGACTTCGGCAGTTAAATTAGATAAATGTGTTTTTCAGATTGCTAAAGATATGTTGATTATTGCCACGTATGTGGTACTAGGGAATATTCTTGTGTATCTCAGTGCAGTACAAGAGGATGGAATAATTTCAATGGAGAGAAAAAAAACAGACTGGAAGTTCTGAATGATAAAGATTTAGTCCCTTTGCTGTATGAAGATTTCAATTCCAGGACGGAATAGGAGCAGACCGATAGACTGAGATGAGCTGCACAGTTATTCTCCTGTTGCTGACCATGATGACGATGACATTCATTGCTTTGACAGGCAATCAAGGGATAACAATTTTGGTGAATCTTTATTTGAAATTATGCTTCATATGAGATTCTGTCGTTGTAAACGGTGAGAGACCCTGTAATGTTGACATCAAATTACTTACAACTCTCCACATGTAGTCATGTTATTTATAACTCTCCACATGCAAACCGCGTTACTGTATACTTCATCATGCTGGTTTGGGGTGAATGGCATTTGCATTTTGGAGATTGTACCGATTCTCGGCATTTGCCAGTTGAATTTAGCAGAAGGAGTGCTACTGAATGTATGAACAATTCTACGGTAGCGGAGAATGTAGAGGAATGTATTGTTTATTGCAGTATGTGCGTGAACTGAATTCCTATTGTCGTGATTGTCGTGTTCAAGACGTTCTAAGACCCTTTCCGTTGGTATCACTGCTTTTTTGTTTGGTTTTGTCAAAACTTTGTATGGAACTGCAGCCTCCATGCTTCGAACTGTTGGCATCAAAACAAAACAAACAAAAAAAAAAAGCAAAAATGGATGGTATGATAAAGAATGTGTTCAAAAGAAAAGAACGACAAGGAGGGACTTGAACTTGCTTCAAAGATGACGAAGAAAGTTTTCTATGCACTGAACTTAATCATCATTGTTCTAAAACGGACTCCTGAAGGGAGAAGTTCGTTATATCTAGCTACGACGTGGCTGTCATGATTTAACAATTTGTCTTGCCTTTCGTTTCTCATACAGCTGTCGCATAGCAAATTGCCTGGAAGCCACAGCTTTAATGCACAGTCGCCACACCACACAAAACTTGCCTGCTTCGCATGCTCAGGCTTCCAAACCAGCATTTTAATGAAACCAGGTGCTGGGGGGGGGGGGGGGGGGGGACAGGGCTTTGCTCAAGAGACCAGTTGAAAGGTTGATGAACCACATGACAAGAGTTGAAAGACACACGTCGTCGGTAATCTCCCCCTTCTATTGTCTTGACTTACTGCTTGCTTTCTTGATGTTTTATTTCATATATGAAAGTTTAACTTCTCTCTCTCTCTCTCTCTCTCTCTCTCTCTCTCTCTCTCTCTCTCTCTCCCCAGCCCCCCCCCCCCCATTCTCTCTCTGCACCCCCTGTCTCTCCTTCTCCTCTCTCCTCCCCCTCTCTCCCAGCTATCTCCTTCTCTCTCTCTCTCTCTCTCTCTCTCTCTCTCTCTCTCTCTCTCTCTCTGTCTGTCTTCCCCTCACTCTGTCTCTCTGTCTCGCTGTCCTCTCTCTCTCTCTCAGTCTGTCTGCCTCTCTGTCTGTCTGTCTGTTGCCTGCCTCAACACACACACACACACACACACACACACACACACACACACACACACACCACGCACGCACGCACGCACGCACGCACACACGCACACACACACATACACACACACACACATGATCTCACCATCCAGGGATAGTCTCTCTCTCTCTTCTTTCCCTTTCCCTCTCTTCCCCCAGCCCCCCCCCCCCCCCCCACACACACACACACTCTCTCTGTGTACCCCCCTGTCTCTCCTTCTCCTCTCTCCTCCCCCTCTCTCCTACCTACCCTTCTCTCTCACTCTCTCTCTCCCCCCCCCCAACTTCCCCCTCACTCTTCCTCTCTGTCTCTTTGTCCTCTCTCTCTCTCTCTCTCTCTCTCTCTCTCTCTCTCTCTTCCTCTCTCAGTCTGTCTGTCTGTCTGCCTCTCTGTCTGTCGGTCTGCCTGCCTCACACACACACACACACACACACACACACACACACACACACACACACACACACACACACACACACGGTCTCACCATCCAGGGGTAGTTGCCCAGCTGGGCGAAGCTGTGCTGGTCCTCGGGCAGGGTGGCGATCCTCAGGTCCCTTGAGCGCAGGTCCGGGGTGGTACCCGGCAGGCCACAGGTCTCCAGACTGCTCCTCCAGGGGCCCAGCCACTCCTGCAGGGTGGGCACGCCCTGGGGCACGCGCTGGGGCACCCGCACCGGCTCCCCGGGTGCCGATCCGTCCGGGAGTACGATCTCCGGTCGTTCTGCGTCTTCCCGTATCTGAGGTTTAGAGACAGGATGTCTTTTGGGAATGGCTTATGATTGTTACTGACGTGGTGTGTGTGTGTGTGTGTGTGTGTGTGTGTGTGTGTGTGTGTGTGTGTGTGTGTGTGTGTGTGTGAAATACAGATCCCACACGAGTGCAAAAGATAATCTGGTAACAGACGACCCATTACATGCTCACCGGAACAAATACACATGCACATGAGTGCATACTTGCCACACACATAGACACATTCATACATACATACACGTACTGGTAGATGAAGAGAGAGAGGGGGGAGGTAGGGAGGGAGGGAGAGAGTGTGTGTGTGTGTGTGGTGAGAGAGAGAGAGAGAGAGAGGGAGGAGAGAGAGAGAGAGAGGAGAGAAAAGGCGAGAGAGAGAGATTCACCCGAGAACGTGCAAATGTGTCTATGTATGTGTTTGGAAGAAAGAGTTGGGAGATTATATATCTGTACACGTAGCAGTTGAGTACGTACATACGCATATGACTGTAAGGGACAGGCGAGTGTAGTAGTGGTGGAATGCAAAGCGAGTATGGAGGATGGAGTGTGGGGAAGGAAAGGGATGATGGGGGGGGGGGGGGTCAATTCGTCCTAAACTGTGCACCACTTACAATCCGAAGCATTTGCTCAATGTACTCATGCCAGTCCCAGACAGTCCAGTGGCGAACGGGTGTGCCATTGTTGTCGTTGCCATTCCCGATGAGTCTCCTGATGTCATGATATCTGCCATTATTGCCGTGGCTGGCACTCCACTCAGGGGGTGCTGAAAATGAAAAAGAAGATTCTGATAAAACTGCGCCTCGGCAGAATTGGAGGTTTGCAAAGTGAGCAAATAGGTCAGTTTAAGCAACCCTGCGGCTAAATTTAAAAGCCCTTGTGATACTGATCTGCCCATATAATCCATGTCAACCGCCAACACGAACAGTAGAAGGCTAATCACTCTCCTGGTATCCGAAGTAAAATCAAGGGAATTTAACAAGTTTAAATCAATGTCAGCCTGGAGCCGTGAAATGTTTCAAACGTGCAACACGATGTTTTCTGCGTGTTCCAATTACTATAGTTTTGTTTGAAATTAATCTCGAACCAGTTGCACGCGTGTTGTCATTTGCCAGCGTATTGCAATTTGGTGAAATACGTTTTTCGGGTTTCGCATCGTGAGCCAACGAACGGCGTTACAAGTCATTATGTGACCATGATTAAAAACAAAACAAAACAACAACAACAACAACAACAACAACAACAACAAACAAAGAAACAATACAAGAACAGATAAGAAGTGGACAGGCTGGCATCAGGTTCTGACCCTTGTTCGAATCGATCAATTCTGAAGACATTTATCCTGCAGGTTAAGATAGAAAGGTTGGAGCAAAAAAACAACAAACAACAAACAAACAAAACAGGTGTTTGGATGTCAGTGACACGTCGGTTTATAAATTGTGTAAGTTCACTGTGCGGTATAACTGCTCGAGACTCCGTCATCTTGCAGTGGGTATTTTATGGTGTGGCATGCCTTATGCCTTAAATGAAACAGTTTCAAAATATGCGGAGCTCAATGTAGGGGAAAACTAGCTGAAGCAACGACGCTCCCTGTAGCCAAGCGTGCTATTCCAGCATCAACAGAAGAACAACTCAAGACACTTGGAAGATGGTCTCATGACTCCGTGAAAGGCACAAAGAGAAGAAGAAACTGAACCAAGCCAATGGCAGAAGAAAGCCTGCAGACAATAGACCATTGCCAAACTGAACCAAGCCAATGGCAGAAGAAAGCCTGCAGACAATAGACCATTGCCAAACTGACCAAGCCAATGGCAGAAGAAAGCCTGCAGACAATAGACCATTGCCAAACTAAACTCAAGCCAATGGCAGAAGAAAGCGTGCAGACAATAGACCATTGCCAAACTGAACCAAGCCAATGGCAGAAGAAAGCCTGCAGACAATAGACCATTGCCAAACTGACTCAAGCCAATGGCAGAAGAAAGCCTGCAGACAATAGACCATTGCCAAACTGAACCAAGCCAATGGCAGAAGAAAGCCTGCAGACAATAGACCATTGCCAAACTGAACCAAGCCAATGGCAGAAGAAAGCCTGCAGACAATAGACCATTGCCAAACTGACTCAAGCCAATGGCAGAAGAAAGCGTGCAGACAATAGACCATTGCCAAACTGAACCAAGCCAATGGCAGAAGAAAGCGTGCAGACAATAGACCATTGCCAAACTGACTCAAGCCAATGGCAGAAGAAACCCTGCAGACAATCGACCATTGTGGCCTCCCTGGTAAAGTCTGGTGCCCGCAGTTCATGCCGATCCTGAAACTCCTCTGACCTATACTGATGCACAATTACAGCACTACCACAGCATAGTCAATGCAGACTAAAAGCAGCAAGTTCACAAGAAAATGTCAAACACAGATTTCCTTAAGGTTGTATATTTCTACATGTGTAACATTGTAATGATAAATACCCTTAACATTGAATATTATGCGAGCAGTACGAATCATGCAAGCGAATTTTCATGTACCTTGATTTATAACCTCAATATATTTGTTTTGATTCAGGAAAAAAAAAACAACACTGTCATGATCACATCAGTCGACTGAAGGGCTTACTTTTTCATCATTATGGAACATAAATTGAGTAAGTATATTGACCTGAAATCATTAAAAACGCTTCGAAGACCGACTGATTTTGGCTAAAACTATGGTATTGGCTCTTCTGTGGAAAATGGCACCTTCTTTTAGGTCAGGCATTTACGTCTGTCAGTACCCAGGAACTCTTCCGGTTTACACGATCATTTGATAGTCATATCTTCTACGATGGCGGCGAAGGGTGGGGCGGGGTTGTTCGTATTCTATTACCTATGTATCTGCATGATCTTCGTCACGAGGTAGCATCAGAATTAATTGTTGTCCAGCTGAAAATTCTCGTGTTTCATGAGGTATGGCGTATAGCAACAAAAGTAACACACAAAAAATTATCATAAAGAAACGTGTGTGTGTGTGTGTGTGTGTGTGTGTGTGTGTGTGTGTGTGTGTGTGTGTTTGAGAGACAGACAGACAGACAGACGGACGGACGGACAGACAGAGACAGACGGGCATGCATGCATGCAAGCAGGCAGACAGACAGACAAGATAGACAGAGACAGAAAACGAAACAGAGACAGAAAAAGAGAAAACAGACAGACGCAGAGAAAGAGAGAACATCATCATCACAACAATACCACAAATAATCAATAGGCTACCTGCCAAACTTCCGCAAATCCGAGTATCCAAACAACCCACACAACAGAACGTACGACAGACGACAAAGACATCTCTGCCACAGCAGCTGCCTCGGCCCCAAACTGCCAGCCTTGGAATATCCTTTGATAGTCTGAATTCTCAATGTTCACGCTCAAAAACCATAGAGCGCACACAGTTCCGAGAAGGCGACATCATAAACAACGACATTGTTGGTAGCACTGAGGTTTTAAAGGTATGCCACGTGTCACCTTGCAAATACTATTGGCAGTGTCAGTGTTCTCTCACGTCACTGGATGTTGTTAATGGCAAATATATCAGACTGTACTCCCCTTTCTGCCTGCGGCCTGCTCGCCTCCCCTCTATTCCTGGCTGAAGGAACAGGACCACCGTGAGAAAGGCCCACTGGGTGACCCCTAGGAACGCAGGGTGATAACACTGCTGTTGTGGGAGATTTGAACGTAGGTGGCATTTTGCTTGTAACTAGCAAGGTACGCGGAGCTTTCTGTGTTGTTTATATGCGTACCAGTGTACGCGCGCACGTGTCCCCCCCCCCCCTTATCCCTTCTCTCTCTCTCTCTCTCTCTCTCTCTGTGTCTCTTTCTTGTCGGTGTGTGTGTGTGTGTGTGTGTGTGTGTGTGTGTGTGTGTGTGTGTGTGTGTGTGTGTGTGTGTGTGCGCGCGCGCGCGCGCTCATTACAAAAAAAGTGAATCGGTTATAAAATACTCTCTCTCTCTCTCTCTCTCTCTCTCTCTCTCTCTCTCTGTCTTGTGTTGTGTTTGTTTGTTTTTGTTTGTTGTTTTTTTTTGGGGGGGGGTATTAGTGTGTGTGTGTGTGTGTGTGTGTGTTGTGTGTGTGTGTGTGTGTGTGTGTGTGTGTGTGTGTTGTGTGAGTGAGTGAATGAGTGTAGGTGACTAGGAGAGATGATTATGACAGATGACTGTTATTACAGTTTTTTTTTCCCAAATACTTAAGTTCAGGTGGAAAGTAGTCGGAATAGAACAATACCAATCGTCAAATTGAAAAATCAAAGCCATCGCTATCCTTCATTCGTTTCTACAGAACAGTGTGTACCCTTCATTCATCGGCCATTCAAAGATAAGAAGCTGCAAGTGGGATGAAGGGGGTGAGGTAAAGACAGCTCCACCTTTAAGGCCGTGGAGCACACAAAGAAAGGGAAAGAACTGTAGCGTGTAATGGAATGTCCAGCCGGTCCCTGTAATATCAACAACGATGACAAATTATCAGAACAAACTGACCAGGGGACGAGAACGCACAAGGTCTTATCTTCTTGGTCTTGAAAACGCGACAAGAATTTCATTTCAAGCGGTGCAGGGCACTTGAGTGACCCGGCGTATCGGCTCATGACTGAGACTACTTGCAAATCCATCAGGCAAGGGTTGAGCGGCTTGTCAGTGGAATGATGATAGAGTACTGCTGCTGTGACAGCGGCTCTCCACGGCCACATTCCTCGAAGAATACTGCAACATTCCTCCCATGTCATTCTGCTACATTTTAGATAGAGGGAACTTGACCCCTGGTCATCAAATATGGTTTTGTTTTTGAGAGTGTCGGTCATCAAATCCGCGAGAATGATGTAGGCATTGACGTTGCGTTCTTTGTGTTGACGTCTAAATGGTGTTCCTCGTTCCTGTGTGACGCGGTTACATTTATTATCTGAGTTACGTCGTAATCTGCGGCATGGCAATCAAATTCGAATTCTTGAAAATAAAATGGTGGTGGAAGTATAACACAAAATAAAGGTATGAAAAAAAAAAACTACTAGATGGGCATATGACAGACCGTAGCCATCCTACAAAGTCGAACAAATATTGTGTTGGAGCAATCGGTTGAATCAGTTCATAGAAGAAAATGAACTTCTGGGAAATAATTTTCACGAACTGATGGAGTTATCCCCACGTGTACTTTTTTTTTTTGGTAAACAAACAAAAACACAAAATGTCAGTGCTTGTGTCACCAGACAGTTTTGATATTCCATGAAAACATATAACTTCGAAGAGAGTTATCACGTTGATGCTGTAACTTAACCGTGTTCACGTGTTTGCAATTATCTCATCATAATGTGAACAGATCCTGGAATCCATTACTTAAATCGAGACATTTTTTGTACTTTCAGTCTTGCAGAACCGTTCAGGGATCCGACGTTTGATCTTGATCCGCACATCGGATCAGTATAAAATGTTCGTAAGAATATGTGCAGTAGATTTTGCGTGAAAGCGGATGAAAATAGAATTCTTAGGCGGAGGTTACTGGCTTTTACGTTACGCCGTCAGGCAGTAGTTATCACGGAGTAGACTTGCTCCTGTGAAAAAATCAGGGAAAGATAATGCCTGTCTTTCTATCGCAACTGGAGTTATCTGTTCTCATTTTATAGACCAAGATCATGGCGCTATTCGTGCATGCGTCATTTTATAAACAAACGTCTCATCAAACCCAAGACATGGAGGTCTGAATCGATCGATGACATTGATAGTAAGTGAATTCGAACTGTTTATAACACAGTGTCTGCAATACAGGCGCACCGTTTCATGCCCTTATGTTTTAACATTTTCCTTCTCTAATATCAGTTGTTAAGCTGACTTATTGGGCAAAATAGTTATATCAGAAACAGTGCAGAAGATAACTCCTATCTTTCCTTTGCAAACAGAGTTTAAAAAATTTTCAGTTTATGGACAAGCAAACAGACAAAGAGAGTAAAAATAAAAGATGATTTGAAACGCACAAACGACCGAGATATTGAGTGTCTGCATTACATGCGCATCGTCTCACACCCCGGTGTGGGCATGTTCTCTCTGTGACTGCACTGTTCGGCTGACTGACAGGGCAACATTGCTTTGCGTCCGCCCACCATGTTCTCTCTGTGACTGAACTGTTTGGCTGACAGACGGGGCAACATTGCTTTGCGTCCGCCCACCATGTTCTCTCTGTGACTGAACTGTTTGGCTGACTGACAGGGCAACATTGCTTTGCGTCCGCCCACCATGTTCTCTATGTGACTGAACTGTTTGGCTGACTGATAGGGCAACATTGCTTTGCGTCCGCCCACCATGTTCTGTCTGTGACTGAACTGTTTGGCTGACTGATAGGGCAACATTGCTTTGCGTCCGCCCACCAGCGACATCTGTCCCATGAAAAACGGCGGTGTCACTTTGCTCAGCGCGTGCTCTGACACAGATTACCTCCCTTGCAGATTTCCGAACGTTGTCTAGTAAAACTGGAGCAAGAACCTCTCTCTCTCTCTCTCACACACACACACACACACACACCACACACACACACACACACACAAAACCCACACCAAAACAAACAACAAACAAACAAACAAACAACTTACATATCTTGTAGGGGTGATAGTTTGACATGGTTGTTGGGGAGGTGACATACCACCACATCCCTCTCTCCTCTTTCTCGTCCACTCTTCCCATTCTTGCTTTTCTCCCCCTCTTCCTTTCTCCCCCTTTCCTCCCATTTTTCACCGCCCCCCCCCCCCCATTCCCCTGCCATTTTACAGAGAAAAGGAGGGGGGGGGGGAATCCTGTCCAAAGAAAGGGTTTGACAGGATACAGACTTTGTGTATCTAACGGAAATGTGAAACATTCAGACTGAAAAACAAGCAATAAACAAACAAAACCATTCTATATATTCTAGTATAAGATCAAATCCAGATTTGTGCCATTACAAAGTTTTACTCAAATGTAATTCCAGAGTTAAAAAAAATGCTGAAGACCAATGCATTGAAATTATTTTTGTTGTTTGCTAATGAAAAAAGAGTATGTGTCTCGCTTTGTGCTGTCCATTCCAGACATTTCTACTGATCTAGTTTGCAAAGAACGATGTAAAGACTGAAGCAGCTACAGCGAACGACTCGCATTGGTGACGTTTGCCTGGCATGACCGAAACAAACTAATGCACTGTTTGTAAGAATCTGAAAGCGATTTCAACTGATCAAACTTGAACACTGATGCCTCCGTTATATGTGAACACAACGTTTGTTCTTTGCCTTTATACATGTCTTATGAGTACTTTGTTTCCATTCCATAACACACACACACCACACCACACACACACACACACACACACACACACACACACACACACTCGCGCCACACGCATGCACGCACGTACGCATGCACGCACGCACGCGCACAACATTCCTCTCTCTCTCTCTCTCTCTCTCTCTCTCTGTATGTGTGTGTGTGTGTGTGTGTGTTGTGGTGGTGTGTGTGTGTGTGTGTTGTGTGTGTGGGTGTGTGCGTGCGTGCGTGCGTGCGTGCGTGGTGTGTGTGTGTGTGTGTGTGTGTGTGTGTGTGTGTGTGTGTGTGTGTGCGTGTTGTGTGTGTGTGTGTGTGTGGTGTGTGTGTGTGTGGTGCGCGCGCGCGCGCGCGCGCGCGCGCGCGCGTTCGTGCATGTTTCCTCTGGTCTCTGCACGTTAAAAAAAAGGATGAACGTTCAGACCCGAGAGGTTCAGTTACTATTCTTTACTATCTAGATGCCTAAGTTCAAAACTGAGCTATTCTAAACTGATCCGTAGTCTTGCAAAGGAACGATGGTAAAGACTGAAGCAGCTACAGCGAACGACTCGCATTGGTGACGTTTGCCCTGGCAATGACCGAGAACAGAACTAAATGCACTGTTTGTAAGAATTCGTGGAAAAGGCGGATCTTCAGAAACCAAACCAACAGTGAAGTCCGTGTTCGAATCCCAGAAGGGCTTTTTTCTATGTTCTTGTTTGTTCGGTTAGTTCCTTTTTATCTCCTCTCTCTTTACAAAAATGACGGAGAGAAAAACAAATTAGTACAGTTCTTTGATGTCCATGCAAAGAACCCGTCTGAAAGATGGTTTTCTTCATATTTTATAATTCTGTGTTTTTCAGCTCCAGAATTGCTGTCAATGTGCAGATCCGGCATCTACACGGAAGGATGTATATCTCCAGTGAAGCCAGATGAAAACAGCAAGCTAAACAGCCTTACTTGTTCCCACGACAGCTGTCAAATAATGCCAGTCCCTCAAAAATTTGTTTCTGTGACTGGAATCAAAACTGAATTTGATGGTGTTCATAGAAGTGGAGAAATCTAAAACGGAAACGTAAAACACAACACACACACACACACACACACACACACACACACACACACACACACACACACACACACACACACACACACCCGAGGAAAAAAGCGAGAAGAAACAAACAAAAAGATAGCATTGCTGGCTCACGGAGAAAGACATGTAGTGCTCCATCACTGCATGCAACCGAGTCCCAACAACAACCAAATTAATTATATATACACACACTACACACGCGCGCGCGCACGTACGCATGCACACAGAAAACCTATGTGCAAAGTTCATAACAGATAACAATAAACATTTGGAATAAGTCAGGATGAAAGGGAGATCGCATTCCTGGCTACGCTTTCATCTACGGCTCATCCACAGAGTGTGCATACCTTTTTCTGTTTGTGACTGCAGCCTTCCCTCCATTTCTCTCCCCACTGCCTCCCCTTTTATTGCACGTGTGCTGAGTCTTCATCGTACCCATTGCACAGAATTAGTGAGTGACATCACTGAACCAAAGACAGCGACGTTCTGGCCCACACTTCTTGACAACTTCAACCCATTTGGAATTGGCTCACTTGATTAGACTACGGCACATACCACATGAGTCGAATGGGCAAATTGACTCCCTTGGCTCTCTCTCTCTCTCTCTCTCTCTCTCTCTCTCTCTCTTTTTCGTCTTCTCTCTCTCTCTCTCTGCTTTGTGTGTTTTCAGCCGTCTTCAATTATTTCAATGATCTTGTTTATTTTTTTTCCGTTATATTATCTTTGACAACATCAACTGCTTACCCCCCCCCCCCCCCCCCCCCTTTGTGAATACAGATTTATCTTATTTGACCTCTCTCTGATCTTATTCATGCCGGTAGCTGTTCACGAGATTACCACCAACAGAGGAGAGTGAAACAGGAGTGCAGGAGAGGAGAGCATGGAAACCCGTGTCAAGATGTGGAAAGAGGAGCCGCGATAGAGTGGAGTGTGTGGGGGGGGGGGGGGAGGGAACAGGCATTCAGGGGGATCATGTCGAGGGACTGCACATTGGCAAGGTTGTAATATGTTTTACACCCTCTAATTTCTGTGTGTAATCTGATCTTCCTGTCTGCAGTGCGCTCACCATTACGCAGGCACCGCAGCCAGGACACAGTTGCCTTTGTTTTCCTCGCACTTGTTCCCCCCTATTCTCCCATCTCCCATCCCCCACTTCCCCTCCGAAATTTGGCTCACCTTTTTTTCTACAAGAGCGGGGTTTCCTTTCTCCACCCTCCTTTCTTCCTGTCTTTTAATCCCACTTTTGGGAGGTCATTTTTTGGTGTGGGGGTGGGGGAAGGTGGAGATGAGGTAAAGGAAAATTCTCATACAGTGGTCTGTTAAGTCGGTTGACTTTGGCTTTGTCACCCATAAATTACGCAGCACGGGTAACAGGTGGAACTGAAGCTATCATTCGTGCACGTCCTACCCGCGATTTGCCCCTCATACCGCTGTCCCCTTCCGGTGACGATTCCAAACAACTCTTTTTCAGGAAGAAGGGGTGTAATCATCTTCTTCTTCCTGAACCTTTGGACTCCATCTGTAAACTAGCACCGGTGATGAACTCGTCTGTCTCCTGCCTGCCCTCTGTCCTGCCCAATCATTACTCCCTCTTCCTTCCCTCAGGGGTAGACTGATACGGTTTATTTCACAGAAGAAAAACACGAAATCGTTTTATTTCAATGCCAACAGCATACCTCCACTGCTCACAGAGCTCATCAGGATCGCTCCAGCGCTACAGATGGTAACAGTGAACGTAGTCCGAACTCGGTAGATTCACTGAAAAATCTCATGAGTCAGATCAGTTAAGGTCTGCGATGCGTTTGTTGTATGGGCACATCTACTACAAGAATTCAATATGTTGTCAGTCATGATGAAACGATGCATTTTGAAGCTGGCAATCTGGAATGAATTATCGACCTCGGTTACACGACGAGACCTGTCAAACTTAGTGCACATTCATGACAGATCATGACGTCCTTTCCAGGACTTCCTCCAGGGTACCTCCCAGAGGCAGACAGGAGTCCTGGATGGATAACATGAAGGACAGAACTAATTACAGTGTTTTTATCCTTCTGTGTGGAAGTGGAGAGATTAGGGGGAGGGGGGGGGGGTCCAGTCACGGCACCAGTAGCACCTACTGCCGTGGGACCACCATTGTCAGAAGTCGGTAGTGCAGAATCCAGACCTACCGTAAGTGGCAGTTGCATGGTTCTGAGATGCCTGGTCATGATTCGTGCTTTGTTCCTTGCCACCAGCACAGTGCTTGAGTGTTCTAGTTTATCATTTAGGTCCCGTGGCAGCAGGCCGTTATGGTTCCGTGCTGAGTGATCGAGCAGTCAGGGACTGCCACAGCTCTCTGTCGTCATGTCCTTGGTCATCCTCAACAGGTACAGCTGGCATTGCCAGTCTAATCCTTTTTTGTTTATCGTGGAGTTTTAATTGGCTATAGTAGTATGGGGGAGTGGGGGGGGGGGGGGACCTTGGCGTTGGTCATCTCTCCACGTATCCAAAGATAATGGTACTACGGACAATCTGCCCCATATTGGAATTTGAAGGCAGGACTGGGCTG
>CM065714.1:124557851-124560351 GCA_033310375.1 Conus canariensis | reverse complement strand
GAGGCAAATCAGAAAGACCACATGTCCTGATGAGGCAAATCAGAAAAAGCACACATCCAGCTGCACAACCTCACCGCGAAAATCTCTTTTCGGACACTTAAAGAAAGCTTACATCCAAGAAACACATTCCACAAGCCCGTGCTGCCCAACTGGTAGAATTCCAGACTGAAAGGAAAGATAATGGCCAATTGCCTTTTTAAAGTAGAAACATCCATGATGATTAATCTAGTCCACAATGGTTACGTTTGTTGACAGTAAAACCCTTACGCTAACAGGTTGACCAAAGATAGCAAAACAAAGAAAGTTCGTTTGTGAATGGAGCAAAAACAAATAGAAAGTTTCCCCTAGGTTCCCCATCGTACCACCCTAAAAAAAAAAGCAACAAACAGGTTTACTAACAAACGTGTATGTAGCTTTCAATAAATTTGCATGGTAAAAACAGGAGACTATTTCTACATTCTGTGATTGTGTCATAAGTTACATACAGGCTACGTACATTCATAATCACAATAGGATCAACGTAAAGCACTTGTAGACTCTGTGTCTTTCTGTATAATTGTTATGAGGAATCAGCGGCCAAGTCCTCAGATCATCATAATCTTCTTCCCCATTTTAAAGGGAGGTGTCAAAATACGTTCATGCGTCATCTGCTACGAACAGAAAGATCGGATAATATGCTTTTAAGTTTTTCCAACGCTTAGAAAAGTAAACTGGGAGTGTGTAGGACGCGAAGAGAAGATGGAGACTCACAAAACAAGTCCATCAGTTAGAATGACAGTCTGTATTATGAAACAGAAGAGAACAACCCAAGAACCCACCTCGTCGCCATCCAACGAGATTCGAACCATCAGCCTCTTTTGCAGCAGATTCCAGACACACAGCACCTTGCCGCACGTCGTGGTCACCACGTAGCTCTCGTCTGCACATCTGACCCCCTTCACCTCCCCGCTGTGAGCTGCGGTGAAACGGTTCCACGTGCCCACACTGGACAAGGGCTGTCTCGCCGCAGACTCCACTCCGTCCGCCGTCATCGCCGACGTCAGACTCAAACTCTCCATAGACACAATCAGCGTCAGTCCCGATGACGTACCAAGCAGCATGATGTCATTCAGCCCGAACCCGATAGCCGTGGGCTTGATCTGCAGCGCAAGTTGTCGGAGATCGAACTCCCGGCTTCCTTCCGGGCCGGGACTTCTCTTGCCAGGAGCCTGCTCGCCATCGGTCCCAGGCTGGGAAAAGACGTCTTCGTCCGCCTCTCCAGAAACATTCATCTGCGGTTCTTCGCTCTTCACCTTAAGCGTCCAGATGTTCAAAGTGTAGTCGTCTTTGTCGTTCTGGACAAGAAGAGCGCACTTGCTGAGGTCGTTGGAGAAGGTCAGTGTAGAGGCCAGTTTGGAGACGGCCCTGTCCTGGGACAGAACGACTGTGTCCTCCTGCTTGCCCTTGACCAGGTCCCAGTACACCAGGCTGAGATCTGCAGAACACCAAACATTCTATGCAGTCAGGTCACAGAAAGACAACTTTCAGCAATATCTGAACGAAAAAAAAAGTAAAAAACAAACAGAGAAACAAACACGACGCTTGCACTTCATACAGGAAAGTTATGATTCACATCAGCTGTGGTTCCGGAAAATCGATATCCTAAATAGGCAGCTGCATTGAAAACAGAAAGAATACAACGCCATGATTCAAGTCCCAACAGCTCAGCATCAGCAGACAATTAATACGCTTACAGTGCCGCTCTCTGCTCATGAGAAGTTATCAAGCTCTAATTCCTCTGTTGACTGGATGAATTCCGGCTAATAGAGAATATGCTCAATATGTTGCTCTCTGCTCATGAGAAGTTATCAAGCTCTAATTCTTTTGTTGGCTCTGTATGAATTCCGGCTAATAGAGAATATGCTCACGGTGTTGCTGTCTGCTCATGAGAAGTTATCAGGCTCTAAGTCCTCTATCGACTCAATATGAATCACGTCTCAGAGCCGTGTGCGTTCTCACTATCTCCTAAAGCTAAGGTGTCTGGCTCCAGGGCTGGGATTCACGACAAGTCGACAGAGGACTTAGAGCCTGATAACTTCTAAGAGGCACAGTGAGCGTTCTCAGTAATGCCGAGTTGTCAGGCTTCACAGCCGGTGTAACACGCTATAAATACTACCGTGTGCCAAAAACACTACCGATAGTACTTACAGCGAGCGTTCTGAACACTCCAATACTGTATTTCGCGTACGCTGTACACGATGTCTTCATGCGGTAAGAATATTAGTCAACTCGCTTCATCAGCTACACCAACAAAATACACAGTCCCTCGTTTTTCCAAACCAACAGTTCCATAGACTTTTTTTTCACTTATTTCGCTAATTTGGACAAACTACTTTTTAGCCTCAGTAACGTCTATTCATACAAATTTTCTGCAAGCTCTGAAAAAAAACCTATTTGATTTTTGCGTGAAGGAAAAAAAAAAAAAGAGAGACAAGATTCTAAAATGATCTCTCCAACTGGC
>CM065714.1:124540351-124555351 GCA_033310375.1 Conus canariensis | reverse complement strand
GGTGGTGGCAGGAGTGTTGTATTGTGAAGTGTAAGGTGGGCGTTGTCTGGAGTTGGTGGATTGTATGGGGTATTAGAGGGTGGTAGCTGTGCTGTGCTGGGAAATTGTAGCCAAGATGTGTTGTGAGGTTGCAGCTGAGATGTGTTTGGAGGTGGGGTGTGTTGGTTGCTGCTAATGTGTGGTTTGGACATGGAAGGGGGTGATGTGCTATGTGGATGGATGGTGCTGGTCACGTTTCTGTACTCTTTACATGGCTGTTTGTCCTTTCTAATCGCTGGGGAAGAAAAGGAATATATGTGTGTGGGGATTGTAGAAGGGATTGCTTTGTAGGGCGTTGATGCCGACCTAGTATATCATACACACTGCGAGAGTTGGGATTTTGGGGAGTGTTCGCTGGGAAATCAGTTTCATAGTTATAACCAGGTGGACTGTTAGTGGTCATTTGGGCGTCTTGTGTTGGAAGACGGTCCCTTCTTGCTCTTTGTGAGGTGGGCCTGATGTAGTTGGAGAGTTGGGTCTTGTGGTTATTAGTGGGACAGATGTTGGAGGCAAGGACTTTGCAGCCATATGAACTGGGATGTAGTCTGTCTCGGTACATGGCTTTCTTTGGCGCCCCAGATCTGGCGAGGAAGGAAGGAGTGTTATCTAGGTAACTGATCCCCTCTTGACGGCAGGAGAGGCGAAGATTGGCCGTGGATCGTGACGCCATGTCCTTAAGGGGGTGTTGACCAAGGGGAGGAAGAATGGAGGAGGCCTGTAGTGAAGCACTGGGGAACGCTTGCCTGAGTAGGTGGATTAACTTGACCCAGTCTGCTACAGGCACTGGCCTTTCGTCACAGCTGTTGATCCCCACATGGAAAGTGACCTGTTGGATGTGGGGTGATGGGGGCAGTGATTTCAGCCACTGACACAGGTGATGGACTGTCAGGCCAGGCACAGACAGATTTTTCACCTTGTAGCGCTCTGTTGACATTTCCTTCTCATCTACCCCGTGTAACACAGTCTCCTAATAGCAGCATGTTACAAGTTTCTGGGATTGTCTTTTGTCGTAAGATAGCTAAAGCAGATGGGGGATTTGGATTCTGTTTGTTGATGGCAGTGGGGATTTCTGTCATTGTGTTTGTGTCTGGTTTGTTCTTGTTGTGTAGAGATTTTGTTGACGGAACAGACGAGCCTGTGTTTTGCTCTGTAGAACTGTCTGACAGCACACTGTATGTATTTGATGTTTCCACAGCATATTCAGTCTGTGTTGATGATGTAGATGAAGTGTCACTGTGTATCTGGACTGCTTGGTTGTCTGATTGTTGTGTTTGATTAATTGGTTTGAGGGCATGTACTTGTTTCCTAATGTCAGTATTGATGTTGTTTTGACTGTCTTTGAATGATTGCAGTCTGCTTGTGGTATCTTTCATCTGGCGTTGTAGATGTGTGTGTTCATCCTGTACTTGTTTGATTTGTTGTGAAAGATCTTGATTTAATGACTTTATGGAATTTTTCACCCTAATCTCCATGTCACCCGTGTTCTGAGTGTTCCATTCAACTTGCTGGGATGTGTGTTCAAGCTGATTTTTCAGTGTTTGTATGTCTTGCTGCATGTTGGAGATAGTGCGTGTGGCTGAGATAAGCTGTTTTTGGAGGTGTGTGATAACGGCCATGCTTGCTAGTTGAGAGAGTGTGGGGAAATCCGCTGCCGAGAGCTGGTACTCTGGGGGTTCAGTGTGTTGACAGAATGAGTAGCAGACAGAGGGTCAGTACTGGTGGGGAGGGTGACGATACACGCTGTTCTAAAACACACGGGGTGGGCGTGGGAGGATCAGATGGGGGTCAGAGAGAGAGAGAGAGAGAGAGAGGAGGGGTGTATGACACAAACGTACAAGAGAGAGAAGAGAGAGAGAGAGAGAGAGAGAGAGAGAGAGAAGAAGAAGAAGAAGAAGAAGAAGCGAGGTGCTCCACGACCTGCATACCGTTGAGACACACACACACACACACACACACACACACACACACACACACACACCACACACACACACCCATACACACACACACACGCACGCACGCACGCACGCACGCACGCACGCGCGCACGCACATACGCACGTGCATTCCCACCCCTCACCCCCACCCCACAACACGAACACACACCGTAACAACACGAACCCCTCAAAACCCCCAAGACTCACAGCCACCGTGGTGCTCTTGCTCCCTGGCTTCCTGACCACGAGGAGAACGGCCTGGTCGTAGTACACCATCCTCACAGACTCCACTTTGGCATCCTCGCCCTCCCCCTCTACCACAGGGCATGGGCATGGCTGCAGAGACTGCAGCGACCCGTCTTGAAGATTCCAGCGAACTACCTCTCCCTCTGTGGTTACTGTCACCAGCACCTGCGAAACCATGAACAATAATGCGTTTAGATGTTTGTCCAAGTTGGTTTCCTAACAATAGAAACAAAGCAAAAAAAAAAAAAACAAACAAACAAACAAAAAAACGCCCTTAATAATTAACCTTAAAGAAACGCCGATCTTGCGCCGAATTTGACAAAATAAGTGATTGATCGTTTTTCATTTTCGTTGTCCTGAGTGTTGTTCTGTCTTGGCTTAGAAAACCTAAGAGATCGAAACGCGTTGGGTTTTGTCTTGTGATTCGTTTGTCCATGTTCTTCGGCGGAGTTATTTCAAACACTTTTCAAGATTTCTTAAGAAAATAGATAGGAAAGGACGGGTTGAGAGTGGGTGCGTGTGTGAATTTTCGGTATCCACAATGCCCTTTCAATGGCGCTGAAGTGTTTTACAACTTCTGACGCAAAGATCTCTTAACCGTTCGAATTCTCTCCATAAAGCGTTATTATTGGGGTGCACTTGCACATGTCTGCTTAGACGGTTGAATTTATTAGTTACTGACGTTCGCCTTCATTTAGATTCAAAATATTCAAATCATCAAAAAATGTTCACTGAAACGTCAGACAATGGTTCAGGTTTTGTTATTCCTTCGCTCAAAATAGAAAAGTCATATTATTTAGGCAAAGGTGTTTCAATATTTACGTCTGAATTATACGCAATAATGCAAGCTTTAGAATTCATTTGTGACCCACCTTATTCCATTTATAACATCTTACTATGTGTTGATTCAAAATCAGTTTTACAATCGCTCAAGCAAAATAGCTGCAACAGTCGTAACGATATTGTCTTTGAAATTAAGTATTTAATTCATCGTATTGCTATAAAAGATATTGGTATTGACTTTTGCTGGGTGCCATCTCATTCTGGGCTCTTTTGGAATGAGGTTGCTGATAGAGTGCTAAACGAGGAGCTTTCAATAACCCTGACACAGTTTCAAATGAGAAATTAGCATTATCAACAGATGAAATGTACTCCCTGTTGGAAAAATCCACTTGTACTAGTCCATCTGCTTCTAGATCTAAAGTCTTGACATATAGTAGACCTATAATTAGTTTACTGTACAAAATACGACTAAGCTCGTGGAAAGCTAGGTACGCAAAAGTTAATTGTATTTGCAATCTTAAACTATCAGTTCATCACTTACTATTAGAATGCCCAGTTTTGCTCGCTAGATACCGAATGAATAATATGGAGTTTTTTTCTGAAGTATGATAACACAAGGGTCATTTTGAATGATGAAGAAATTGACTTTATCTTAATTGCAAAAGTTATTCTATCCACACCTATTGGAAGATTACTTTGAAGTTTTATTTCACTTGTTCTTATTTTTTAAGGGGGGGGGGGGGGAGGGGGGTAACTTTTCCATAGTGTCTAAAATCACTATCCTTGTGAACAGACATTAAATTAAATATTCATTCATTCATTCATTCATTAGACGGTTGATGTTGAGCTCCGTGGACAGATTGTATCAACTCGACCATGCTGACCTTACGGGGCAAAATGTTGATCGTATGTCAGGTGTGTTTGTTTTAAGTAATATTTTCATATCGCACGTTTTGTTCGAACGTTATGTAGTGAGGCCTTCTCGGCAGATTCTCAAAAATAGTAACTATGGAGATGTTTATGACTTTTCTGCTTTCTCTCCGGTTGTTTCTTTGGTTAACTTTCTTGGAAGTCCTTACTAGGCTATGAATATACATACTTGTTTTTATCAGTATTCTAAACTTCGTTTATTCCCATGTTATCCTGTCAGTCTGTCTGTTTAACTGCGTGTCTGTCTGTCTGGTTCCCTCCACCCTGCACCTATTCTATGCATTTAGTTGTGTACAAGAAATGCATTGAGTTTTGTAACAAGAACGCTATATAAGTATATACATTATTATTATTATTATACATCTCTCTCTCTCTCTCTCTCTCTCTCTCTCTCTCTCTCTCTCTTCTCTCTCTCTCTCTCTCTCTCTCTCTTTTTTTTTTTTTTTTCAACTATGTCAATGATTATATGAAAAAGGTAAAATAACTTCATTTCAATGTGTACGATTACATATATGTGGAGGAAAATGAAACTGACTAGCAGTTCCCTCGCCATTCTTTACCAAATTTGCCACGCTCATCAATGCGTACAACTAGGTATATGTGGAGGAACATGACATTGAATAGCAGCTCTCTTGCCATTCTTTACCAAATTTGCCAAGTTCATTCTTCTGTTCAGACAAGCTCTTGCGGATGTTTTGGCACAATCCCAAAGAAGCCAGCTCCCAGCCTACCTCACTGAGGTTGGTGCCCATGGCCAGAGCACGGATGTCGGTGCAGTCGCCCAGGCGGCCAGTGGAGATCCAGGACAGAGGGGTCTGGAGGGCGGGGTCCAGGCCGCTCACGGAGAAGAACAGGTCCGCAGGCACCTGCTTCTTGTAGAAGGAGGAGACGTCAGGACCGTTGAGGAACATCCGGTCGTTGCGGCGCTCCTGGAAGTGCTGGCAGTAGATGGCCAGGTCCATCTTGGCCTCCTCCTCGTTCAGCAGGTCCTGAAACACGTCCAGCTCAGCGGGTGATGCTCTCCGTAGGACATGGTGTGGAACGAGGTTTAACATTAGGAATACGCCTTGGCTTAAGGCTGTGTCAGACCAGTTGACATTGGCTAGAACACCAAGGCTACATCAAAATGTTGCTATGCTTAGCATAGTTATGCGGGGATTGTCTTCAGTCGTGACAAGCTCCTAGCATAACACCATCAGTCTCCAAATTCCCCCGAAGTCGGAGTGTGGCTGCCCACGTGGCAGGGTAATCAAAAACGGTCACACACGTTATGTTCTCATCCCTAGCTGATGCATTTGTACTATAGCGTTCAAGTACTTCGGCTGTTCGGATGATCCCTGGAGTCTTTTAGCCAGGGTACGACGACGACAACAACAACAACAACATTAGGAATGAGGGTTCTGCTTCGTGCGAGGTTCAGAGTAAATGGAACGCATCACCGCCCTCTCTCTCTCTCTCTCTCTCTCCTCTCTCTCTCTCTCTCTCTCTCTCTCTCTCTCTCTCTCTCTCTTAGTAGTTCAGCTGTCGTCGACCGAAATCTTGGAGACCCATTATGACTGTGGACATCGTGCTCGTGTGAGTCATGAATCATGACGTTAGAACAACAACATTAACAAATACCGCTGTTCGATGTGTGGTGATTCAGGACCTTACTTCATGTCTTTCAGTCTAAATGGCGATGTTTGTTGGTGAAAGATTCGATTGAGTTATGTTTGGCGTGTTTGTTTCAAACATAACTCTTGCCTCACCACCTCCTTTTGTGTAAGAATTTGTAGAGCTTAACCATAGTAAATCATTCATTCATTCACTCATTTAGTCTCTCTCCTCTCTCTCTCCTCTCTCTCTCTCTCTCTCATACACACACACACACACACACACACACACACACACACATGCATGCACACAAACGCGCGCGCGCACAGACGCACGCACGCGCACACACACACATGCGCACACACACGCACGCACGCACGCACGCACACACACACGCGCGCGCGCGCGCGCGCGCGCGCGAACGCATTTGCTCTTAAATTCAAGCGCGCATTTGTTCTTAAATTGATGATGGATTGTCTTTACCTAAAACAAGGTGTTTACTGTTAGACTGATCAGTTACTGTGATTACGATGAAATAAATACATGCGCAGATGACACGCGCGCCGCAGAAATGATCATTTTCTTCCCTCAGACTCTTTCCTTGCATGTTTTGATTAAGGATTGTAGTAGTAAAACAACATCATACAGGGAAAACAACTGCTATGTAGCAGTGTTAATTTAATGATCCAATTACTCGCATGATTTACAAAGAGGGAGGAGAAAAAGGTCAAAGGTCGCACCTTGTCCGTGATGATGTCCCTGATGACGGCCCTGGCCCTGAGGAGGAGGGGGGTCAGGTTCCACAACTTGACCCAGCCCGTCACGTCCACTGTGGCCAGGCTCTGGAACCAGGACATGTTGGTGAAGTACACAATGTCCTTGACTTCTGCCTGACCACTGCTGATGACACACACTCTCTGTCCCGTCGGCACGTGCAGCATGTGAACCCGACCTTGGGTGGTGCCGGCCAGGAGGAAATGGTCGTCCTCCGACGTGACCATGATGGAGATCATTTCTGGTTCCTTGTTGTGGTTCTGTGTGTCTGTTTTCCTGGGCGTTATTCTGGGTGTTCTTGATCTTCCTGGTGACACAGAACCACGATCTTCTGACAGCAACGATGAGGGCATGGCCACTGGCTGGGGCTTTTCTTTGGTCTGGATGGTGCTGTCCATTACCATGACACCCGTGTCCAGCTTAAAGCATCGTAGAACTCCCGTCACGGTGGCCAGGAACACGTGCTCGTGACTTCTGGAGAAGATCTTCAGAGATACAGGCACATTGTTGAAGTCCAGAGAGTGCACCACGCGATCTGCTTTCAGGCTGACTATCAAGAGATGACGGTCGCAAGCCACCGCCACGAACAGACTGTCTTTGGTCATGTCCAGTGGTTTGCATCGCTGAGTGACTGTCTGTCCCAGGAGAGAAACGGGGTGTCCTTTGCCTGGTTGGCGTGAGTCGAAGACACTGAGATGGGGTTGGGGAGAAGTGTGCAGGACGACCAGCCTGAATACCCGCTGGTCCGACATGCACGCGTCCACGATCTCTTCTTGTGCCACGAAATGTTCCGACACCTGGCCTTTGTCTACCAACACCTTCTTCACGCACGATCCTGAAAAATAAAACGCCACACCATCTGGCCTGACGTGTAGCCAGGGGATGGGTTTGTCGGGTAGGTTCGTGGTTTTGACATGCCGCCCTTTTTCTATGGCATAGGTGTCCATGGTCAGCCGCCCAAAGGGCGATGAGGTCACTGCGGTCAGCATGGCTTCTCCCCATAAGTGAATGCTGATGATCGGCTGAGACAGCGAGACCAGAGCCGTCTCCTCTCCGGTCCTGTGTTCCATAGAGCTGATGCTGACGTCGTACTGAAGAATCATCCGTTCCTCTGTGGGAGTAAACGCTATGGATTTCACTTTCTTCGCAAGGTTTTCTTTCAGTTGCAACTGACTCGTCTTGGACCTGGTATAACTGGTGGGAACGAGAACCTGGAGATGGACCTGTTTGAGCCACTCCTCCGCCTCTTGCACAGACTTGCGGATCTCGTCCATTGCTTTGGTGTCCTGACCCGCCAGAAGGGAGGCCAGAGAGACAGGGTTGAAGATGACAGTTTCGCGTACGCTGTTCATGAACTGCCTGAAGAACAGGATGTCAGAGTCCAGACCCAGCGTCTCAAGAGCGTAGTTCATGTCATCGATGAAGTCATTGAAGAATCCAGCGTAGATCTCGTTGATCACCCAAGAGAACTTCATGAACACTTCTGATTTGAGCCTTTTCCATGCTTCTTCTGGCTCCGGATGAGAGTGGCAGAGATGGTGAGGCACAGAGCGGAGCGTGCGCCACAAGTAATGAGACAGGTCTTTGTGCTTGCCTTCCACTATGTCTCTGGAGCTGAGGAGATGCCCCCGTCTTGTAAACTGAAAGAACGTGGCTAATCTGGCATGGATGTAGTTCTTGAAAGAGTCCCCCATGAATCTCACCTCCACAACGTACCTCAGCATGTCGTGGGAAATTTTCAGAATAGTCTCCCCTTCCGTCTTCACCTCGTACAAAAAGGACTGTATCCGCGTCAGAAGTCGACCGAGCTGCACCTGGTATGGGTAACCTTCCAACACGCTCAGGTCATCAGCTTCTTCTTTGATTTCGTCGATGAGGTTGGGGTCAGTGGCAACGATGTGCAAGATTTCAAACTCAGCCAGACCAAATCTAGAGGCGACCAGAAGCGCCAGAACATAGCGAGTGAACCTATAACCCAGCTGAACTTCACAGGATTCCACGAGTCTGTGAAAAGCACTCTCCATGTCTCGAGAAAAGTCCAGCTCATCGTTCAAAGTGTGTGACGGCCAGCGGGACGCCATGGAAGCCGAGATCTTGGCCACCAGAGGGACGTTGTCTTCGGAGAGTTCTCCAAGGATGGCACGAAGCTGATCACCGGTTATCACCCGGTCACGCCTGGCTAGGAAAGATTTGACGAACGTGCCTGATCGCTCTGGAGCGAAGACTGGACATCTGATCACTTCTACTCCCGTGACAGATTTGGCAGTGTCAAACAAAGGTCCGACGTCCGGCAAGGAAAGGACCAAGGTGATTCCTTGGGGCATAGAACCTAGAAGAAAACTTAAATGTTTGGAACTCATCCCTGGAAGTTTGTCCACCCCATCAAGCACGATGGTCAGAGGTCCCTTCTGCAAAGTCTTATCCCTGATGTCATGCAGTACGTCTCTGAAAGCCTGGAGAGCTCCTTGGAGAGTCAGGTTGATAGGGAGCGAAGGGTCCACATCGTAGATGAAAGCCACCTGAGAGTAGAGGCTGGTCAGGAGGTGAAACAGTGACGACGACCTCAGAGTGAGGCCAGCGACACGGAACACCACCTTCCTGAATGGATCTATGCGAGACAGAGCCGTGGCGATGAGGCTGGTGAGGGCTGTCTTCCCACCTCCCTCAGGACCCGTCACCACGATGGGCTTCACCATGAGGGATTGCTGAGCAGCTCAGAGACACGGCTCAGCACACTCTCACCGCCCACGTAGTTAGCGCAGGCCTTGCGGGCCAAAGCCACGTGTTGAATCAGGTCGGCGGCGCCGGTCATGTGGTGAGCCAGGTCGAACTCGTGGTGAGCGATCTGCCGCTCGATGAGGCGGGTGATGGCGGAGAGGAAGAGCGTGCACACCTCCCGGAGGTAGGCCACGGTTTTCCTCGGGCTGCGTTTGAAGAGGAACAGGTTGTCCTTGCTGCCAAGGTGGTTGTAGCAGTCCACGATGGAGGCTCGCAGCTTGTCGGCGCCCACGTTGCCTGTCGGGGCCTTGTACTCCTCCAGGACCTTGACGTCCGCCAGCACAGATCGCTTCTTTTTGTTCTCCTTGCTGTCGCTGTCCTCCCCGGCCCCAGCCCTGGCCATCAGGCATACTGTCTGTCGTTTAGGCTCCGCGCTGGACAGCAGGCCTGTCTGGATTTCCTTCACCGTGCCTGCCAAACATACAGCGCTTCCAGATGTTCTTCGTTCGCTTTCTTTTCCATTAGACACTTCAGTCTTGAAGGAGAAGGAAGGGGGAGGGGACCCCAATCCCAAAACCCACACCACGTTTTGAAAAATAAAAAGAATATATCTGAAAGGGCCTAAACAGCGCATTTCAAGGGGAGTGGGGTTGGGGTTGGGGGGAGGAACGTAAAAAAGCTGTCACAGGAAAAAAGTTATCATGAATATCGCGGACAGTGCCCACACTATGCGCTCCTGTCCTCCATCCTCATTCCCTCTATACTTCCTGTCCTCCATCCTCATTCCCTCTGTACTTCCTGTCCTCCATCCTCATTCCCTCTGTACTTCCTGTCCTCCATCCTCATTCCCTCTGTACTTCCTGTCCTCCATCCTCATTCCCTCTGTACTTCCTGTCCTCCATCCTCATTCCCTCTGTACTTCCTGTCCTCCATCCTCATTCCCTCTGTACTTCCTGTCCTCCATCCTCATTCCCTCTGTACTTCCTGTCCTCCATCCTCATTCCCTCTGTACTTCCTGTCCTCCATCCTCATTCCCTCTGTACTTCCTGTCCTCCATCCTCATTCCCTCTATACTTCCTGTCCTCCATCCTCATTCCCTTTATACTTCCTGTCCTCCATCCTCATTCCCTCTATAACTTCCTTGTCCTCCATCCTCACTTCTCTAGGTCCACTCCCTTCCCTCCATACTCATTCCCTCTTACTTCCTGTCCTCCATCCTCATTCCCTCTGTACTTCCTGTCCTCCATCCTGATTCCCTCTGTACTTCCTGTCCTCCATCCTGATTCCCTCTGTACTTCCTGTCCTCCATCCTATTCCCTCTGTACTTCCTGTCCTCCATCCTCATTCCCTCTGTACTTCCTGTCCTCCATCCTCATTCCCTCTGTACTTCCTGTCCCCATCCTATTCCCTCTGTACTTCCTTCCTCCATCCTCATTCCCTCTGTACTTCCTGTCCTCCATCCTCATTCCCTCTATACTTCCTGTCCTCCATCCTCATTCCCTCTGTACTTCCTGTCCTCCATCCTCATTCCCTCTATACTTCCTGTCCTCCATCCTATTCCCTCTTACTTCCTGTCCTCCATCCTCATTCCTCTTACTTCCTGTCCTCCATCCTCATTCCCTCTACTTCCTTCCTCCACCTCCCCCCCCCCCATCCTCCCCCCATTCCCTCCCCCTCCCTCCGTCTTCAGCAGCTAAAAAAACAGTGAATCCTCCAGCACGTAATTCATTCAGTAAAAAAGTCTGATTGAATGCCGCCCCCCCCCCCCCCCCCCCCCCCCCCCCCCGTTCCTTCCTTTCCACCGTTTCCCCCTTTCCCCTGCATCTCCCCTTCCCCTGCTCCAGAAGTTTGGGGCAAATGCACCTCATTAATCCAAAATAGGATTTTCCTCCACCTCCTTTTCCATCCTATCCCTCTCCACTGTTAAATAACAACGTTAAAGATACTGCTCTAATATGAAATTGAACCTCTACCCTCACCATCATGTCTTCCCCCATCTCCCGAAAGAAGAGATCCGGCCCAGCCAGGGATAGAACCACAGACACTGGGCATCAGACTCTGGGCTCTGGATAGCTTTCCAAAACGTTCAACCAGTTCAACCGGCACTTCGCCCTAACGATTTTTTGCCAAGCTGGATACTGAAATCAAGCTGTGTCTAGTTTATGTGCTTGTATGGACTTTTAAACAGAGCTGAAATTATTTCAAGTGAGAATGAATACAGCTTATCGCTCATTCACTGTCTTTACATTAGCACTTTGAAAGCCATTCCCCGTTCTAGGAAACTAACTCTGGCAGACTATGAAAGCCACTTTCCGTTCAAGGAAATTAACTGTAACCGAACTATCTTTGCTCTAACAGACTATGAAAGCCACTTTCCGTTCAAGGAAATTAACTCTGACATCCTATCTCAAACCATGCCGCTGATGTAAAAAAAAAAAAAATCTTAAGTTGTTGCTAAAGCAGGAGGGGGGGGGGGGGGGGGGGTGGAGTCAAGTAAACAAAAAAAAAATGTGGTCAGACACCAGGATAAAGAAAGTGATCACCTATTGTTCTCAGCAGCCATAAATGTAAACTCCAATCCATCTAAAATGATGGAACCAGTAAGATCAGGTTCTTTTACATTTCAGGTCTAGCCTTTAAGTTACAAGACACTACTAGCGTACTTTGATACCGTGGTTTGATTCATTTCAGTTCTTTATGTCTTGCCAGTAGCAAGCAATATCGCGTGTTTGGAGGAAGGAAAGGGGGAGGTGCGGTGGGGGGGGGGGGGGGGAGAATGGGAATTAAGTGAAAGTACTTCAGTAACATTTTTTTCACTTAAGCATCTTGATCTCTAGATATCCCAAACGTCCTGACATTGATTTTCCTTCAGTTAGAATATGTGTTCTAAGCCTTGAAGTTTCATTTGATACACTGCACATAGCACAGTTGACAGCATCACGATCAGTTAGCAGTCTTCCTCCCCACTCCTGTCCTTTCTCCCCCCCCCACCCCACCTCTTCCCCTCCTATGGAGAATAGAACCAACTGTATGGCGTTTTGAATGTGTTCGGAAGAAACTGATTTTTTTAAACAAACGTGTGGAATCGAATTTGACGAAGTGACATCCCTAATAGGGCCTCCTGCGATCTGCTGGGCTTTGAAAAAAAATTGAATGAAACTAATGTGCTTGTGTTGTTAAAAAGAAAAAGGCGACCTATTGCAGTACTTACTGCTCCAGGGAAAGAAGTCTGGATCGTCGGCCATTTTCCCTTCCTGACGTAGCTGTTTCATCACTTCCGGCAACACGTCATGTAGCACCGCTGTCTCCTGGGTCTCCGCGAAGAAATAGGAATCCTGTGGAAGAAAAGGACACACGCAACTCCAGTCACCACAACGTGCGCCACTCCTCCACCCATCAGCTCTGTCTAACACATTGTAAAGACGATGCTAGCCACAAAAAAACAGTGATGAAACCATGACATTGCTTAATCGATTAAAAGAGAAGAAAGCGGGAAAAAAGGAAATGGAAATAAATTGAAGGAAAAAAAAGGTATAAAAACCAAACGATTGAAATTATGACTATCATTCATTACTCTAAAATGAAATTATGCAAAGCGACAATGGGGGAAAAAAGAAACAAAAGAAGATAGAAAAACAAATAAACAATTGAAATTATGACTACTATTTGTTATTCTAAAACAAAATAGAAAAAAAAAACAATTGAAATTATGACTGCTATTTGTTAATCTAGAACGAAATTGTACAAAGCGTCAATGGAGACTTCAACACACTAACTGAAGAAGACGAAAGAAAAAGAAAGAAAGAAAGAAAAAGAAACAAGAGGAAGAAAGAAAAGGATGGGGAGGCGGTCAGTCGCACCTCCAGAAGGTAGATGGGGGGCTGGTAGTTGGAGTCCAGGCGGTACAAGTTGTCCAGAACCTCCACAGCCTGCACGTTCTCCGCCTTGACCAGCACGCTGCGAATGTTGAGCATGTCCTGGTCACTCAGCCAGCCGGGCAGCGCCTCGTCATCCGCCTCCTCCCCCACCAGGCTCTGCGTCAACGACAACGTCAGCAACACACCATACATCCTGTGTCCGTGAATGAGAAAGGGATTTTTTTTTCATATCAGTCAGTTTTTTTTAAGCTATCACAAAAATACCTAAAAGAGATTATATACCTAGGCAAATAGACTCACAGTTGTTCGTTCTTGACAGATTCTCACTGTCGAGTCATCAGATTACAATAGAAAAGCTAAGATGTTATACATTAGAATAAGAGAAAAAAAAATGAGTGCAAACACCGTCTCGAGCAAAGGAAAGTGAATGGGCCAAAGTGGCAGTGAAAAAAGTGGATGACAGTAAAGGAAGAAGAAAAGAGCTAGTGTCAAAAAGAGAGGCAGAGGGAGAGAAATGGGGAGATTACCAACAGATAATGTCTAGAATAGAATGTCTAGAATGGCTGCTGAAAGATCTGCCGGCGTTAGAACCGGGTAGAGATGGGGTGGGGGAGGAGGGGGTGGGGGAAGAGGTGGGAATCAACAAGTTTTGTTCAAAATAATTTTTCAATCGGTTAAACGAAGACAAGAAAAGGGTTTCCGAGCTAATGTGTCCAGATGTGTGTTGGGAAAGGCAAAGACCTGGTTCCTTTTCGCACTCTTTCACTTGTACTACATGGACGCAGCTGTGCTCTGCAAAATATCCTTGATCAATTCAAATCCTCAGCCTTTGCCACTATGTGTACCCATGACAACACTTCCCAAATTACCACCAGACGAGTTCCCCAGAAAGTGGCAGATTTTGTACATAGAAAATATTGCCATGAGCAGAGCAAACCGAGGCCTAACTACACTGACTCATTGATCTGGCATTTTCAATCTCTGCTGGTTCTGCTTTTGAGAAGTTTGGAAGGGGAAAATTAGTTATAATTTAGAAACGTAATCTTATGGTAGTTTCAAAGTGCGGTGACTGCAGATAGAAATTAAAACAAAACAAAAATTATTATTCCGCCGAACGAAAGAGACAAACAAATTACAAGACAAAACACGACGCGTTTGGACCTCTTTGGTCTTCTTCAGTGAAGACAAACAACATTCAAGACAATGAAAACGAAGAACCGACCAATCACTTATCTCCTCAAATTTCTCCTCAAATTATCTCCCCAATTTAGCTTTCAGTCCACATCGATTTTGCGCCCCATTGGAGGAGAGAAGTGATTACTCGTTCTTCGTTTTCATTGTCTTGAATGTTGTTTGTATTGTCTGATGATGACAAAAGAGGTCGAAACCCATCGTCCCGCCGAACGAAACAAACAAATTACAAGACAGAAGTCTTCTAATTTGTTTGTTTCGATCGGCGGGATGGTAATTTTTCTTTAAAGTTTGTTTTAATCTGATAAAAGTTAACTTCCATGCAATGCTGGAATAATGTGGAGGGCGGACCCCTTCCCCTCCCTCAGACCCCTCCTTCTCCCCGGCTGGCAAAAAATGGCATTATGGGCGCGTATTCTCCTGTTCCCTCATTGAGGCAGAACCTCCAGATACCGTTTTGAAAGCTGACAGCTCTCATGTAACTGATCCGCCCGTGCCAAGTATACTTTCTTCAGAATCAACTCTTCTCACTTTTATTTCCTTTCCTTCAGAGAGGAATGGCACCATGGCGGATCCATTTTTTAAGAAAAACTAAACTCCGTCGACCATGTTCCTCTTTAAAAAAAAAAAAAAAAAAAATCGGCCAGTATTAGATCGTTACAATCCAAAGTGTTCGAGATTGTATTTTCGCTGACGGTGTTGTTACAAACGAGCTTTAAACCACACACACACACACACACACACACACACACACACACACACACACACACACACACACACACACGTGCGCGCGCGCGCGCACGCGCGGGCTGCGTTTTTAAATGTGATCGGATTGTCTCCCATTTTCTGATGGTCCTGACCAGAAAATGGGAGGCAACCTAAGAAAGACAATAACAATGATACCCGGGTTTTCTT
>CM065714.1:124525351-124535351 GCA_033310375.1 Conus canariensis | reverse complement strand
TAAAACAATTTGGCCCGCTGAACGATTAAGCTTGAATTATTGAACATGTAAGGGAAAATGGTTAAACACAGTGTACTGGTTAATCTATATGTGAGAAATAAAAGCGTTACGTCTAGACTGTACGGATAACAAAATAGTAGTATATTTCGTTCAATTGATCTGAACAACTATTCGAGCCCTAAGCCTTTTTTTTTCTTTAACTGAAGTCATTCGTTTCAAGCACGTTGTCATGAGAGCAAGGTTCTCTCTCTCTCTCTCTCTTCTCTCTCTCTCTCTCTCTCTCTCTCCTCTCTCTCTCTCACACACACACACACACACACACACACACACACACACACACACACACACACACACACACCAGGGATTACCCTACCTTTTAACCGATCTTCTTACCATCATCATTATTGTTTTCACTGTGATTATCATCTTCATCATGTTACCTTCTTCTTCTTCTTCTAGTAGTGGTAGTAGTAGTAGTAGTAGTAGTAGTAGTAGTAGTAGTAGTGTAGTAGTAGTAGTAGGCTAGTATTGTTGTTGTTGTTGTCGTTGCTGTTGTTGTTGTCGTCGTCGTCGTTGTCGTTGTTGTTCTTGACGTTCTTACTGGTGTTGCTACTGTTTTTCCTCTTCTTCTTATTATTGTAATAATGATGATCATCATCATCATCATTGTTATTGTTATCACTGTTATTACTATCATTATTACTAACATTGTGATTATCATCATGGTTAGATTATGCAAGATAAACGAGAGAAAAGGTGTACAGACATGAACAGTCAAAAAGTAAAGATGGACTGGTATTCCAAAAAACAAAGAATTCCAAGCGTGCACAGGGGGAGGGAGAAAGAGCGCCATGGTAAACACGAAAAGCTGAAATAATACTGCGAGAGCAAGAGGAGATAAGCTAATATTAAGACAAACATTAACCCCGTAATAGTTTTCGGGCCGGGAATGTATCCAATCCAAAAACAGGAAAAAAGGATAAAAATGTAATTCATAGTTTTAAACGTTTCTCATCTATGTTTCGGCTTCTGAATAATCTTGTCAATGTTCCTTGGAACGCTAAATCAACGTGGCAAATGTCTGGCGTGCTGTACCTAACAGTATGGTGCACTCATCAGTTTGATGTTGTAAAAAGATTACCGACGATCAGTCAAATACTCTGTGTGTGTGTGTGTGTGTGTGTGTGTGTGTGTGTGTGTGTGTGTGTGTGTGTGTGTGTGTTCTTGGTTACAGTTGGCTGCCTGGCCAGCGCCCGCGAGACCATACATATCTTTTCACTATGCATAGATTTGAGCTGGAAAATGTTTTGTATCGCACTGTCTCTGTCAGACAGCGTCACATCGCTGTTGGTGTGCATTCGACCATGTACCAGTCCATCAAAGCAATCTCCATCGTGGCATCAGCAGCAAATAAACATGCCATGCTCTAAAACCAGAGCATCATTTCAGCAATCTAGCCGTGAAGTCGGCAAATTATAGCTACTTTCACACACTGGTTTTCAATATATTACCATATTTTAACCCGATCACTGAGGATCTTCTCTTTCCAAATACAAGTGTGACAAATCGCGATTCTTGATTTGGGTTTCGACATTTATCAGGCTTTGTTTGCGTGTTTATTTGTTTTAAGTCTAAGCCATTTCTTAGTTGCCCTGGAAACTGTCACAAACTGTTCAAACTTTGAAAAATGATACTGACAAAAAGTGTTGTTAGCTGAATTAACCGCTGCAAAAGAGTTAAGGGGGACTGCTGTCCGAGGCGGTGTGATTTATCAATGTTAGTTAACATTGTTACATGTTTAATTACTGGGGTATGTCTTGTTTAACGACCAGCACGGTTAGTATGTAATCATCGCCTGTTGTCGTCATTTAATGTCATAAGAGGTTGGGGGGTTTTTGGAGGGTTTTTTTTTTTTAACACTACTCTCGACTATAGTTTAGGTCAAATGATAGACGTTGTTTGTGCACCATTGCCTGTACATTTACCGAGGCAAGTCCTAGTCTTTTTGACTTGCGCTGTTTTTCCTTCAGTTGTTGATATGCCTTATAAAATGTTATTATCACTGTTATTGTTGTTGTTATCATCATCATCATCATCATCACCACCACCATTATTACTTCTTTTTTTCATATATTGTTTTATTTTCAAACAGCACGCGACTGACTTCCCATTAATTCTAACACAGCACCGGGACTTCCACGGAACTAAGGAACCGACAGATGGGACTAACTTTCACTGCCTGGTAAGTGGTGCCAGTTTGAAACCAGACCACTATGAGTGACACGAGGGAAAGAAGGGGGGAGGGGAGGTAAGTCATGTCCCCCATGGATGTTGCAGACTTGCACTCTCTGACTGTGGTCACCACACAAAGTATCAAAAGCCTCAACCAGGATCAAAGCTTATCGGTGTTTTTGCAGTAAAAAGCACTCCATGAAGAAGCCACGAATCGCGGCGTCCATTCCACGATCAGCCAGGATCCCTTCTTATGGAGCGTCATATTGGATATCAATCAGTCTTATTAGTCGTTTTGGCAGAGATGAAAGAGAAAATGCCGTCAAGTTGGATCAGCAGGCTGAAGGGAGCTAATCTCAGACCTCTTTAGAACGTCAACGTGGTGACAAGAACTATACGACTCAAAATAATACAGTACAATATATAGGCCACGCAGTATAATCTCAATAATAACAATAATCATAATGATGGTAATAATGTTATTTCAAGAACTTACTCTTCAATGCAAGACACTGAAGGACATGGGGAAACTTTTTTTTTTTTTTTGCCACCCGTAGGAGCTTTTTATTATTATTTTTTTAAGGAAAAGGTCTAGTCGCCTCTGAAAGTGCCCGGATCACAAAGCAAGGGTAACAAAGAAGATATACTACAAAGATAAAGCTGGCAAAAAAAATACTGTGAAAAAGAACAGGTAAAAGGGTTAATCTGGTTTTTTTTTAATCAAAAAGGAGAAAATGGAAAGAAAAGGAAAATATAATATAAAGCCGCCGGGGGACGGGTGAGGTTGGGCAATACCTGACCACTCGCCCAGAATCTCGTCTCTCTTGAGCAGTCGGAGCAGTCTGGGAGGTGGACAGATCATGGCATTAGTAACTGACAGAACATACAGTCTTTGGCACGGTGAGTCATCATCACCTTCACTGCTCAGATAGAGGGAGACAGGGGATCCTCATGCTTTCCGTTGACTGACGGATATATACACTAATTGATTGATTAACATACGCTATTATGATTCTCTCTCTCTCTCTCTCTCTCTCTCTCTCTCTACACACACACACACACACACACACACACACACACACACACACACCACACACACACACACACATGCTACGTATGGTCTGCGCATCTTAGCGTAGGTACTTTTATGAAAGGGCTTTGTGGGGCACTTTTAAAAGTAGACACTTTTTACCATGAATACATTTAACAATAGACACTTCTAATAATTGGCTCATGCACACACATCTCAGAGATAGCCTACACACATGCAAAATGTCAACGTTACAACAACAAAATATTATGCCAGTGCTGCTGAAGATTTTCTGAACAGAACAGCAATAAACCATGATATAAGTGGCGACACATAAAACATAACTACATGGCCCAAATCTATAAATCCAAGAACTTTATCAGTGAGGTCACATTTTGCTGGCAGCCAACCATTAACTGACTGCTGCGCGCAGTCACACGATATCACTAATGCAATTCATTGTGAGGACAGCAAAGCAATAGCCATCCCCCGTTGATTGTCTTTATTAGGGTTACAAACATTGATAGTAACTATAAAAACAACATCAAATTATGATAGTAAGATATACTGCCACGTATGCTACAGATCTTGTTCAACTCTGTGGAATTACAATGACATAGCACAATGCTCTGTGATAAACAACAAAAGCATGAGATGTGTTATTAGTGTGTACACCGTGGATTCTATGTTTCGGATCCGAAACCTGAATTAAGAATGAAATGCTTAAACACAGCACGTTGTTTACTGTCTTATTCCTAATGAGTGTTCTAAGTGTACACTACCACTAGCTTATAGATTGGAACCAAATTACATTAGAAAACGGTGGTCTCTCTCTCTCTCTCTCTCTCTCTCTCTCTCTCTCTCTCTGTGTGTGTGTGTGTGTGTGTGTGTGTGTGTGTGTGTGTGTGTGTGTGTGTGTGTGCGCGCACTGTCCCATTCGTTTAACGCTATTTGGGTTTCAATCTTTTTCGTGTGTTATCGTCGGATACGAAACTGCTTTGTCCACTCTGATAACCTCCCTTGCTTTTCCTTTTCTGCAATCAGGGTTTATCTCTCAGTTCGTGACTGATGGCGGAACAAGGTGGTGCGGAGTATTGCCGGCATTAACAGGTTGACAGCAGATACAACGCTCCAACATTAATTACTTCTTTCTGTTTTTCATTGACCAAAACTTCAGATTAAGTCACACATCAACGTTTCCAGGTAAAACACGCGTTTCAGATTGGTGCATTCGATTTTGAGCATTGCGATTATCAAACCGATTTAGCTTATAAGGCATGTGACTCAGTTAATCAATGTCCACGGCAAAATGGCGCAGATTCAAGACGTGGCATTGCATCGCCGACATTCTGACTTGCGCTTGGAACTGAGATCTAGCAGAGCATTTGGAGTCCAGTGTTCTTCCAGAAATGGATTAGATGGAAACTTTTCTTAGCGTAAAGACTTTAAAGGCGTCCATGATAAGAGCTGCAGGCAGCAATGGCTGGAATGTCCAGTGACTGGGGGACAGGCCTTTTTCTGTTTCACAGCGAAAACAATATGGCGACGTCAGTGACTTGCACGATCTTATTGCAAATCATTTTGATCGACGACGACTTCGACGTAGTGTAAAATGTATGAAGGCCAACTACGCGACAACAGAATATGGTGCATTTCACCTTTGTGTCAAAGTTAAAGGAAATGAAAGTGAAAAGTACATGAACAAAAACAGAAACCAAGCTTGTTTACAAGCCTGCACTGCAAGGGACATAATCGCATTTAAAGGCTATACTCTCTCTCTCTCTCTCTCTCTCTCTCTCTCTCTCTCTCTCTCTCTCTCTCTCTCTCCAAAATCACTGCAGCAAAAGCCGCAGCAAGAGTGCGACAAGCCTCACTTGAAAGAGATGCAAGCGGCTTTGCGCAAGCGGTAGGACTTTGACAGTACCGTGGCCACACCCACCGAGCTGCTGCCAGCGGTTCACTACAACACGGACACCAGTCTTCGTTACGGCCAAGGGAGGTCGAATCATGTGCCTATCGGCAATGCTGTTGTTTAGCTCGTGATGCGAAATCCAAGGAACATTTTTCACCAAAATAAAGCAGATCATAAAATGAAAGGCCTCGCGTGAAATAGCTCCGAGGACTATCTCTTGAACGGTCGTCAGACGGGAAACGAAAGACGAGTCGTGCTGCATGCTGATTTCAATACAAAATATTTCGTAAATCATGTGTGAAATAGGCTTTATATATGGCAGAAATTTCCTGTCACAAACATATTTAATTTAGGAAATGCCTTCAAAAGAGGATTGAGAGAGAGAGAGAGGAGAGAGAGAGAGAGAGAGAGAGAGAGAGAGAGAGAGAGATACAGAGAGAGAGAGAGAGAGAGAGAGAGAGAGAGTTGCCAAAAGACGGTTAAAGGCAAACTGCTCTGTGGTGTTGTCATCACCTAACCAGTGATTTAACCCACAGTAACTGTGGTGCTTGCAGCATCGCCCTCTCGTCATATTCGAATAAGCAGTTGTTATCAACATTGTGAGCACATCGAAATGCAGAACCAACGCATGAATCTCTCTCTCTCTCTCTCTCTCTCTCTCTCTCTCTCTCTCTCTCTCTCTCTCTCTCTCTCTCTCGCTGAGCCAGTCTCTTTACCTCAGAGCCTTGAACTCCTCATCTTCAGCGGGCATGTGGAGGTGCCTGACAGCCTTGGCGGGCAGACTGGGCAGCTGCAGTTTACGAGGACCTTGACGAGACAGCTGCACGACGCCACGCGCTCAGTCACGACCCTGCACTCAACCCTCGACCCCACCTCTCACCCACCGCACTCTCCTCTCCCCGCTCCCCTTCACGTCCTCGGCCCCCTCCCCCTCCTTCCCCTCCATCCATACTCCCCTTCTCCAACCTTCTATCCTCTACACTGTATCCTTCGCTACGCTCTTCTTCTTGTAATTTGTCCACTCCTACCCATCCGTCCTCTCCCCGCTGATACTCCTTCCCTTGTCCTTCCCTGTGTGCCATTAGGGGCGCATGCTATGCGTACTTCAACCAGAGATTCTTGCAAAACAATTGTTGTTGTTATGGAAAGGTCAGAAATTACATGCACACCCGTTTACATTAGGTGGGCTCTTGACAAACAAACTTGCTTACTGAGCCAAATTAATAATGCAAGTTGAGGTTGTTAATACTTTTGCGTATATTTGTATCATGGAAGTGTTACATCCTTTCAACTGTTGCACAAGAACATGCACTGTTCGCATCAGTTACGTCGTTGTTATTCCGTTTTGACTGATAGGCTGTTGTAGCTTTTGCCACATGAATCTCTCTCTCTCTCTCTCTCTCTCTCTCTCTCTCTCTCTCTCTCTCTCTCTCTCTCTCTCTCTCTGAGCTATCACTTTGCCTACTGAGTGACTCACGTTGGACAGCTGACGAAGAGCCTGATCTGTCACACCCCAGGGATTACCTGCAACATCACACCAGGGACACAGCTTGCATTCAGACTTTATTTCTCTCTTCAGGTTTGTGTGCGTGCAATGTCTGCATGCAATGTATGCGCGCGCGCGTGTTTGTGTGTGTGTGTATGAATGTGGTTTTGTGTGTGTGTGTGTGTGTGTGTGTGTGTGTGTGCGTGCGTGCGTGCGCGCGTGCGTGCGTGCGCGCGCGCGTGAGTGAGTGTGGGTGTTCGTGCACCTTTCTCTTATTATCGAAATCTTCCCTGGAGACCTCTTAATCCTGTTGTATTCTTTCAAAGTGGGGAGGTGGGGGGATAGGGGTTGTAAAATGAGAGGGCCCAAAAGATATGTGGTAGGGGAGGCAGAGGAGGAAAGGGCACGTGTGTGTGTGTGTGTGTGTGTGTGTGTGTGTGTGTGTGTGTGTGTGTGTGTGTGAGGGGGGGGGGGGGGGGTAGGGAGGATGCGTAGATGTAAAAGTCACTTGTTTTCACGTAGTGTTCATTTCTGACATGAAATATAATCCGTTCCTGTTTCTGGGCTTTTGAACTGATCCATGTACAGCGAAGACTTGTCATAAGATACAAAATTTCAGTTTCAATTTTCGATAAATTGCTAAATTTCTTCCAGATCGTAATTTAAGATATAATTCTGCCAAAAACATTCCTCGTGTTGTTATTGTTGTTGTTGTTGTTGTTGTTGTTGTTGTTATTCTCCTTCTTCTTCTTCTTCTTGTATGTTTTGGATAGTAATATGACTCTAAAGGAACAAAAGTGAGCATACAGCAGGAATAAGTAGTGCTGGGGTTGACACTTAGTGACTTACAAACAGATTGCGCAGATATCTCTTCATATAAATTGTCGTGCGTGCGTGCGTACGTGCGTGCGTGTGTGCGTGTTGTGTGTGTGTGTGTGTGTGTGTGTGTGTGTGTTTTGTGTGTGTGTGGTGTGTTGTGTGTGTGTGTGTGTGTGTGTGTGTGTGGTGTGTGTGTGCTGTGTGTGTGTGTGTGTGTGGTGTGTGTGTGTGGTGTGTGTGGTGTGTGTGTGTGTGTGTGTGTGTGTGTGTGTGTGTGTGTGTGTGTTGTGTGTGTGTGATTTTTGCTAACTGTTGTCGCTATCGTTGTCTGTTTGCTTGTTGTCCTTTCATTATACGTTTATTTCTCAAACGGTCGTTCTATTTCTGTTATTATAGTTAATGTATATTCCACTGCAGTCAAATATTTTTTGTAAGTCAAGATGTTCTTGGAGTGCGTTGATGTAAAATTTTACTTTTACTTGTGAATTATTTGACATGTTTCACTACAGTGGTGTGACTGACAAGCGATAGTCCACAATCTAATGGCCGTAGGGGCAGTAAACTGCTGGACGTTCCCTGTGTCCAAGACACGGCATCATGGAAGGTGTCGCCCATCCTTCTCTTTCCGCTGTCTTAACCCTCTCTGACCTGAATCACATATCCATTTACAGCTGGACGGTCAGGAGGGTTTTCAAGCCTTAAACAAATCCGACACCTTGGGTGGCTTGAACTCACAACTGTTAGATCAGAAGACAAACGCTGTAAGCATTTGACTACATCTCTCTGTCAAAAATATATTTACCAGTCTTTTAATCGTAATTTTTTTGTTTGTTGTACACTATAAGAAATTGCTCCCTTTTAATCCTCCATAGAAAGATTTTACATTAAATTACCGCTTTTCATTTTGCTTTCTTTTGTTTTCCACAGAAAAAAGAAAATGACCATATTGGATCCTTCTATGGACACAAATTCAGTATAGATGTTACACACACACACACACACACACACACACACACACACACACACACACACACACACACACACACACAGAGTTATGGCTCACTCTCTTTAAAAACAACAACTAAACTTACCCCTTTCCAGTCTTTCCATGGAACAAAAAAACCTCCTCCCTACCCCTTTTCACTTTTACCTGGGCGAGAAAAATATGTTAGTTTATTCCTTTTGACTTTCCACATAAAAAATTCTGATAGTTTGCGCCATTTCAGTCCGTCCAGATATCAAGTCATGATATATCACTCCTCTTTCAGTCTTTCTCATTACAAAAAGACATCATTAAAGATTTCCCAGGGGAAGAAATCACAACAGCATATTTCTTGTCAATCTCTCTACATAAAACATTACCCCTTAAAGTCTTTCCACGCAAGAGAAGAACAATAAGCAGTGTTTCTTCTCTTTCACCCCTTTTAGTGGTTCGGGACTGGGAGGGAGGGGGGGGAGGGATAGGGATTAGGGGAGGGTTTTGGAGGATAATAAAAAAAATAAAAAAAATAAAAAAACGGTTCCACTCATAGATCAGTCAATTAGAACCTAAAATAAAAGAAAAGGGTTTATACAGGGTAAACGTGTTTAGCACTGTAGCCGGGTGCTAACAGTGTATATTTCTTGGTCACCCGTCGTAAACGAGATATTTTGTTCATGAGTTATCTTCCCCTTACCTCCATTGGTTGAATCTCATTTTTATTGTGTAAATTCTCTAAATCATGAATACCTCAGAACCTACATAGTTGTGTATACGTCGCTGAAGTCTCAAAATTTAATGTATTCTATTCATTACAATAGTGTTGGACTGAGAAGCCCATATTTTCCCTAAAACTGGTATTTCGACAAATTAATCTTGGCGCCATTTTGAATTGTCCGACGAACAAACCCCGTAAAGAATTCTTGATTTCACAAAAAGTATGAGGGAATCCAAAGAATCCATGAACGCGCGTTGAAAGTAAAGTCCATAAGCTCTCATTTTGTATATCGCATGCCTATGATCTTTTCTGTACAAGCTTGCGACTATACGAAATGACTGACGGCGCCGGTCCCTTGAACAAGTCCCCTCCACACCATCACAGCACAGTACTACTGAGATAACTGTAAACAACCGAGAACATTATGATTTCTATATCTAGGTAAGTTATTTTTGCTCAGGTTTTTTTCAATTATGATTTTGGACAAATTCACAGTACTGTCTTCACAAAATACAAAGATTAAACTATAAAAGCACCTTCCGGTATAATTGTGGAACAAACTGACGATATATTATTACTGCATGTTTGGCGGCAGTCAAACATAGCATGAAAAACATCACGTGTATCATTCTCAGAACAATCTGTATACAGATCAACGGTAGCTTACCCCTTGCTTGGCCTTTCTGGAGCTTTTCTGACAAGTGTGGAAGGCGCCGTGGTTTACGATCCATCATTCAAAGAACAGGAATGCGTGCCGTGTGTCTGGATCCTAGTCAGCTCTGACGATGTTACGGCTGATGTCCACTATAATGACTACACGCATT